>VHZZ01000009.1:252495-303417 GCA_009801015.1 Silene noctiflora
TTTGTTTGTGTCAAACAAACACCAACAAAGGAAATCAGTAACTTTGTTTCCCTTTCCCTTTCTTATAGACCCCCAACCAAACGCCCCCTAAATGACTAGTTGAAATAAGACCAAATGTTGAAATACAATTTAAGTCATATCTTAAATAACAAATTTGTAAATAAACCGATTATGATTACAATTGAGGTGTCGTCTGGTTGCCCCTTTAAAAGTGGGTGAATTGAGAATTCACGTGAATTGGAAAAATGGAGGTTGTTTGTTTGCCCAAAATCACGTGAATTGCATTTTCCTAGGAGTTTTCAATTCCCCCATTATGGAGGAATTTAATTACCTAGTCTCCCATAGGTAGTTTGAAAATCCTACATTAATCCAACTCCCGGATGCCAACCAAACAAGTTTAGGGCAGTTCACGTGAATTGAGCAATTCACGTGTATTGTAAAATCATGGGAAATTAATTCCCATATGGTAACCAAACGAGGCCTGAATATATATAGATTTACAAGCTTATTATCTCCATTTTTTTATGACTTTGACTTGTTCTGTATCAGTGAATTTTTTTCTTTTTTTAACAAATAAGGCTAACTTTATTATACATATACACGGGATAATAGTGTTATATTCCTATTATATAGGGATATACCCTCTTAGATTGCATTTTACTTAACAAAACTGATTCAGTCGTAAATGACTTAATACCAAGTAACCAAACCGTGTTTTAACCATCGTGAAAATAAAATGTAATAAAAACAAAATTTACTCGACCTAAATGAAAAAACCCGAAAATAACTAAAATCACTTGAAGTAATCTCTCACTAACTTATGACCAAACCCGACAAAACTAACTCAATCCGAATAATAACTCGAAATCCAAATTAACCCGAACTTATTTAATTCGACCCTAATGTTTTTTTTTTTTTTTTTTTTAATCGATAACTGATTGTTATCCCCATGTAATTTGGAAAAACCAATTCAAAAATGCTTTGAACCCGAAATAACCCGAACCATTATGACCCCCAAATTCTTGTAAATCCAAAGCTAATTGACTAAATTCGAATCCGACCTAACTAACCCGTTTTTTCAGATATACTTTAAGGGCTTGCTTGGATTAAGGGGAAAAGGATGGAAAAAATAAGGGAGTACTAATTTGGGATTATTTTAGTGAGTTTGGTATGAGGGTGATTATTCATCTAAGCAACTCATTACTCTCATCTAGGGGTAATCTACTACCCATCCTCCCCCATGGGTAACTATTATTGGAATAATGCATTACTTTATATATTGAACAAATATGAAATCATTTTATAGATATTGCACTAATTCCACTTTTATCAAACCCGAAAATAGATTACCCAAGTAATAATACTCTTAATTTTCCGGTAATTATTTCCCTGAAAACATTACCCCACTAATTGTTTCCTTCATTCCAAGCAAGCCCTAAAAATAAAGACCTTATTCACACATTTTTGTGATTTTCCTAATCATCCCATCTTTTACTGTAACATACTTCCCCACCATAACAAAAAGGGTAACAACTAGATTTACTAGAACTAACAATAATAGTATTAGTAATAATAATAATAAAATAATAAAAAGAACAAAAAACCAAGTTTTTCCCACTACAAATATCCAAACTGCCTGGTTTTTATTTGAAGTCAGACATCTCTTAATACCATGGCCCCTAGTTTTGCACCTTCTTCCTTAGTTTATAACACACAGCACACAGAAATTTTTCCCTACATTATCATATTTATTCTAAAAAAATACTCAAAAATCTCTCAACTTTCATACTTTCCAACATACCTAACTCGTTTTTCACACTTATTCCCACAGATCTGTACCTGGGTTTATCCCAGAATTTTGATTTACTGTGTTCTGAGTTAAATTTTGTGTTTTTTTTGTTATGCACACCAGGTGTTCGTTTAAATACCTCACTGAAGAAAATTGAATTAAATTGTGTTTTTGTTGTTGGGTTGGTGAATTTGAAGCAAAATGGAAGGTGGGTTGGTTCATAAGATTGTTGGGCATGTTAATACAAATAGTAGGGTTAGTAAGAAGAAAAAAATTGTTAGGAGAAGATCATTGGTGTTATCATCTTCGTCTCCGTCTTTGTCGTCGAATAATGCAAGGAAATCAGTATCTTGTGATGGAAAAAATGATGTTCCAATTTGTTTGGGTTTGCAAAGGCTTTATAGTGTTTGTAAGAATGTGTTTAAAGGTGCTGGGTTTGTTCCTCCTCCTCATGATGTTAATAAGCTTTGCAATATCCTTGGTTAGTCTTCTTTTCTCGTCTTCGTCTTACACAAGTATATTGTTTTTTTTGGCGTAAAGGGAGTCACAAGGGCGAATATGATACTTACGGGTTTGAACCCAGGTCATGAGTACCACCTTTCACGAGTTATATTTGCTATGTTATTTCTTGTATAATATTGCCGTAAATGTGATTTCGAATGTGTCACGTAAATTCCCATGAAGATCTCTGCATTTCACATGAATTTTGGAATGAGAAAAGATGATTAATTTCTTATTGATATGAATCATATGATTCAATAATGCAGGTTTTTACTAAATATAAGATCCAAATTTTATTTCAAGTAATGGAATAATGAAATGATCATTTATTTAGCTTGAAAAAACCGAAAAGAAGTTTAATTTTAGGATTTTTACTGTCCTTAATAACTAATTTCGATAATGAATAGAATCAAGAAAATAGGAGGATCATGTGCATTTTGAAAGCTTGATCACCATGCATATAGTAATTACTTCCTCCATTCCATTCAGTTCTATACATTTGCTTTTTAGGCGCTATTCATATGTGGGGAGAATCTTGGATATAACTTCTACTTCATATATAGCTTAAAAGATTGTCATTTGAGATCTTATTTAAATTGTCTTACTGAGTACACTGTGAATATCAAATTCTTATATTAATATGTAACTAAAGATTTGAACAAAAGAAAACGAGCATAGATATACGTGTATAAAGCAAATGTATAAAATTGAATGGAATGGAGAAAGTATGCCATAAGATCTTTTAGAGCAGGGCCGCCTGGGAGATTATCGTGGCCCTGTTCAAAATATAAAATTGGGGCCCTAATCTTTGTACACAAATTCAAAAAAACTGTTTCATATCATACACTATAAATAATGAAATAAATCAAAACAATTTAATTGAAAAATAAACTTTGAGTACGATATATTCTCTTTACAAGTAGAGAAATTATACCGAAAATGTCTTAGTCTAGTGGTTAAGACGGTCCCAGGTTCAAGCCCCCCTTCCCCTTATTGTAATGGGACTAAGTGAGCGTTTCGTTAGAAGGGAAAAAAAAAGTAAAAGAAATTGTAACTAAAGCAAAGGAAAAAAAAAAAAAGAAACACAAATTAGAAAAATTAAGTAAAAATTGAAAATGAGATTTATGATTTCTTGCAGTTAATTGTGCACATTAAAAGTTACAACTACTCGTTGAATGAGAGTTAGAAAGTTATGGTAAATTGCTTTGGAGAAGTCTGAAGATTTGTTCAATGGCATTTCTAATTTGTGACGTGTGTCATAATTTGTGACGGACTCAAAATGTGACCATTTTAATGAGAAAATGTGAAAATTGGTGGTTATATTTTATCTTAAAGGGATAACATTTGTGCCGTCACAATTTGTGACCGTCACAAGCAAGACCAACTGTTTATTCAATTAGAAAATTAAAAGTTTTATGGGGAAGGATATGATTGAACATGAATAAAATAAGAAATTAATTGAAGAAAATAATAAATAAAAATTTTGTCGTGGTAGCCCATAGCTGAACATGTACTAGAGTTTGGGCCTCACAATTACTATTTCCATTTCTTATTTTACGTTGCAAAGGCTTTTGCGTAATGTTTGGGCCCCAAAATTTTTGGGGGCCCTGTTCAACTGTACAGGTTGAACAACATAAAAGCCGGCCCTGCTTTAGAGTTTAACTCGTCAAATTTTCAGGATTGCGGTGTATGAACCCTTATCCTTATTAAATGCATATAATAAGCTTGGTCATTAGATATTACGAATGTAGCTTTACGAGCACCGCTTAGTACCTTCCCTTATGGGTCTTCTCCTCTTACAAACGAATAAAATAACGTATATTTTGCTTACATGAATAACAATGCAAGTGGCTAGAATATATTATTTTATCGGCTGTTGAGAGGAGAAGACCTGAAAGAGACTGTCCATAGCATTGCTCTAGCTTTACGAGCAATGCTAAGTACCTTCTCTTTCGGGTCTTCTCTCCAACCTTCTCTCACAAACGAATAAAATACTGTATATGTTGCTTACATGGATAACAAATGCAAGTAGCTAGAATATATTACTTTATCGGTCTGTGATAGGAGAAGATCGTGGAAGACCTGAAAGTCTGGAAGAGACTGTCCATACATTGCTCTAGTTTTATTGTCATTTGTCAACATTATATCCAAACGTTAGTCATGAACACTCATGAGCCATGGATCGTTAATCTAGTTGACATACGTGTGCTGATGACTTGACGTGTTTCTTATCAGCTTCCTCTTAATTAAAGGTACATCATGCACATTTGCACGCTGTAAGCAAACTGTGGATGTGATTTAAAAAAATAAGTGGATAACTTCTCATGCTAGTTGTGAGGATTGTGCTACGCCTTTAGTTATAGACAATATGGATGTTGACAAATAAAAGTGAAATTAGACATAGAATAGGTTGAGTCGCACCCACTAGAAAAAAGTTATGAGTTCACTCATTGGCGGATCTACATCCAAAGATCTCGAGTTATTGGATACTCAAAAGTTACATTTTTTTTAATGTTAAAATAGCTCGTATATTTTCATTGGAGTTGACAGAATATTTTTTCGTAGTAGATCCTAGATTTATAAAGTGGAAACTCTCTCTTTGGTTTGCTCAACATGTGGACAAACTTATTAAAATAAAAGCTCTCCGACACTCTCATCGCAAATGAGTCCGTTAGAAATCAGTTAGTATGTGTGGTGATCCGTAAACTCTCCGCATAATCCTTCCTCCATGGGATTAGAAATGAAGTCACGTGCTCTTATAGCATATAATTTTCGTGTAGTAGACATTTGTGACTCTAAATCTTAAATTATGTAATTAGGTGTGGATGTAGATAAGTGTAATTATGCGTATGTGGCGTTCAAAAACTATAATGACCACAAATACCATACATAAAAAGAAAAATTCAATGCAGGAATATTGATGAACAAGCTAGTTGAAAAGTACGTCAAAAGGTTGTTTTGGAATATTTATGAATAGTTTAGATTCTACCGCCGCTGGTATGTAAAACCGGTGGAAGAAATTAAACACTTCTTTACAAATTACCAAACATAGTTTAGTTGAAGTCTATAAATTATTGAGCTCAACTGAACTTAGACTTTATAAGTAACTCAATTATTTAAGAGTGGTAAGATCCATTGTTTTATTGAATAATACATTTAGGGGTATTATCTACAAATCACGCCTTCTTTCAATTCCCTGTCAAATAAATAAATAATCACCCATATGGGCTCAAAATTCAAAATTGTCTCATGCTTTAAGCACTTGAAAGCTTTGAATTACATAAACTTACGTCCTTTAATAATTTTCAGACAGCTTGAAACCTGAAGATTTGGGACTGAGCAGAGAACTACCATTTTTCAAGCCAGGAAGGAATGCCAACAAACCTCCGAGAGTCTTATGCACCACTGTATACGAATGTCCCAAGATGAAGTTTTCAGTAAGTTCATTCACTCGAATCATCATTCGTAAATACACGAACTTTTATTTCAAATGGAGCCAAAGATTGAGTATTTAATAGCATTATATTAAGAGGTGATACTAACCGCTAGGCTCAGACGGTCATTAAGATCATGTGTCAGTCTGAATTTTGTCTTTATATTAAGGTTGTGTATCCTCATTAAGTATCCTATCAGTCAGTCTTATAACAACTTCTTGTGAAAATATGGTATAATTGGAATTAAAGTGTTGAGTACTAGTTCTAAGATGATTTCTAATATAATTGAAGCAAATTCTATGTAAAAAGGTGTGTTGTTGATGAGAAAGTGGTTACTAACAAGTACTCAGTACAATTATGACAAGTAAAACTGTAAAAAAGGTTGGGGGCAATAGTAAAATTGACCCCTATGAAGGCACTTTAAAATCCAATTAAAGCGGTTTCATGATAACTTTAGCAAGAGATCGTTTCATATGAGATTTTTTGAAAATGAAATGTGGGTTGATAGATAAAGTATTACAGTTATATTCTGCTGATGACTGATAATCTCTTGTTTTTTTTCTTCAATTTGCAGCTGGTTCTTTTTTTTCTTCCGGCGTCAGCTGTTATTCCCCTTCATAATCACCCGGAAATGACGGTCTTCAGCAAACTTCTTCTGGGTACAATGCACATTAAAGCATTTGACTGGGCTGATTCTGGAGATGTCCAACCTGAACATCACGAATCGCCTTCATCATGTGAGTCTTTATTGTCTTTTTCTCCTGTCCCATGGTTATAAACTTATAACAGAAAATCTTCTTTAAAATTTTGCACTACAATAATATAGTATCGTAAAACCACATGTTATTTACCTAAATTCCCCTATAAAATACTCCCCGTAATTGTTAAATGGCTACACAGGGTTTTAGTTAAATGATACTCTCTTTACACAAGTGTTTCTGTGGTTCTCAATGGATTTGGTGTAACCTTCCGCTAAACCTGGAATTTGTTTGCAGCGAGGCTAGCAAGATTGAAAGCGGACAGTGTATTCACTGCACCGTGCGACACATCTGTCCTATATCCCACCTCAGGAGGCAACATCCACGCGTTTACTGCCATAACGCCTTGTGTCGTGCTTGATGTCATTGGACCACCTTACTCGAAAACGGATGGCCGAGACTGTTCCTATTACAAAGAAATCAAGTGCGGATCTTCAGGCAAGTTTCTTTGTTGTCATAACCAGTAAATAGATGAGCAACTGCAGATTAGTATTTTCCAAGGCACCAGTAACTATTATTAGCATTTCTCGTTTCTTTCTCTTCTTGGCTCTGAAAGCAATCTTTTTAACGAAATGGTATTTTACAAAATGCAGATGGAACGTTTGAAAATTTGAAGGACGACGAACAGTCATACGCATGGTTGAAAGAGATTGAGGTGCCAGAACATGCGCAGATGGACTGTATAGCGTACTTAGGTCCTCGGGTTATCGAGACTGACACTAGCTAACTGGGCTCTTGTATTTAGCCGGTTCTTTGTTGTGTTGTTTTCTTAAACAAAAATAGATGTTTTTCAACTCCAGTAGTTGCGTTTTTTTTCCTCGGCATTTAGGAAGGAGTTAGGATTTTACGCGTTGTTCAAACCACAGTTCAATTATAATCGAATGTAGCTCGTTGTACAAAGCTTTCATGAAGGTTTTTTACGTGGTTTGGTGTTCTTGTTATCGTGTCAAGCACCTTCCTGATTTTTTTTTTTTTTTTTTAATAAATGATAAACTGGCTATATAGCCAGTATAAGGTAATGCAATACAAAAGGATACGTGGATTCGAACCCGTAACCTATAGCCAGTATATAGTGGGACAGATACAAATATGAGTTTTGATGGGTGGATAGCGCATGATAGCTTATATCCACCTACGTCTCGCTCCAATGACATACCTACTAATAACAAACAATTATCATACAACCTTTGAAAGGTGACACCGTTAGATAATATTGAGACTAAAACGAATACGAATTACCGAAATAGGTACATAAAAAACTTGAGTACTACGGACTTACGGAGTACCTCCATAAGGATACTTTAAGAAAACAAAAAAACATTTTCACACAAAATTTAAAAACTTTTCCAAATAGTGTTATCCATACCCGTTTATTTTACGAGTCATGAAACCGGACCCAATAACGGGATTACCCGAAAGTCCGAAACACCATAGTAAGCTTCTCCCACTCTAATTTTCCGTCTTCTAAACCCCCGCCCTTCTCCTAAATTCCCTAAATCTCTGCAAAGATTCAAACTTTCTTGAATTTCTAGCACGACGACATACTGCAGCATAATGGGTATTGAATGTCTTGTTCTAGGTGTGTAACTTCATCATCAATTACCCATTTACTTTTACTTTCAATTACCATCTTAATTTTACTGTTTATATTTCACTTTATTTTATTAATTAGTTGTTGTTGTTGTTGTTGTTGTTGTGCTCATTGTTGTTGTTTTTTTGAATGAATTTGATGCAAAGGTGCGGGACAAGAAGTGGGAAAGAGTTGTGTGGTAGTGAATTTGAATGGGAAGAAAATTATGTTTGATTGTGGGATGCATATGGGTTATCATGATCGTCGCCGTTACCCCGATTTCTCGCTTATTTCGAAGACTGGCGACTTTGATCGAGCTTTGACTTGCATTATCATCACTCACTTGTATTGTCTTTTCCCTTTTTTTATGACTGTTCAGTTTTGTTACCTTAATTTAGTTGGATAGTTTATGGTCATGGTGAATGGGTTCAGTGGCGGAACCAGGATTTGATGTTAGGGGGTGAGAAAATTGGGATGGGGGAGGGAGTGTGGGACTGTGGGGTTTGGATTATTAATGTAATAGCATTGGCCAAAAAAAGATGGAAACTTTAATTTTCATTGTTCATGGGTGCTACCGCCCTTGCTAACCCTCGCCTGGTTGTGCCACTGATCGTGTTGGTAAATGAGATTATTTTGGGTTTGGTTAATAGTGAGACCCATATAATGATTTTTGGTAGGAATTGGAATGTAATTGATATTGTTTTAATTGCATTTTGCAGTCATCTAGATCACGTTGGGGCGCTTCCTTACTTCACTGAAGTTTGTGGGTTTCGTGGACCAATATATATGACGGTATGCTATCACATGACTTAATTCTTGTTACTTTAAACCTTCAGTTTTGTTGAACTTGCAATTTTTGAGACTTATCTTTTGTCTGACGTCTTGTGATCTTACCCCTAAGCCTAGCCAAGGTTGCTGGTTTTGGGCTGATCATTGTAGAATTTGTCCAGGAGATGGATTAGTGTTAGGCAATATGCCATGCTTTTGTAGTCAAATTGATGGACTAATCAGCGATGGGCAATTGTCTTATCTTGTATAGTTGTACGACTTGTACCCCGCAAATCTTTTCATGTTAAAATTGATAAGCTATGAGCTTATCGGTGACTTGTAGCAACTTATTTCTTTGGCAGACTTGAAAATTGTTTTTTGGCTCTCATATGGGAAGCCAGATTGTGGTGCCTTCTTTGATAGACTTTCTGCACCTATTATTTCATGAGATGTTTTCATCTCGTTGCTCACTATATTTGCTTGATCACCAGTATCCAACAAAGGCACTGGCTCCATTGATGTTGGAGGATTATCGCAAAGTGATGGTCAATCAAATGGGGGGAAAAGAACAATTTACGGCAGACCAAATAACTGCTTGCATGGAGAAAGGTAAGCTTTTGTTTGAGCTTATTAATTTTTTTTTTCTGCGTTGTCATCCTCTATTAGTCCCACCTTGTTCATCTTCGGGACTCTGCCAACATGTAAACAACTTTGTGCTCTTCCTCGTGGTTTGGTTGAAAATTTGGAAATAGAATACAAATTTAAAAACTCTCATGTCATATAACATTTGAATTTGCATTTCCGTGATCTTTTTTTTTTAATAATTTCGTGATTACCTTACTTTTGGTTTGATTACTTTATGCACTAGTCTCATATGATTGCAATTTTCTTAATCACATGCATTAGTGGATAGCTCAAAGAAAACGCTTAATGATCATATGAGATAAGTTTGATGCTATCATGGGTACAAGGATTTCTCCTTGTAGGCAAATTCACTAAGGCTTGATAAATCAATATGAGAATTGAGAACTGATACCAACATACAACAACACAAATGAACAAGGAAACATTTGAAGGATTAGATAAGGCAAACCCGGCAAAATGATACAAAATCTCTTACTGAATGCAATTTGACGACCTTACAATTTGTCTGAATATTCTACGCTTTCTTTCCCGCTGTATCTGATAAACAGCTATAGACTGCGATTGTTGGTAGCCGTGGCGAATTTAGGATTTATGAAATGGGGGGTGTTTAGTAAAAATTACAACATAAAAAAAGCCAAAATATAATTACTCGATTAAGCCCGTCCCTCACATTTTGGGGGCCTTATGCGATATTTAAAAGATAGGCCCCTATTAACAAAAACTTATATTAATATATTAATGCTTGATAAATACTAAAACAATTTGATAATGGATAGTGCTAGTAAGGCTCACCAAAATACGAAGTACTTATTTTTAAATATGATTACGCTTCTTTAAAATATCATTATATTCTCATTTTCATGGTGGTCGAATGAATGTAAAATGCAAATAAGATGATGCAGGTTCGATCCTTCCTAAGAACATTTTCAATTAATTTTCATATGCAAAATTAAAAGGTAAAAAATGCAGTTGTGGGGGCTTGATCCCGAGTTGCTTTAATGGTGGAAGATTGATTCTACCACTGAACCACTAAAATTTGATGAAATATTGGCACATAAATAAATGGGTATCTGTTTTTTTCCGAGATTAATGGGGTGAGGGTTCACTCCCATCACCCCCTTTAATTCCGCTCATGGTCGGTAGGCCTTCTTTATCAGTTATTCTCACACAACACTTACACAATTTCAAGCATAGTCATTCAGCTGCCTAAGTCTTAGACACTAAACATCAAAAACCGACGAGAAGATCATGTATAGCCTTTTCTTTCTGAGATGTATTCATCTAGACTTGTAAAGAAACCTTGAATATACTGATGAACTTCCTTGCATGTTATATTTAAAGTAGGGCCTCTGAGATTATAGTAAACATTTATTTTGTGTAGCCTGCAGGTACTTTATGCACCCGACTTTCCCAACCCTTCCTTGGAGAATGTGGAACTATAATGGATGATATTCCTAACCATCAAATTTGCCTGACTATCCTATTACACCGCGATTTTGGGATTACTGTTATACTCATTCTAGATTTATTTCACCTAGTGCTTCAAGTTCTTAGCTGATGGTGTACTATTGTTCATCAGTTTCCCAACTTAATGGTATGTTATTGTAAGTTTAGTTGACAGTAGGCATGTTTATTAATGTGATTTATCTTATGCTATGTGAGTTTGGCACCTATTCATTGTGCTTCTACAAAATGTTTAACAAACATTACGTTTATGTGACTCTCTAGATTTTGGAAATCGAGAATGTAATTTTCTCTTTTTTTTTTTTTTTTCCGCAGTTATACCTATAGACTTGAAGCAAACCGTGCAGGTTGATGACGATCTTCAAATTCGTGCCTACTACGCAGGCCATGTAAGATCCCAGTCTCTTCTTTTATAGTATATTTTACTTTGCTGAATGTTGAAGGGAAATAGTAAAGTAATTTCTCTAAAATAATGAAAAATGGTACGCAATTTTCCCTTAAGAATTGACTGATTTTGGCCACCCATCAAACACCAACTCTCATGATACTGTTGTGCACAACAAACGTAAAACTTAAATTCCAGGCGGGGACCACGTTCGCCCAACCCCTCTGAAGTCCAGTCACTGCAGTATTTTGGAATTTGGATAGATCGATTATAACAAGATTTAACAGTCCTTAAGGAAAGAAACCTGCAACCTTTTGTGTTATCTGAAGCTTTCTGGGTTCCTATATACTGTCTATGTTACGCCGACACTTCATTGTGGTCATGTGTCGTGTGTACGACACTTAATGAAGGGTCCGACACGACACAACACTTCAACACTTCATGTTAGACCATAATATCGAAAACTTCGCGGAAAATAACCATATTCGACACTCTCAAACCGTGTTGCGTTCGACACTTGCAGCCGAGAATAGAGTATACTGTTAGTTTGTGCTATCCACACTAGTTATGGCTCCTGTCAATCTGTCATATTTCGATTTACTCAACATATACATAACTTGTTAATTTTATTCATAATAAAATTATAAAATTAGTACACGGAGACTACAATGAGAATAGTTTATGTATGAAATAAAGAGATGATGGGTATAGAATAGAAAATATTATTATATGATTCTTAGAGAGGAAGTAGAGAGAAAAGAAATGGAGAGAATCCTCTTGCATTTGGGGAAGGCAAACAATTATTTCTTTGGGAACCTCTACTATAGGGGCTTGACTATCTTAAATCTTAATAATAATATTGAAAATTGGTGTAGGAAGTCTGAATCATTCACTTTTTTGAATTGATCAAATGAATAATGGCAGAATTAAATTAATGCCTTTTCTATGTTTTTATTTGTCGCCTTGTCCAACAGTCTGCTTAAACTTGTGAATATGTCTTTGTTTAGGCCTTTACCTTTCTTTCCTCTATCTTCTTTTGTTGTTCCTTATACTAATGGGGTTTTCAGGTTATTGGAGCTGCTATGATTTATGCAAGTGTGGGAGATGCTAAAATTGTGTATACAGGAGACTATAACATGACTCCTGACAGGCATCTTGGCGCCGCACAAATTGATCGTCTGCAGCTGGACTTAGTTATAACTGAGTGAGTATATATCTTTTTTTTCGGTTTCATTTGTGTAAGAAGTGTTGTAACTCCTGTTGATCTGATATGTGGGTTCGTATTGTTGGGCAAATAAACTTTTAAACGTGTCAATGGATATCAATTTAACTGTATTTTTAGAATTTGGAGTTACTCTTTTGTTGGGCAAATAAACTGGCTCATTTTCGGCACTTTCATGCTTGATAATGCTGCTTAGTAGCGTGCATTTTTCCCTAGAAATAAATTGTAGATGAGCAGAAAAAGTTCAACCAAGGAGGACTAAGCATCTTCTTAGCTGAAAACTACTGAAAAAATTCTGTTTCACCGTGTTGGCGTGTTCTTCCCACTTTTCATTATATGTGAAGGAGATTTTGAAAATTCGGAAGAACATGAAGAAATGGAGGAAATATAAGCTTGTTATTTGGAAATACTGTGTGATAGTATTCAGATGCTAGGTGATGTTGTTATATCTATTTTCCACTGTACATCAAATGATAGTCTAGATGAAAGAAGAGAGGTAAGACTTGCATGCTTAGAAACATTAGACATGTGACACAATTATATTATTTTTTCCGTAAATCTGATTAATATGTACTCCCTCCGTCCCGGTCAATTGTTGTCCTTTGGTTTTGGCACAAAGACCAAGGAAAGAGGAGGGGGCCAATTATTAAATGACATGTGGACCAAATTGGGTGTGAAAGATCAAATTGTTCATCAAATGCATTCCTAAAATAGAAAGGTAACAATTGACTGAGACACCCAAAATGGAATAGGAGAACGAATGACCGGGACGGAGGGAGTATTTGGTTAGTATGACACTGTTGTAATTTTAAACCATTAACTGTCCAGTTCAATAGACCTGAAAGACTTAGTGACAAGTAAATATCAACTTTTGGCATTGTGCTGAAATGCTGGATTGGACTAAGCTAAATGTGTCCTTGAATTACCCTCACATGCTATCAAAATGACTAGTACTACAGTGGGTGAAGTTCATACTCTATCGAATTGGGTTTGCAGTTGGTAGGTAAGAATGATTGGTAGGTTTTTTTTACAAAGTTATTCTTTCGGTTTTCCCTTACAGGTCAACATATGCAACAACGGTGCGAGATTCTAAATATTTTCGTGAAAGAGAATTTCTGAAAGCTGTAAGTGATCCTACTTTTGTTGCTCCTATTGCATATTTGATCGTTATTGTTATCTCTCTGTGGGACTGTCAAATATGTGTGTTCCAATTTTCAGTTTTATCATGAACTTTTTTTCCCTTGTAAAGTGGAGGCTGGGACCAATGCACCTAGCTATAGCAAGGGGTAAATCTCCTTGTAATGCACATCTTTAACATATTTGGATCTCTGACAACTGTGTCATAACCCTTTTTTTTCCATTTTTTTTAGCAAAATAAGCATTTTTAAAGATAACGCTGGTTCATAAACTGTAGTGACTTTGGTCCTATCATTTTATAAATATTTTCTCGAAAGATTTAAACCATGAAGAAAAAACATGTGTGGGGACTACGGAGTGTTCAGTTTATGCGTCAAAACGCAGATGGATTATAAGATTTGTGTTTCTCTTTACACGAGTAAAAGAAACGACATACTGTCATGGCATTTTGCTAATCGGTTACCAATTATACAGGTACATAAATGTATTGCTGGTGGAGGAAAGGTTCTTATTCCTACGTTTGCTCTTGGGAGGGCTCAGGTATCCTTACTCTATTGAGTCGTCCTTTTTTCATAGTTTAAGGGTATAAATATACGCGCCAGGCTCAATTAATGTTCCTCCCATTTATTTTTCTAAGATGGGAAAATTCATTTAGTTTGCATTGAGATTCTACCAATCATCATTAAAATTTTCTCCAGTTGCTTTTAAGTATTAACAAGCAAGTTAAAATTTGCATGTTTTCTACTTTAGTGGTCCAAACCAAGGTTGCCTAATCTGTTATAAGTACCTTGTGTCCCCATCCAATACCTGATACTCTTTATAGAGTGTTTGCTACATTGATTTTAAGTACGTCGTAATAGGAATGCTTGAATCGAATTCATAGTTCGTCAGTGTTGAGCGAATCCTATAACTCAAGTCCAAACCTTCAAGACAACCAAAATTTTTGGCGCTCTTGTTTTAACGAAGCACATCAACTGCAGTTACTGCACCACTGAAGTAGTGCAGGCAAGATAGAGTAGCAAAGCAAAGACAAATAAGTCAACCTACATCTAATCCTGCCGATCAGTACCTTTCATCTCTGGCCATCTGGTGTTTATGCCTGTTGTATATTTTCTCTGACTCTCTCTCTCTTAAATATAAGTCATCACCACATGTCAAGCATGACACGTCTTCTATATATCGTATTCACTATCCCTATATCCCCCTACACAAGTGGAGTAGAATCAGATGGTACATTGTTCTTTGTTATACCGAGATTGTACATGAACTTTCTGACTACCTTGTTTCTTATAATTTGTTTGATTGATTCAGATATCTAAAACTGTGTTTCTAGTAATATTTTTCTGAAATTTACTGTGTAGGAACTTTGCATATTGCTAGAGGACTATTGGGAACGGATGAATTTGAAGGTTCCAATTTACTTTTCTGCAGGTTCATTTTCATTACGATTTAACGTTATTGAAATGAACAAAGATACAGCTTCTGTGTCATGTTTGTTGCCTTTTCTTCTGAATGTGTCTCACTCTATCGCACCTTACAGTTGAGATTCCTATTAGGACGGAAGAATATTAGAGTTTCAGAGTGGCCAAAGCACCTCACACTATTATCAAACTTACTTTTTTTATTAATTTCCCTAGTGTCCGAAAGCTATATGATACTCGACTCGTCCATTTTCCTGGAGTACCCGTGTCCGTACGACCCGACCCGGATATGGACGCAAAATTCGTGTCCGGTCGCCGTTGTGAGAAGTGGACACTTGGGTAGTTCAGATCGTCGGAGTAGCAGTTTGAAGGAGAACAGTTTGTCTACCTGGTCGCCTTGCCGCCTTGGATACAACATAGTTTGGTTTTCGGCGTCGAATAGGGTGTGGGGATGGTGAACGGCGTTGTTATCTTTTTGTTCTTTCAGGCTTTATTTATTGAATGGTTAATAAAAATTGTCATTTTAGTTTGGTTTAATATTTTAGTTCTCAATGAATGGTTGTCTTTTAACTGTCATTTTATAGCTTTACACGTGTTTAACTTTACTGAATCCTTTGACTTTTCAAAGATGCTCTTTACACTAATATCCATTTATTCACATAAATCACACCAGTGTAACTTTTCAGTTTTCTATATGACTATTTACTAGTCGGTACTATTATTTAATTTTTTCGTATACAAATTTCTTTTTATTTTATAAAAAGATAATTATGAAAATGCATTGACCGTGTCCAAATATAAAAATTGGATACATTGACCGTGTCCAAACGTTGTCGTATCCGCTTGTTAATCGTGTCCACGCATCCATAGTTTTATGATTTCAAGTGTCCGACACAAGGATTTGTACCTGTATCCGTACATCGTACCCGAGTCCGAGCACCATAGTCCGAAAGTTAGAGTGTGCTACTCTTAGAAAAATAATAGTAGAAGGTTTCAACTTTCAAGAATCCATTTTTATTATTTCCATTACATCCCAACCAAAGAACAATAACCTCAAACTAGTGTTTAATTTTATTTATGAAATCAAGATTCAAGTAATAATGCCCAAAATGCAGCAGTTGGAGTGTAAGACAGCTTCTCAGGAAAAAAAAAAAAAAAAAAAAAAGAATTTGCGTCTTGGCCATGTTAACGTTGTTTTTTTTTTTGACGATCATGTTAACATTGTTAAGGCAGAGCTTTCCTTTGCTGTTTATCTAAAATTTTGGTTGGAACATTCCATTTTTTTCCCTTCTATTTTGACATAGTCTAATCTGTTTTTTTCCTTCCCAGAGGCCTCTACTGTTTCATTTTCTCTTCACCACCCTTTATTTTCCCTCACCACTGTTATTGCCCTCAGTTTCTCCTTTGTTCTGTACTTCATGATCTGTAACAATTACTCCCAGCTTAGCCTATGCAAAATGGTACAACTTTTATGCCTTTAAATAGCGTTAAAGACATAAAGTCTTAAAGATAGCAAACTCTTGTGAGAAAAATGTCTTTCCACCTAAAGATTGTATTCCCTCCATTCTAGTGTTATTTACACTTCTCATAATTTTGGTCACATATTTTGAAACATGTAAAGAGTCTATTAAAATGAATTATTATTATTTCTTAATGTACTGCTGTTAACTTATTGTGAGGCTTTCATGTTGTAATTATATCTTCGTTTTCAGGCTTGACAATCCAAGCTAACATGTATTCCAAGATGCTTATTAGCTGGACTAGTCAGAAGGTGAAAGAGGCATTCACTACGCGTAACGCGTTTGATTTTAAGCATGGTATGGACACTGCACTAGTAACTTTGGTAGGATTTATCTGTTAAAGGTGGTTCTGTTTCTTAATTATTGATTTGAGCTCATTAGCTTTTCATCTCATAACCACGAGTCTTGCATGCTGTTAAAAGGTTTTACGAGAAGAATCTTTACTTTGGCTAAAACCTGGCGTCTTAGTAACTCCTTACCTGTTGTTGAAAATTGTTGTTTAGGACTCAAATAAAGATTCTCTTAAACAATACTTCGTTGCCAGCAAGGAAATGATGTTTGCTTGCATACATCACAGTCTTTCTTAGCTGCAATTACAGTCTTGTTAAAAACTTTAAAGTGACGGCTAACTAATCATTAATTTTGTTAGGTGCTTGCTGTTTTTCTGATGTGTCTTGATGGTATTCCACTATTCCTTATACCACAGCTCCGGTACCTGTAGGGGTTTGTTGGTTGTACTTCGTGGTTGCGTGAAGTTGTCGTGGTTGCGTGAAGTTGTTCCAATGATCTACATTCAGTTTTTACATGGTTAATTGGTTATATTTGGCCCATTCTCTTGGTCAAGTCATGACAGCCTAAACCACCAGACTGATGTGGGGGCAACCCCCCAAATCTTTACAAAGTAGTTTCTATACAAAGTCGTGCTCTGGATTTAATACCTTGTCTCATATTAACAAGCCTTATTTATTAAAGATGAATGGAACAAAGTATAGTTCAACAGATCTTTCCCACCGTTTTTGTGCGAGTTTCTTTTTCTGTAAGTCAGACACGGTTTCTCTGGTGTACAATTACTTACGCAGATTAAGTTGTGCAGTATGCAGTTTTGAACGTGCTATGATAAATGATTCTGGTCCATGTGTTCTCTTTGCAACACCGGGGATGATAAATGGCGGATTTTCACTAGAAGTTTTCAAGCAATGGGCACCATCAGCAAAAAATCTTGTCACTTTACCTGGGTATTCATTCTAATTTCTGTTTATTATTCTATACCTTATTTCTGCTGTTTAGTTAAGGTAACAAGGGAAAAAAATTCTGGAAAGTTTACTAATGTGCTTCAGTTTTATATGGCGTGTTAGTTTTGCCAAGGAGAAGCACCGAGGAGTTGTTATTATGTGGGCTCTTAAGACGCTTCCTTTGATGAAACTAAATTGTAGATACATAGTGCTTGTAAGCTGTTATTGTTACCTACCCTTGAAGGAGATTGCTACTTGCTACCTCTGCAGTACAAGTTTTAGTTGGGTTTGTCTGTGTGCGGAGGGGTGGGGATTGGGGTTAAGACTTACCGTGGTATTACTGGAGGCTGTTCCATCACATTAGACAGAGTTGCTCTGCCCTTGACAGTCAGATGGATCTACTTTATACGATCTCTAGCCCATCTATATTGTCCACTTCTGACTTTGAAGGTCTACTTCGACCATTAATTTCTCCAGATATCTATAAAGGTATATTGTCAAAATCGTAACTTTCTGATTTATCAAAACATCTATTTTCATATTATCTTTTCAAAAAGTTGTAGCTATGATATATTGAGAGAAAATAGCTTTCAAAGTTGACTATGAAAGTCAAAGAGGGACAATATAAATGGGATGGAGTACATATGTACCTTTCAATCCTCCACTCAAAGAGGACGATATAATGGGATGGAGCAAGTATATTTGCTTGAAAGTTCTTGTAAATTGTAAAAGAACATTATCTGAGCTGCATTCTCACACATCATTTAAGGTTTGCGTTCTTACTTAGTTAGCTCCAGTTAATTGGAGGCTGTTTTTCTGGTGCGTAAAACTGATATACTGATCATTTCAGAGGTTCATTTTATACAGTGTGTAGAGTTGCTTTATATATGCAGATTTAAGATCTGAATCAATGGCTTGTCAAATATCCGTTTATTCAAAATCTATCCTTCTGCTTAATATATCCTTTCATATCCAAAATATGCTTATACCAAACTGAGAGGATACATGTGTAAATAAATACTTAGATTGGAAAGGTTGGTTATGTATTCAAGATATGAGACTACTCATTTGGTTTAGTAACCAAGAGCGTTCGCATTCATATGAAGGTGTGATTGTTTCTGACTGCACACTACTATGTACCCTCCAGGTATTGTGTTGCGGGTACCATAGGACATAAACTTATGTCCGGCAAGCCTACAAAGATCGATTTGGATAAGGATACACAGATTGATGTGCGATGCAAGGTTACTGCTATTCCTTCATATTTCGGCTACCAATGTTTTCAGTTTTTATTTGATTCCTTATGGTATCTTGGATCTTGTTTATATGTCATTTTTTGTCATTAACCTTTAGACCTTAGCCACAAAAGCTCTTCAGTTATGTCACAATGATGTGCATATTTTAACCAGACAAGGTATAAATTTAAACTATGTCGAGAACTAGGTGGAATTGCGGCCCAGTCCCCATGGCACCAAAATGAAAATATTCCCTGTGGATTTTCTGGGTGCGAATTATGTGGTTTTGCTGTTGTTTTTCCCTCCTGCCATCTCACCAGTCTTGTCCACAAATTTCATACTTAGTAAATAACTAAATATGCAAGACTGGTTTTGGTGCAAGTGCAGATTCATCAACTGGCATTTAGCGCTCACACCGACAGTAAAGGAATAATGGATCTTCTGAAATTTTTGCGCCCAAAGCATGTGATGCTTGTTCATGGTGAAAAGCCTAAAATGGCAACCCTCAAGGGTAAAATCCAGACTGAACTCGGAGTTCCTTGTTATGATCCTGCAAATACTGAAACCGTAACAATTCCATCAACTCAGTATGTGCGAGCTAATGTCTCAACCCCATTCATCCAGTCTACATTGTGTCCGAACTTCAGCTTCAAAAGCACTGTAGCGGAATCGGAGTCCGAACTAGGTGGAAGGGACGATGAAACTCCATCAGTTTTGCAGGTATCAATGTTTTGTATGAGACGGTCTCACATATGAGGCCAACCAAATTCTGTTGTGTATTATTCATTTCATTATATATGAGGCCAACCTCTCATATAAGTGCTATTTGTGTACAGGTATGTGATGAAAGGGTTGCAGAAGGGTTGCTAGTTCTGGAAAGGAACCAGAAAGCGAAAGTCATTCACCAGGATGAGTGGTCCGGGAAACGAGAAACATGAACCATACTTGAAGTGGGCTGCTGTTTTCCGATGGGCCCTCCTGAATTGGCGCAGCCTACTAACACCTAGCGAAGTTTCATGTTGTGCCTACAGATTAGAATGTGGCTAGGTATGTCAGGCAACAACCAGGAACGCCCTGTTGTGTCTGTTGATCTTTAGCTGTGGGCTCACCCTGGTGCTTGTTTTCATAGGCGTCTTGTATTTCGCTTTACAAATTATGAGTTGAACAATGATTTTGTGTTTTGCATATTTGCGTTAGCAGACAGATGTTAACATTGCTGCCCCATCAAAAGGGTAAATTTTAAGCAGGGCACAGTTGGTACTATGAAGTTACTTCGTTGTTTTTTTAAGCAATGTGCGTTACCATCGGCCTTGCTTAAGACGGATTCAATAGTATATGAAGATCGTTGTTTTGATAAATCAAACATAACATAACAAATTTGACGATGTCTCACTTGTGACAGATCAAGTATTACCCACATGGTAGACAGACAAAATATTACAACCTAAATTAAAGGTGAGCAAAATATCACAATCCAAATTCAGATCGTATATCCGGTTTCCCATTCAGGAAACTCCGATTTGAAATTGGTTCAACTGAACTGGCTTTCAGTACCCTGCTATTATTACAACCTAATCTTTTTAGCTTTTAGAACCAAGTTGAGACAAACCATACTAATCTAATTAGACACAGATTGATCATTGTTCTAGGCAAGCAGTCCTTAAAGATCTCTATACTAACGATGTCACACTCAATTGCCTACAGTCTACATAACCCATTCTTAGATGAGGAATTCATCTTACTATGAACGATGAGTAGATGTACTGCCAGGAGAGAATCATTTCACCGCGAGAATCTAAACTATAATAATTCAGCCTGCATAAATCTGATTGGTACAATTTCCAGGGTCAAGGATCAAAATCACCCGACTTAAGAACAAACAAACATTGTTCAAAAACAAAAACATGAAGCGTAAACTTAAGGAGAAAACTACACTCATTCATCCTCCTGGCTGCGGAGCCTAGCAAGCTTGTTAGTCACAACAATATCAAGTTGGGCTGCTCGTTCGACAATATCCTTTCTCTTCTTGGTTGATATATTGTGGGCGATCTCAGCACAGTAAGTCCTACAGCACCGTGAAAGGGAAAAACAATCAGCTTAAGGAAAATAAGAGAATAAGCTATCAAACGGATTCCATGAGATTAGAGGATGTCGAAAGTTTACCTGTTGTGCATCATGAGAAGCTCAAGCTCTCCAACATTGTGAACAACAAACTTCTTGAAGCCATTGGGAAGATAGTGGCGGGTCTTCTTGTCAGAACCATAACCGATGTTGGGCATCAATACAACTCCCTTGAACTTTCTCCTCACCCGAGAATCAATACCCTTTGGTCTCCTCCAGCTTGGCTGTCATGACCAAACAACAAAAACACAATTTAGTAAAGTTCATCACCAAACAGGCTTAAGAATAACAATGGAGAACCCCTAAACACGAATGAAATGATGTTCATATTGACGAGTAAAACAAGATACGAAATGATGTTCAAGGACACTGAACGTGAAATTGAAATGTGAATAGGGTTAAAGTAACATAAGGCTCATGGATAGTACAGCCAAATGTGTCGCAAGATCTACTCAACGTTGTTATATGCCTCAAAAACGAGTTGTCCAGCCACAAGAAAAAATCAGGACATTAGATACCAGAGGCAGAAATGACAAAATTTTGTTACAAACGATTTCAAATTGCATGAAAATAAAGCTATCCAATTTTGTACAAAGAGTGCATTTGTCCATATAAAAGAGATCAGATGGTAGTGCATGTAAGAGTTCATCACCAAACAGCAGAAAAGGTGGATACAAATCCTCATCTCTCTTTTATGGATCCATAAGACGATTTTAAAGGTGAAAAAGCAAAATAAAAATAAAAAAGTGATGGGATTCACGGTGAATCATGGGCCATGGAATTGGCTGGCAACAGGTTAAAAATAACAAAAAAAAGCTTTTCCATATAATTACTATATCTAGTAGACAGAAGTATACAGGGGGCAGTTATTTCCTTTGGAGACGAACATGCAGAACATCATTCAGTATAACCACCATCATGGACCAGCAATAAAAACTTAATAAACAAAATCACTAAATAAACATTTAAAGCTAATAGGATCAGGAACGCAAGACATTCTTCATTGTGAACCAAATGATTCACTAAAGACTGGGCGTCAAAACATTGTCCTCATTTCCGACACATAACAGTCAGCTAGCACAGCAAAAGATAAGAGACCCAATCATTTCCTAAACCAAACAGAAACTACCGATTCAACTAATGGGGTGAACCCGCGCCAATCTAGCCGACATTATCACTATCTAGCTAGCTACTCAAAGACAGAGACCCTATCACTTTATATCTAGGATAGGAAACTATTCAAACCCAACCAGGTAAAAATACTCTAAAACAGATATGACAAGCTTCATAGTCCAGTGGAATCCCCGCTTTTCGGAACCGAAAGCGTGTTTTTAAAGGAATGTAAATCACACGCATCCAACACCATAAGAACAAACACAGCATTTTGATAGCAATAACCTAATCGCCATTAAAATGAATACAAACATAAATGTTCAATCAAATTAACCAACATTAACTATTACCAATGAAAAAAAACACATAAATCATAAAACAATTTCATGAACAAAAATAATTAAATAAAAAAAAAAAGGGAAATTACCTTGATTGAAATATAACGATCGCAATGATGCCTCTTGAAATGCTTAACCCTCTTCTTCACAATCTTCTTGGTCAATGATGGGACTACCATGGCTGCTTTCTTCAATTAACTTACTTACCTACACCATTTTCCATAACAACACATTAACATCAACAGTAAAAAAATCATAAAATAACAGTAAAATCAGAATAAATTGGTTTAATCAGAGTAAAACCCAGAAATGATATAGCTATATAACACCGATTAAAGTGAAAACTATTGAATTTTTACAAGGTTTAACCGCTTAATTTCATAAGAACACGGAATATGGTATAAATTAGGTTAATTGAAGTAAAACCCAGAAATTATATAGCTATATAAAATCGATTAAGGGGAAAAAAGACTGAATTTTGAGAAGGGATTACCGTTTGATTTGGGTGCGCCGCCGAGGTATCAAAATGACAGAAGTGTTATTGCTAGGGTTTTATAGGTGGGAAGAAAATGATGGTGGTGGATTCTAAAATTAGGGTTTTGTAGTGTGATTGGAGATGCTTGATGGGCTCTTTTGTTGTTTGGGTAATACTTAATAGCCCATATAGGAAGGTTTGGGTTGATTATGGTAGTAAGTTGTAACTTATAGATGATTGAATGCGGGTTTGGATTATCGGGTTTGATCGGTGTTCTGGTTTATAGGTGGATTATGGGATTCAAGATGGATTAGTGGATTTGTTTCTTTTTTAAAAAAAGAAATGAATCCTTAAAACAATGAAGCATATAACATGTAATTTAATTTATATTTTAAGTTGAATTTTTTTTATTTTTTTTTCGAGATTTAGGGTTAACTTCATAAATTTAACCTTTGAACTCACCGGCTTTAACTTGACGGTTTTATATACATTTTTTGAAATGTCAATCAACGGTTATGGTATTTTTCCATCTGCATGCGTAAAAAACTACTCACATATAACTTATTTTTTCATATTTTTCTTCATGTATTTTAAAGATTGGCTCATAAAAATGAGTTGCCTTGTGAGAACAAACATGACCCTGAGTTGGTCTTATATCTAAACCTGTTGGTTTAGTTGATGGGCCACGTTTTGGCCAGCTTGTCTTAACCCGCGGAAAAAACGAAAAAAACAGAAGTGGTCTAGCTTGCTGGCTCGACCTTCCTACTTGTCAATTTAGGGTTGCCTTCTGCCAACTTGGCCTAACCCGACCTCCCAGCTAGCTGCTTTATGGTTGCCTTTTATTAGCCTGGCCTGACTCGCCATCAATAATAGGTTGGTTACTACCATGACTCTAGGAAAGCACAAAATGCTAAAGCCAAGGATTAGCACCAAGGTTCATTATGTACTTGGACATAAAATGCAACTATAACATTTCGAAACGAGGGTTTGGGTTAGAATACGCTGACTTACACAATTTTTTTGGCTTATGGGTAAATAGGTTAGCGGATTTTGAACAGATCGAAGGCCAAACCTGCATACAAGATTACAAGACACCACTATAATATTTTGAAAACACGTTCGGCCCTGTTTTTTTTTTAATTAATTTCAGCTTTTATAAATTCAATTTAGTTTTAGTCGATTCAGTATGGTTAAGTTCACAAAAGTTTAGGTCAATACTATACTATTTTGTATTGCATATTAATTCAGTTAAATTTAAATAAATTCAATTCAATTCAAATTTATAATTTCAGTTCGATTTGACCAGTTTCACTCTAAAAGAATAGAACGAACCCGGTTTTCCGATTTTAAAACGAGACAATCCATAAACAAGTCCGATCTAAGATAAGAGCAAATCATCAGTGACAGTCCCGTATACTACTGAATCTCTATTATGCGAACTACCAAAGAACAAAGCATTGCTCAATCTCACAACAATGGTGGCCATACTTACACAACTACTCTATAATCTAATCAATTAAAACTACCTTATCCATATTCATTCTCTCCATAACTTATCGTAATTCAAAACCCATTATTCTTTTATTGCGTTTATATTATTTGAATTCTGCAATAAACAGTTCAGTGTTGCATGATTAGTTGATAGATAGATAAAGATGGATGCAAAAATGGGTAAATGGTTAAAAGGTCTAGGAAGAAGAAAACAGGTGGATTCAGTTCATAGAGATAATTATCAGCAGCAACAGCAGCCTCCTCAACTTGCTAGAGTTTTATCTGTTTCTCATCTTACTGCTATTGGTATACCGTCTATTTTTTCCGAGAGCGGATTCTCTGTCCCATTTACGTGTATTAGTTTAATTTTGTCACATACTTTACATGCCAATCATGTTTTTTATTAAGAAATTGACTATGCTTTGTGTTTGCTTGAAAAATCTATTCATCATTGATGGAACTATATGATGTGGTGTTGTCTGAGGGTGCTAGTTGGTGCTGCTGTCGTCGGGAGATGAAAATTTTGAAAATTTGGATTTTTTTTAGGTTACCGTGTTAGTTAACCAGTTCAGCACTTCGGCCTTTTAATGTTTTTGATTTTGATCATGTTTCCTACCCTACCTTGGAATGCAGGCTTTGCTACTAGGATTATGGGTTTTATTGTATGTGGAATTTGTGTTATGATGACTGTATCGTTGCCTTGGTAACGGTGTCAGGATTCGGTGTTAGGGATTAAACTTTAAGCGGAAATTATAGGAGACCCAAAATCAATAAGATCATTGTGAATGGCCTTGAGTTTTCTATTTACTGTAGGGTTTGGGTCGGGTTTGTTCTTTTTGCATTTACTGACTGGTGTCTTGTTCAGGCATTGGCACGACTATTGGTGCCGGAGTATATATTCTGATAGGTACAGTAGCGAGGGAGTGTTCGGGACCAGCACTGACTTTATCCTTTCTGTTCGCTGGTATAGCGGCTGGCCTCTCTGCTTTTTGCTATGCAGAGCTTGCCAGTCGTTGCCCTTCAGCAGGCAGTGCTTATCATTACTCATACGTATGCGTTGGTGAAGGGTGAGTGTCTAAAACATTACATTCTCATTGTTAATATGTTGGGGAACTTTACGTTGGAGTTCTTCAGAATCGTCCATACTAAAAGGAGGATCACAAGCCAGAAGCAGTCAAGAAGGTCTAGTTTCACTCTTTTTATTGATTCTTGGATCATTTTCAGGGTGGCCTGGCTGATTGGGTGGTCTTTGATGCTGGAGTATACAATAGGTGGCTCGGCAATTGCTCGTGGTGTATCTCCAAATTTGGTACTCTAAGCTTACACCAAAATCTTATGTTTCCTATTTAGAATTATCTAATTCTCTCGGATTTGGTTTTTGTGTTTGTTAAAATTCTTTCTGTGGCGCAGTGTAGAGCCCTAAACATTTTTTTTTATATGGAGTTTCTCATGGTAACAAGCCCATGGCTTTAACCTAAGTTTGATGATTTATACTGCACCATTTACGTAGTTGGAGTAGGGTGTCTTATGGCTCTTCTAGCTCTTGCCTTTACTGAATGAGAAGGAATTTTATTTCAGGACATGACATGCATATTGCCTGGGAGCCTTTGAGGCACCGGGGGATGATATTATGTTGCTGTCGTAATTAATTATTAGATTGTAGAAGTAGACTGCACTAGATAATTACTACGGAGTAGTATTTAAACTGTTTTTCAATTAGGAGCTAAACAAGGCCTTACTTATGTGTTTACACTATAAACTCTCAATAAGCTGCCGTTCCTTGGTTATTTGATCATTTGTAGTTTCCAACAGGTCTTGCTCTTTGGCAGTAGCAATAGCCTACCTTCATTTCTGGCGCGTCAATATATTCCCGCTCTTGGTGTTGTTGTTGATCCCTGTGCCTCAATTCTTGTTGTGATTGTCACCGCACTCTTGTGTCTCGGAATCAAAGAGGTAATATTTGATCATGTTTGTAGAGTTCCATAGGAACCATGAAATTAACCTTGAGTTTGCCTTGTGCTGCTCCATTTATTGAATCACGCAAGTTTGCAGAGCTCATTTGCACAAGCCATTGTTACAACAGGAAATATATGCGCCTTGATTTTTGTTATAATTGCTGGGACATATCTAGGTTTCAAAACCAGATGGACTGGCTATGAGCTTCCAAAAGGGTAAGAATTATTGTTTTGCGCTTTGGATGATTCTTAGCGGCTTTTGTAGTAGTGGCCTAGTGGGTTTATTCACATTTGAATCTTCTCAAAACTAGCTTTTATATGCAGATACTTTCCATTTGGAATAAATGGTGTGCTTGCTGGCTCCGCAACAGTATTTTTTTCGTACATTGGTTTCGATGCTGTTGCAAGTACTGCTGAAGAGGTATAACATCTTTCAACTAGTGGTTATAATTGTACGGGCTGAGTATCAAGTTATCAACTCCCTGTTACTTCCCATTCTGTAGGTGAAGAATCCAAAGCGAGATTTACCATTGGGTATAGCCTTTTCATTGTTCACGTGCTGTGGATTATACATGCTGGTTTCTGTTGTTGTTGTTGGTCTTGTGCCATATTATGAGCTTGACCCAGACACCCCTATTTCCTCTGCATTTGATAGTCACGGGATGCACTGGGCAGCGTAAGTTTTCTCTACATTTGCATTGTTTCTTTAGTGCATAGTGACAAATTTGGGCGACTTCTATTATTTTCTTTGTTTTTCGTACCGTCGTACTCGAGTGTTGCACACTTGCACTTGCCATGACTCAAATATTGATACACAGGAACACATCTTCAAAACAAAAATTAAAAACATTTAGGGTTTCTAAAGTGAAGTAGAGATAGAGATGTGTTTGAATATAAGGCTTAATGCCATAAAAAATCATAATATATAATACAAATAAATATATAATAGTATCTTCCCCTATTTTACCTTCCATTTGTCTCCGCTAGGGAAGTGTAGGATTATAGATGTCGGGTACTGATTCCATATATCCTTGAGCGTCAAATCAGACCTGAGTATGTCTCTAAGTGGAAAGCTGAAGTAGCATATGTTACAGCTAAGAAATACAGCAATCCTAACATGTGTTTCTAAGAGTTATTCGGCTATCTTTGAAGGTACATAATCACAATTGGGGCATCAACAGCTCTCTGTTCGTCTCTGTTGGGTTCGTTTCTTCCGCAGGTAGATATATCTTGCAACTTATATGCCACTAGAAGTCTAGAATGCACTCATCTCAGATGTTACGTAGAGAAACTTCGGTGACAACTTTAAATATATAAATGCTGACTGTAGGGCTCTAGTTTTTTAGCTTTTACGTTATTGTCATTTTCTAATTGGATATTTTATGCACACATTAGATGGTAGAAATACATGTGCCCATTAAATCCTTTCTCCACTTGACGTGATCATTTAATGCAAGACACTCCCGGTCTCCCATAGACTGTTAGTCCGTCACCTTACTTTGCCTGCTTGTCACATGTCTAAGACCCGATAAACTGACATGACATAACGGTTTGACACACTATTTTTGGCCAAGTCATGCACGACACTCAACATGGTGTCGTTTCCAACACTTCCAGCCGAGTCGGAGTAACATAGCCTAGGTGTTTGACCTTGGATTCGTGTGCAAGACCTAGAGTTTGCGTCATGCAGTACTGCATTGGAACTCATTTTAGTTTGATTTAAGTTTGTTTTGCCCCTTTTCTGTATTTAGATTTCAAATCTTTTTGCCCTTTCAATAGGATGTGAACTTATTGAGTTTTTAGAATTAGCCATGAAGGAAACTTTTTTGCTATTCTGACATAGGTTTTTATCTCTCTCTGCTGAAGCCTCGAGTTCTAATGGCGATGGCTAGAGATGGTTTACTACCATCATTTTTCTCAGATGTTAATGCGCGAACACAAGTTCCTGTGAAGAGTACAATTTTAACTGGAGTTTTTGCTGCAACACTTGCCTTCTTCATGGATGTATCACAACTGGCAGGAATGGTATCTCATCTATAACTTTGAGTTTACTTTACTTTTTTTAGGTAAAGCGATTGTGTGTATGTTGATCAATTTCTTTTAAATGCGTAGAAGACTGATTTGAATACCATAATGGGAGAGAAAGGGGTGTCAAACAAGAAAACAGTACGCGAAGGAATACGGTGAAAAGTAGAGAAACTCATATTATCATTTAAAAGTTGTACGTACTCTATAGTGTGAGAAGATGACTAATCAATGTCTACATTGTTTGATCTTCAAAGTCGAATAGAGACCAAATAAATGAGATGGAAGGAGTAATTCAAAGACTGAGAATAGTGAAACCTTTTTAGTAATCTGCGGAAATGAACCAAAGGATTTTGGATATCCGGTAAAAATGAATGTGAGCGTAGTTTATTGTTTTCCATAAATGACCCCTGCATTATCATGTTGACTCGTTACGCTTCTTGTGCTTTACTTTTGATTATGATCTTCCAAATAATAATTTATTTGACGCAGGTCAGTGTAGGTACCCTCTTGGCATTCACGGTGGTTGCCATATCGCTGCTTATAATAAGATATGTTCCACCAAATGAGGTACCACTTCCACCATCACTTCAGGATTCAAAAGGTGTGGATTTATTGAATCATAGTGGTTATGTCGAGGTAGCTGATGACATAAATTCAAGAAAGCTTGTCGGAACCTTCAAGGATGAAATCCAACCTCTACTTGAGCAGGGGAGCTCATCCATCAGGCATCCTCTCATTCTGAAGCAATCACCTGAATTCAGTAGTGAGTTACAACATCCATGCTTTTGCAGTACTTTAACTGACAGAGAACATAAGTCGTATAAAATGTATTGTTTCTAAAATGCGAGTCTGCCTTTTGTTGTGTACTATGGAAGATGGAAAACGATGGTCGCATACTCTTTTGTCCGAAATCTACTTTAGAAGGGATTTTAGTAGTCCGTTTACAAAACAAATGTGTTCTTATTCAGATTTGAGAAGGTTTTGTGTCATTTTCAAAGGTTTGTGTCTGATATTTGTCTCCTCATTGGCGTACTCCTTCAGATACACCAAATGATGAAAGGAGGAGAAGTATTGCCGGGTGGACCATAGTTGCTATCTGTCTTGGTGCACTTCTTCTGGCATTTGGTGCTTCCGACGTTGGTCTTTCCAGGTATGGCACGAGATCTATACCATTTGAACAACCAAACTGTTGATGTGGTGTTAACAATATCTTCAGCTTGAACTTTTAGCTAATGGATATACAAGTAGACTTCCCGAACAGGTCTTTAGGGCCGGGTTTAGGTCAGATCATTTTGAGTATATTAAACATTTGAGTCGAGTCATTCAGGTTCGTTTTGTTTCCATTGTGCTATTATTGGGTCATGTGGTTGTGTGGTGGTGGTTGTAGGTTGGTAGTATTATGGTCTATAAAATTCGTAAAGTGGTGGATGCTATTGTAAAATGAATCTAGTTACTATTTCACACATATAACTTCAGTTTCAACGTTATGCTCCTTTTGTGGCAGTATCCCTCTGTTCACACTATGCGCAGTGGGCGCTGCTCTTTTGATATCTGGTTTGATAATTCTCTCCTGCATTAACCAAGACGATGGAAGACACAGTTTCGGTCACACAGGAGGTAATCCTTCCTTTTCTACCGGATCTCTCGATTCTTCAAGCTGAATAACTAAGTTGTGAAATTCTCTTACATACATGTCTTGTATTTTGATTCTTATTTTTCAGGTTTTATTTGTCCATTCGTTCCAATTCTACCTGTCGCTTCTGTTCTCATTAATGTTTACTTACTGGTAAATCTCGGGTGAGTAATTTACATTTCAGCATGACCACCTGTTCCTTGTCCTAGTCTTTTAACCAGTCTTATAAAAGCGCAATCAATTTAGTGCCACTTGGGGAAGCTCCCTTCCTAACCACTGTTTCGAGTTTCATCTTATAAACCTTTCGATCTATCTGTCTCAGTTCTGCAACATGGGTTCGTGTGCTAGTATGGGTGTTAATAGGAATGCTTGTTTACGCGCTGTACGGGAGGACTCACAGCTCACTGAGGGATGCAATTTATGTGCCAGCAGCTCACGCCAATGACATCTTTCGCAGTCTGTGCACTGCCCCAGACATTCATATACAGCATCCTAACAACTTGGAAACAGGTCACTATTTTAGTGATTAATTATACATTGTAAGTAATTTTTGTATTACTGCCATCATCAATGGCCTTATTGGTGACTTCTCCATAGTTTCGGAATCTTAGCCATACGCAGTAATTTTGGACGTCCATTCTCGATCATGGATGTCTTGTGTATCTACTCAGAAACTCAAGTGTCTGAATGAGAAATTTATTTGGAAAAAGTTTCTGTAATGGAAGATTCACTCATCTGCCACTACGCCACTACGACTCTTGCAATTCTCTATCCAATGTCATTTCCCACTCTGCTCCAGCGGCCGTCACAAACTCAAATTAGCGTGATGAGAACTACAATGGCGGTCCTAATTATTTTCCTAATCAGTATGTTGGTATCGTAGTGGCTCTTTGATGGGAATAAATACATTCTTAACCTAAATGAAGTGTGTAAAGTATCGGATAGCCATTGAAATTCACGGGGAGCGTCATGTCAACACACAACTAAGTGAAGTGTATAACAGAACCAAAACACGAAGATAAAGATACACGGTATGACAGTGCTAGCATTCTTCCAAAAAAATACAAGAAACATGCATTTCTTGGTTAAACCAGATGCATTACGGGAAATGTTTACAGTTTACACAGCAAAAATAAGTGTTCTTGAATCGAACAGATTACACTTCTGACTTCACAAGGACGAGTTCGTGAGCGACAATAGTATTGGTAGATTCTCAAGGATTATTATAAATGCGCTGCCAAGCAAGAAAATGAAGAGAAATACAAGAAGTATCTTTCCAGCATACAGTAGATTGATTGATTGCTCCGAAACTTGTTTATTCGACAATGGTTTATTCAAGGTCTGCAAGATGAAGATACAAGTTAAGCTGACAGTTTCAGGTCATCGATAGTAATTAGCGGGCAGACTAAATGTCATCCGAACAGCAGTTTCATAAGTAGAACTGTACTTCATATCAATACTATCATAGTTGTAAAGAGTCTAAAATGATTACAGAGCAACAACAAACATTAAGACCGAAAAATACACATGCATACACTAAACGCACAACTCAATACAGAAATTAATTAACCATTACACCAGGAGTACAGAGAAATGTCATTACCTGAGTGCCTTCGCGTTTCTTGACACCTGCAAAAACAAATAAAATTTGTAACGACTACTACTATGATTGCTCCGTCAAGTTTCAAAACAAGACAATTATCGACGTATTGAGGTTTAAGATCCAAACAAGAAGACAAAAAGAGGCAGTAAAATAGACATCAAAGACAAAGAACATGAGCTATATACCTGGTTGCCCATCCAAAACAGTCTGCAACTTCCAGGCAGTTCCATAGCTTAGAAGAACAGAACTAGGACCGAAACTAATGGGCTCCTCGCCATCCTTAACCGCCTCGATATACACCCCAAGAGGTGCACCAGCATCAAGCTTATTATTAATCAAAGACAAAGCAAACCCTGCCTTTGTTCCCGGGGAAAACCGTCTTGTAATTCCTGAGGTTTTGCACATCACCTCCAAAAACTGTCCACCCAATTACAACTCATTTTTAAAACAGCAATAATCTGATTCACCCAAAGTCAACACTATACATCTATACCCTCGGAATCAGCTCCGGGTATTGAGATCATACACAAATTCTCGGATGAGACACTTTCATGATAAGATTATGATAGAATCCATATATTGAGGTGATTGATAAATTGACAGAATTTTAGTTAAATTATCGGATGAGACGGGCTCATTAGCTTTCAAGCCTTGATCATACACAATTCTCATGTAAAACAGTTTCATGACGAGATTGCATGAGCGATTCATATATAAGGTGGTCGGTAAATAAACACTCCGTAGGTTTTGTAGTTAAATGGGATAATATTATCGCACTAAAATAGCATGAGACATTGAGACTGATCATACCCAAATTCTCAAATAAGACGATTTCATGATAGGATTGCGTAAGCATTGACTATCATACCCAAATTCTCAAATGAGACGGTTTCATGATAACTGATAAGCTTACAATAACAACTTAACAACCCATATGATAAGGTTGGTGTCGTACTAAAATAACATGAGACCGTCTCATAAAAACTTAAATTGTTGATCATAAACACAATTGTATGCAAAAGTAGCACAATTGAATCCTTGACAAAGTCAACACCATATAATTTAATCCTATAATAGTCAACCTACTAAATCCTCACGTCATGCTAACAGGGATGCTCGCCCAGCTAAAGGATAAATAATTTGAAGTTTTTAGTTACATTTTTCGATTTTTTTCGAATTTACTTTATACCATTACTCATTCTCCCCTGCTGAAAAATTCCGCTCTCGCAAAGTTCAAATCTTGGCTCCGCCACGGCTGATCATACATACATACGTACTACGATAACGAAATTGAACAATGAATCGATGATTGTGAAGTTTGTTGGGTTAAAGAGGAAAAGAAAGAGGAGACTTACAGATTGAGGAGGAGGTGTAGGAGAAGAAGGGATATCTGATGTTTGAGAAGCTTGTTTATCCATTTCCGCCATTGTTAAGCACGCTGTTAATTTGATTGATTGGAGATTCCAGAATCTAAACTTCTTGTTTATGTATTTTTGTACGTATTTTAACGTGCGGTTCGATCGATGCAATTCGTCACCAATCATGCCCCCGGCTTATTGTAGGCTACCGGTGGTCCTATGCAAGTTTGGGCCGGACAAGTGTCGGGCTAGTATGATCTTCTTTGGCCCACCGATACGTCGTTCGCGAGTTTTGGGCGGAGTGGGCCGAATAGGATGTTCTGTCCATGAACAACACTATTGTAGAGCAGATATATTTGCAACCCGACTCGTTAAGAATAAGGATTATGTCGTACTTATTTTAGAAAGGTTAATAAACATTTGTATTTGTTAAATCTCGCGCATTAGTTTACTAAATCTTACGCATTTTGCCACTCATATTTCATAATTGCTTTTCATCTTAAAAAGATAATTAAAAAGAGTTTTCTCCCTCACCTTTTTCAAAACCTAACCAATTCGTTAATAATTTGACAAAAATGGATCATAATGCTCACATAGTCACATATCATATGTAATTTTTTCTGGTTTATCAACAACGTTTTTAATACCGTATTTTAATCGATTTACCTAATGTTTTTTTTAAATTTAAAAAAAGGTTTATTTTTAAAATTAGGGTTTGAATTGACTGCAATTACAATCAAAGTCGGGTTGTGGGGTCGTCGGGCCGGAGTAGGGTGGTCGGAGGCCGGAGGGAACTTTATGGGTGGCCGGAGGGCACAGTGTTGCTACGGTTGTGCGGTTTCTGTCGTTGGATGTCGCAAACTGATAGTAAGAACTCACGCCCATTTCAATCATTCTAAAATGAATAATGCGCCATAAGTATTCTATATTGATGACAAGTGGACAATATCGTATTACTTTTGTGCAAGAGTACTCTTTTAGTCTTGCCAACTCCTTTCCAATTCGCATTTCTGTATAGTCTTTCCATATTTCATATACCTTTCGTTTTAACAATCCTATTTACTAATTTACAAATAATTTGCAATATCGTTAACTCACATTACACAATGATGTCTTGAATATCACTGTCGAATTTATCTGCTCTAGATTAACAACCTGTCATTATATCCAACAAAAAGAATCAATTAGCCTAGTCGTTACCATAATATAATATAGAAAACAAAATCCACAGAGAAAATATTTATACTAAACTAATTAAGAATAAAAGGTAATTGTAGACGAAAATGAGGAGGGGGGATTCTATTTTGACCTTCTTTTCTAAGGTAAAAGCATCGAGAAGGGATTTTGGATAGTTAGAATGCAATTATACCAAGCAAATTTATAAGAAGTATGAATAAGTATGAAATGTAACGGCTGAATTTATGTTGGGCAGTGGTCGTTCATCTTATCAGTGAAACTGAAACATTTTAGAAGTTTAACTGTCAGTACATGAAGGGAAAGTTTTCTTTTTGGGAGGGTATTAAATGGACAATAAGTGCTTTAATCAACTCCGTAATAGAACTTCACAAGTTATATGATGATGTAAACGTGGGATTATGAGGACATTGGCTTTTCCAACGTGGCAATCAAACATACTTTTAGTTTGTGTTTTTATATTATTTATAGATTATAGATGTGTACCTCGAAAAAAATTCATATGCCTAAGTTTCTTAGACCAAAAACATGTAAAGCCTCATACAATTTATGCGAGTGTGTATACAAGACTCATATATTCACATTATTAGTATTTAAAGTGCATCTTGATGAGTTAAGTGCCGACTATACTTAAATAAATCGGTATTTTACTATTATCAGTTATTCCATTCGTCCTGATTATTTCTTTATCTTTGATTTTGACAAAAAAAAAAAAGGGGAGAAAACTATTTATGGGCGATATTATTGATGACGAGTGGACAATGACTTACGTGGATGAGTAAGTGGATTATACATACGATGTACTACCACCAATTTTAAAGTTTTTGAGCATTATAATAAAGTTTATGAGTTTTGTTTTAAAAATTATGAGTTTTACAATAAAGTTTATGAGTTCATTTACTTAGACAATTAACTCAAAAAATTACAATAAAACTCAGTAACATTACATATAAACCTAGTTAAATTTGAGTTTTGACAAGAAAAAATTTAAATTTACATTTAAATTTTCATAAGCTCCGAAAAAATACACATATGCTAAAAAACAAATAAAGTTTGAGATAATAAACTCAAAAAAAATAATATATGCTCAAAAACAAATAAAGTATGAGGTAGTACATTTAACGTATGCTCTTTTTTCTCTTACGCGGATGATCAAATAACCATGAAGAAATGTACCTAAATCCTAATAAAATAACACAAATTCTCAATGAAGACGGGCACTATCTGTCACAAGCTAAAAATGGATAGTGCTCTCTCACAATATGCAAGTGACACTATCCATGGATGCTCCATTTCTCTCCTACTTACATTTCCATTTGCCTTATTGTGAAAGAAGTATTATCCGTTTTCAACTTATAACGGATGGTGTCGGTCACAAGTAAGACGCTTTAATAAAATAAATGGACCGCTGAAAAATAAAAAGTAAATAAATGATGGGACGAGTACACGGACTCATGGGGTACCAAATCAACCGTTCAAGGAAAGGTAAACAAAAACATTTGACACTAGTCCACAATGTCCACAGCACACAACGGGGAAATCGGAAACATGTGCAATAACTCGTAAAAATAAAAAATCTCCGACAATCTAGATCTTCCAATTCTTCTATCAACTCATTTTCAACTACAATCAACTAGCTAACAACAACAGCAATGGCGAAATCGAGTGCCGACGACCAAGAGTTGCGGCGAGCATGTGAAGTCGCCATTGAAGACACCAAGCAGAAGGTCATCATGTCTATCCGTGTCGCTAAGAGTCGCGGAGTTTGGGGAAAAGCCGGCAAATTAGGTCGTCAGATGGCCAAACCTAGGGTTCTTGCTGTTTCCGGTTAATTCCTCTTTTACTTGCTTGCTTATTTCCGATTTTACTGTTTTCTTTGCTGTGTGATGAATGTCGATGTTGTGGTTTTACTCGTTGTATGTTTACCGCGAATTTCGGTGATTCGAAGGATTGGTTTTTTATTTTGATTGCGTATTTGATCGGATTTGAGCTCGTTTGACTGAGAATTGTGTAATTGTGTTGTTCTCCGTAGTAGACGGTAACTTAGTTGAAATTTGGAGAATTTAGTCAATTTACTTTGATAAGATTCCAAGGAACTTATGTGAGACGGTCTTACATTGAGGTACAGTGTTAAGATATTGTTGTCGAAATCGTTACACACTTATTCTGTCACACAGCTAAGAACAAGTATTATAGTGCTCTGCAAGAAGATCTGAAGCATTTGTTTGCGATCGTGATTGCGTATTTGATTGGATTTGAGCTGGTATGACTGAGAGTTGTGTAATTGTGTTGTAGATAGCAATTTAGTTGACATTTTGAAGAGTTTACTTTGATATGATTGGGAGGAACTTTGGTGAGACGGTTATATGGAAAGGGACAGGGAAAGAGCTTCTTGTCGCAGTTGTTAACACTTACTCTATGACACAGCTGAGAGAAGGTATAATAAGCTTAGTGCAAGTACAATAGGAGCTCTCTAAGTGCTCTCCTAGATGTTCTTCTAGGCGGTCTGAACTCCTGAAGTATTAGTTTTTGATATTGATTGTTGCGTAACTGTGATTTGTGTGCTGTAGTCTGTAGATAGTAATTTAGTGGAAATTTGGATAATTTACTCTGATAAGATTTGAAGGAACTTCAGGGAGACGGTTTTACAGCGAGGGGCGGTTTTAAGAGCTTGCCTTCGAAATCATTACACTTTCTCTGTCACACAGCTAAGAGCAAGTACTATAGAGCCCTCTAAGTGTGCTCGCAAGGTGATCTAAAGCATTAGTTTGTTATCGTGAATTCGTGATTGTTATTGCATACTGCTATGAGAGTTTTGTGTTGTAATAGTGATTCAGTAAAATTTTTGGAGTTTACTTTGATAAGATTCGAAGGAACTTCGGTGAGACGGTCTTACAGTGAGGTACGGTGTTGACTGTTAAGAGCTCCACGTTTAAACTGTTGGCAATTACTTTATCACACAACCAGGTACCGTACGAGCTCTTTAGGAGCTCTACAAGGTTATCTGGACCACTAGCTTGGGACCGTGAGTGCGTATTAGATCGGATTCCAGCTTGTATTAATGTGAGGATCATGGTTGTATATTTGACGGTTTTATATGTTTACGGCAAAATTCGGTGATTTGAAGGAGTAGGTTTGTGTTCGTGATTGCGTACTAGGTCGGATTTTAGCTTGTGTAATTTAGTAGAAATTTTGGAGTTTACTGTGATAAGATCTGGAGGAACTTATGAGAGACGGTCTTACTGTGAGGTATAGTTTGAAGCAGGGTTACCTAATTCGTAATACGACCAATTCGAATTCGTAAAACCAATACGCAATTCGCTCAAAATAGAGCATAATTCGATAAAATTGTAACCAAACACCATAATTCGACATAATTCGAATTTGTAATTCGCAATTCGCAGCCTGGTTGAGCAAATTAGGTAACCCTGGACTCTGAAGAGCTTTTCGTCGAAACCATTAACACTTACTCCATCACACAGCTAAGAGCAGCTCTCTGTGTGCTCGACAGGGTGATCTGAAGCATTAGTTTGTGATTGTGATTGTGATTGTGATTGTGATTGCAAATTAGATCAGGTTTGAGCTCGTATGACTGGGAATTGCTTAATTGTGTTCTATTGTAATTTAGTAGTAATTTGGATAATTTAGTTTGATAAGATTTGGAGGAACTTTGGTGAAATAGTATTACGGTGGGGGACAGTGTTAACAGCTCCTCGTTGAACCTGTTAACACTTACTCTATGACACAACTGAGAGAAGGTACACTAGGATCTCTCTAAGTGGTTTACTAGGTGATCTAAAGTATTAGTTTGTCATCGTGATCGCATATTAGATCGGATTTGAGCTCGTATGACTGCGATAGGGGTGTGTTGTAGACTTGTAGATAGTACTTTAGTAGAAACTTGGATAATTACTTTGAGAAAATTCGAAGGAATTTTGGTTAGGTGGTCTTACAGCGAGGTACAATTTTAAGAGCCTGTCACCAGAACTGTTTAACACTTACTATATGAAACAGCTAACAGCAGGTACCATCAGAGCTCTGTAGGTGCTCTCCAACGTGATATTATTGTTGGAGATGCACTTGTTACTTTGGATGCATGACCATACGAAAAATGGAGAAAAAAATTGCTCAGTACAACTGAAACTGTATGACAAATACAGATTTTCAAAATGATTTACATCCTTTTCGAGCTCAAAAGTCTCATATTCATAAATCACATAAAAGAGCCTTGGAGAAGTTGTTGCTCTTTAGTTTCGAGAAAGCCAATAAACCTTTGCCAATAAGGAATATACTGCATCACCGTTGAGAGAGTGAGGTGACACGTATGTGCTGCTTTTTATCACGAGACTTTGTCTAGGCTAAAAGCACTTCTAGGTCTACTGCTTTGAAGTCTGTAGAATATTAATTGTCATATTTTACAGGGACACGAGTATTGTGTTAAGAGTATGCTTAAAATTAACATCTAACACCTTACTTTCTCTCCTTCTTTGAATTTGCTCCATTTTTAAAAATTTATGGGATGCTAATTTTGAAATGGTTCAAATGCAAAGTATTAGAGGGAATACTTATAATAAGACCTGGATTTAGAACAATGGTGAGGAGTCTGCCCTACATGGATGTGTAGTGGATGTACTACGCTACACAAGTAACTGGTTTCTAAACTGATGTATTGATTCTATAGATTCTAATTTACCATTATACAATTCACCCATGTTTCCATGTTTTTTATATTTTGTCGTTTATAGTTTATTGTCCAAGTATTTTAAATTTGTTATCAATGTCACTTTATGCAGTAAAACAGAAGGCCGAGAGGACAAAAGCTTTCCTTCGTGTTTTAAAATATTCAAATGGCGGTGTTCTGGAGGTAGTATATCTTTTTATGCAATCTTTGCCTTCTCTGATACTTTTTAAAACAAGTCCTGAAATGATGGTTTTCTCAGGTTGCTAGATTCTAATTGTTTTTAGATCATGTTGAAAATTTATTAGTCAGCTGGTGCTGAAGGTTCAAAATTGATGGCAAAACCATGATGCACTTAGACGTAGGAAAAAATATTTGGTAAACTATTGAAATGCTGCCGATTTAGGTTCGAGACTTCAAAAATGGTATATTTCAGCTACGGTTAGTACGGTATATGAGTTCAGAACTCGACTAACTTACCTTCATTGTTTTATCATTGCTCTTGAAGCCAGCTAAAATTTACAAGCTGAAGCATCTTTCGAAAGTGGAAGTTAACAGCAATGATCCCAGTGGATGTACGTTTACTCTGGTATTGCACATCTACCTTTTTACCTATGAGCAGAAATTTTCTGGGTCATGTGACTTTGTGGTTCTGTTGCATTTTCCATGACTTGTTTGCTGTTTTGTTTTTGATTTCTTTCCTCAGGGTTTTGACAACCTCAGGAATCAAACAGTCGCACCTCCACAGTGGACCATGAGGAACATTGATGACAGGTACTACCTTTAAAGTCCTTAATTTCCTTAGAGCTCATTTGGTTGGGTTTACAACTCATGCTTGTGATTGTGTGGACAGAAACCGTCTTCTACTCTGTATTCTAAATGTTGGCAAAGACATGCTTGGCCGTCTACCGAAGGTTGTTGGAATAGATGTTGTTGAAATGGCTCTTTGGGCGAAGGTATGTATGACGATGGCATGATAAATGTAGAATATAAATTTTAGTTCTTCTAGTTCTCTCTCGACAATAGCAATGTTATATGGATCTGCTTTTGTTACGTCCTCAGTATCGTGTACTTCTGGTTTTCTATTAGTTGGGCCTGCTATAGTATATGATAGGGAGTAGCAAATTAATTTGTTCTGTAGGTGATACAAACTTTTCAGGGGTGGTGTTTAAGTGCAATTTGTTATCCTGATAAGTAAGCACAATGTTATATAAGGGACACCAAAGGGGTGATGCCCATGTACGAAAATATATTATGGATACGCCCATCTACAAAAAAGACACCATGACACCCATATACCAAAGGACATTTTGAATGTCTCGACCATATACAAAATGAGAGATGGGTAATTATACTGGCAAAATATCTAGGATAATCTTATTTACAAAAGGAAGAAAAGACAAGTTCCTATTTAGGTGAAGCATGTGGCTCCAAAATATATTATAGCTTTAAAAAATGGAACTTGAACTCTTGACTGTGAGTTTCATTTATTGAAGATAAGGTGCAGGAAACTTGCTTGCATTGTTTTATGTGCAAAGGAGATTGAATGCTTCACCATTCAGGAGAATTGAAGGATGTAGAAATGAAGTTGTGACTTGTGAGAGGGACAGACATACCCAAAAAATGGGCTTACTAGGTGCGACATGAATCTAATTTGATTTTGATGACAATATGGCTTTTGGGTAGGGCTGAGTGAAGGTCCACGATTCATATGGACGATTGTACTGTAGCTTGTTGTACATTTCTTTTGAGTTTTGATTCTTGCTGACCGTTTTTCTTTCTCCCCTCGTTTCTCACTTTAATTCTATTTCTTCTCCCTGGTATCTACTAATTTCGTTACGATGATCTCCTTATGGTCATGTAATCTGGCCTCATTTATAGTTTGAAGTTGAGTGTGGTCAGAGCTGGAAGGTTTTGCTTAATCCATGTAGGCATATTTGGAATATGCTAATCATGTGGTTTACTTAGGTGAGTTTAGGTAGGTCCCCTTTACCCCTCATTGTGGAGAAACCTTGACTTCTAGTGCCTGCATATGTTTGATTTCATACACCCTCAAAGTCAATGATGTATGATATATTCTGTGGGTGCTGATTTTCCTTTATTAACTTAACTAGTTCGCAGGATCCTTCCTTTTGAGAACTGAGAGGTTTTGGGATGATGTCTTGTTGGTATTGTACGGCATTAGTTCGTCTACTGTATCTTTCTAATGATACGAGCTCTGGTTACTGTGTCTTGGACTCCTATCTTCTGCCAAGATAATTTTTTTTGGTTCACATTGCCTACAAGTTCACATTTATTATTTTTTCACCATCTGAGACAATTATCTCTTTCACCCTTTCCGTTTACCAGCAAACATACTTCATAAAACCTAGCTATTATTCGCTACTATTGCTCTATTCCTATCCACGAGGTCTGTTACTGTCAATAGTCTTTAGGCTGTGTAAATCTTGAACAAGAACAAGTGAACAATATTAGGCACATGCACATGCACAGCCTCAGTTATTAGCTTCTTCAGAATATATTTAAAATGGGTATCTGGGGGAAAAGAAACAAGCAGACGATGGCTGATGGGATCTTACATGTTCTTTTCAATTTGAAGTTGTCATCTTTTGCTATCCGTTATGCATTCTTTTTTGCGGTTGAGTGTCAAACAACTTTAAGTATCAACCTTTCAATTTTCTTCACCCCAATGCACAGGAGAACACCCCAGCCACCACCATTACCACTCAGGTAAATTTGGATGATGGGTATGTTCCTACTACGGTGACTGAGAGGGACATGACGGTGACTGTTGAGAAGGAGCTGGTGTCCCAAGCTGAGGAGGAGGACATGGAAGCTCTTCTTGGCACGTATGCATTCTTTCTTTCTTTGTTTTTTTTTACTGATTTTTTGGCGGTTTTATCACTCTTCAGTCTGTGTTTTGTGTGATCGACACCAAAGTATTACCAAAAAAGTCCTCTACTGCAGATTTTACTTGTAATTAGTTACGCCCTGGGACCCAAGGACCTGAGAAATGTTGGAAATATAATCCTATGTTACTCCGACACTTCACTTAACTGTCGGTCGGACACCGACACGACGCTCCAACACTTCAATTTAGACCACAAAATAGGAAAATTCACCAAAAATAGCCGTGTCCGACACTCCGACACGTGTCAGATACAACACCGTGTCGGAGAGTCGGAGTAACACAAATATAATCCTCTTTGATTAATAATCTAATGAACGCATTTTCTAGTAAATGGACAAGAATTTTTTCTGCCTAAGCGTGCCAAAGCTAACTTCTATGGACACGAGCTCAACAACATTATCCTGATGAGTCAAACTGTCAAAGGTTACCCCCTGTCCACCTATGGCAAGGTAAGGGTTATAGGATTACACAATTATACCTTTGTTCTGAAAATCAAAGAGACTATTTCCGGGTGACCTTGAATAAAATTTGCATAGAGAATGTTATTGAACCAGTACTGCTTCACAATATAAGATGTTCATAGGGTTTAGTGAGTTATTTTGTGTCATATATTCCAAGACCCAAGGATAGGAATTCTTCGACTCCATTGGGAATGAAAAATCCTCATGAAACGTCATTTGAGAATATCCCTCGTGTCAAAGGGTTTAGCCTGTACAGTGATCTTTTTTTTTTCCTTCTTCTATTGGAATCTTGTTTTACCTTGCTAGTATAGATAAGTTAAACATTGTTTTTCTGTAGTACTGCAAAACCTCTGTAGAAAAACACATTCTTAGATGCTTTTGAAGTTATTGGCTGTCAGTTGTAACTTGTAACCTTTCTATTCAAGTCGTTGACTTAGTAGATTTATTATTTTTATTTTTTTTATTTTTTTGTGGTCCTGAATTTCCTAGTTCCATAGACCTTGTATGTTGCTGGTAGATACAGCTAAGAAATCAACTGACCAATTTTTGGAAACAGTGTTATAATCTCATCAACATACTATGATCTTAATTTACTCCAAAATGCAGTTATGTCATGGGTATTGGTGAAGCAGGAGCTTTTTCTGAAAGGCTTAAGCGTGAACTTCAGGCCTTGGAAGCTGCTAATGTGCATGCTATCTTGGAAACAGAACCCTTGGTTGAGGAGGTAATCAGCTAATCTCAATCATACATATCTGGAACATGTAGTCCATGCAGATATGCTGATTGCTGTGACAGCAATTTCTAGCCTATATTGTTGTTTTAGCTGGTAAATTCCCCGTGGCTGCCTTAAGGGTTTGTGGCCTTATGTTATTTCTTGTTTGAATGCCACAGCCTCGAAGTAAATTTAAAATTCTCTTGGCTCGTACGATGAGATAAATTCATATTACAAGCTTATTTACCCGATCCCCTCCGCAGAATCTCTTTATTTCATCATCGAGGACACTCTAGAATATCAAACCGCTAATTAAGAAATGCACGGGAAAGCGGCATATGGACTTGCGATTGTGAGGCGCCGTAACTGGAGGGAACGCCAAAGACCCACCCTTCTATCCTTTAGATAGAGAGGGAGGGCAGGGCTTTTGTTTTTTTCATGCTGTCAAGGAGGTCACCAATGGATTTCCGCGCTGTCAAAGAGTTTAACAATGAAATACATGGCGTAATGATCGAACTGATTGGGTCATGTATGAAAATAAACTCTGCTGACTAAAAAAGTAAAAAAACCTGTTATAAAATGATGGCTTTGACATTTAAGGACATTTCTCCTCGCTAGTCTCTATTGGTCAAGGGCTTTTGTAAAATTGAATAAAAAACTCAGATAAATTCAATGCTGTGTCTGTCTCATTAGGATAAGCTGAGGATAATCATTTTCCCGAGCATTATTAACATAGAAATGGTGCATGATCAAACCTTGAAGTGTGCTAACCAAAGATCATAATTGATGGAGTTAACATAACTACATAAGAGTAAGAAGTATAGGAACTAACAATAGTAGTTAGACTTACCTAATTGACCATTCTGTTGATGAACTTTTCATCTACATGACTACATTGATTCATTCTCCTTGGTGACATTTGTTTATGAAATTGATTGGTGAATGACAACCTTTCATATATTTCAGAGTGGGCTTCCTTAATACTCTGCAACTTCACTAATTAGCCCCATTTGCTTTTTTTTTTTTTTTTTTTTTTGATGTGAGGAGAATGCTGAAAAACATAGCTAATAAGTGAAGTGGAGGGAGTAGTATTTTGAATTCTATGGATTTATTTTTTCGTTTTCAAAGTAATATTCAATTGAATGTAACTGCCTCTTCTTCTAGGTAAATAGTAAAATTGCATTGAATAGAGTGTTACGTGCAACGTATGCTAAAAACTGCACTATTTCTTAGCTCCTAATAGGTGACAGTTACTGGAAGTCCTGAAACCATAATAAAGGGTTAAATTTGCAGCTTTGCTGTGGAATAAAGGAAAGTAGTAATTATGGAAGTCACCATTTGTGGGTGGACCTTGGGTATTCCGGCTGGAAATCATTTGGCAGAACTTTAGAAGACAATATGCTAATCCGTCTGTCAGTATACAGAGTCACCGTTCATTAAATTGTTATGAGCATGACGTTAGGCTATCCACTATTGAGTGTGGTTTATGTGGCGGTGTCCAGATGTCTCCTTCCATTCTAACTCTTCTTATGGTGTAACTATTACCCCTCCCCTTTTCTCCACAACCATTGTTATCTGACTTACCTCCTGTCCGACCCTCCTTAGTTATTACCCTCTTAATAAGTACCCAATTCCAAGAAAACCCTTAGAAGAAGATGCAATATTGCATGTTATTTGTGGTTTATTTAGAGATGACTTATTAATTACACATTATAATTTGCTAGCTATTTTTTCATGCAGGTATTAATAGGTCTTGATAATGCACTAAGTTGTGTGGATGATATGGATGAGTGGCTGGGTATATTCAATGTGAAACTCAGGCACATGCGAGAAGACATTGAGTCGGTAAGTTGATGTGACTATTTGAGCCTCTTGTGTACTGCCAACATAAATACGATGGAAAAAAGTACATGGAACTCGGCTGGTAACCTGGGAACAAAACTTAACTTTGATGTAAATATCAATTTACTTTTTAGCATTCGTGTGTGAACAATAATATTACTGATTCTGTTAGTGTGGTTTCATGTCATTAAAATTTGGTAAAATCCTATACTTCGCTAATCACATTGATTGCATACAATGGTAACATATTAACGTCTATTTAAGTTTGTTCCCTCACCCATTGTTTGTGTTGTCCAGATAGAAACCAGAAATAATAAGCTGGAGATGCAATCTGTAAATAATAAAGCATTGATTGAAGAACTTGAGAAGCTACTTGAGCGACTCCGTGTTCCTTCTGAGGTATGTCTTGTCTTGTTTACACACCTCTTCATTTGTTTTAGTTGTCAGTATAAACTGACTCCATCTCTGCATCTAGTATGCATCATGCCTGACAGGTGGTTCCTTCGATGAAGCAAACATGATTAAAAACATAGAAGCATGCGAATGGCTCAGCGGTGCTCTCCGTGGTGTAGAAGTCCCAACTTTGGACCCTTCTTTTGCAAGCATGCGAGCTGTATGTTCCAATTTTGTTCTCTTGTTTTAACTTCAAAATACAATTCTATGTTGTTTGTGGAAATGTTTGCATACTTGATGGGATACGGACTTAAGGTAACTGTATAGGCTTGTAGAAAAGCTTGTTTTAAGTCGTACAAATATGATGGCTTTTTAATTATCCCATTGGGAAAATTGTCCTATCTGTACTCTGTAGTTCATTCATATAAATAGCTATTAAGCAGAAGATATGAGTTTCCACTGCAAGCAATGCTTCTTCTCATCTTAGTCGCTTGACACTCTTTGGGAGTAGGCACATCTCTTTCCATGGCTCAATGAGATGTGACTCATGAGGCTAAAGACGTAAAGTTTACATGTTAGTAATAGCAAGGAGATGCTATTTCGGCAATGTTTCTCTCTGAAAAATTATAATACTTGCACATGGGGTATTATACTATTATTGACAAGAATCTTTAAGATGAAAACAAATAAATTCTGTCATACTTCCTATCCAGAAACTATCAGAGCATGTTTTCATTTGAAACCTCTTGAGGCTTGATCAAAACTCATAACCACTCTCCTTAAGACACCTATATTGTTTTTTGTTTCTATATAATCACTGCAACAGTGATGATCCCCCTTCCCTTTCTCCTAATTTTGATTGTATAAAGATCACCTATTGAATGTTACTTTGTTCCGTTTGTTTTGAACATATTTCAGGTTAGAGAGAAGAAAGCAGAACTTCAGAAGCTGAAGAGCACTTTTGTTCGTAGAGCATCTGAATTCTTGAGGAATTACTTTGCTAGCTTGGTGGACTTTATGATAGGTGACAAGAGTTATTTTTCTCAGGTGTAAAAATATTCACATCTCTATTACCCCTACAAAGATCATGCCTTGTGATATGTATGTTCTAACCACTTAAATCCTCCTTGCGTAGCGTGGACAGTTAAAACGACCTGACCATGCTGACTTGAGATACAAATGTAGGACATATGCTCGGCTTCTGCAACATCTGAAGGTGCTAAAACCAAAAACTATTATCGTGTAATTACTTGTTACATTTAAGTGTCCTCTTATACCTTCATGTGTGATGCTCCAGAGCCTTGATAAGAACTGCTTGGGTCCATTGAGGAAGGCATACTGCAGCTCTCTCAATCTGCTTCTCCGTCGAGAGGTGAGGAAATGAATCCGCTTAAAATACTTTAGACATGCTACTTGTCAAATTTTCTATTTCAAATGTTTTTTTGAGGTTTGGGGGAATTTTTCCTGCAGGAAACAAATGTACTTTCCAGGATAGAATGGGAAGGTCTTAAGCTGTAGGTTGCATTGACTGATTTTTGTAAAGACCGGCTCTCAAAATCATAATCAAAACCAGATTAATATATGAACTATGTTTTTGTGCTGTCATATAGAGGTGGCATTCGTGTCACTAGGGTCAGTTATGGGTTGACTCAGAGCGGTGTCAGGTCATATCGGGTTCGGGTTCGGGTTGTGTGGGTCAATAACAGGTTTGGGTCAGTTACAGTTCATTTCGGGTGGCAAGTTGGGTCGGGTTTAGTTCTGGTCAGTATCTGATGAGGTTATCAACATGTATTTTATCTTATGTATTTAATTTTGGATAAATAAGTTCTTGTTAAAATGATTGATCTTGTATTTATTTTTAGTTTTAAGTGAAAACAATTAAAGATAAATGTCAATTTAGTATTATTGGGACTATTATTAAGCTAATTTGTCATTGGGTCCTCCATTGGGTTAAGTCAATATCAGGTTACGGTTCGGGTCGGTTCAAGTCGGGTTTGGGTTGGCACAAATAAGGTTGCTGTCGGTATCAGTTTAATCTTAGGTCAGTTTTGGTTTTCGGTTCACTTAATTTTTGGGCTTTATCGGGTCGGCTGTTGGGCAGTTCGGGCGGATTCCTCGGGTGGGTCAATTTTTACCAACACTAGCTTTGAGGCGTCAGCTTTTTATACTGTAGGCTGTAGTGAGTTAGCGGTGTCACCTTTGCTTCTTTTGGATTATTCTTATACTCAATATCAACTAGTGTCTATTAGAAGTAAATAATGATTTGTGTTCCTCAGATGTAGTTCATCTCCAAGAATTGGTTATTCTGTGTACCTAATGTTCTGTTTGGAAACCTGCTCACTTAATCTTCAGGCTCGGGAGTTTGCTAATGAGCTTCGAGCCAGCACTAAAGCATCTAGAAATCCAACCGTTTGGTTAGATCCTAATGCTAATGTCGGTCAAGCTGTAAGCAATACGGACACTACAGCAGTTTCGGAAGCCTATGCCAAAATGCTCACAATATTTGTCCCACTTCTTGTCGATGAGGTTATTTCCCAACTCATTCTTACTCCACAAATTTTTTTCCACCTATGAAGTGTTAGTTACATTATCGGGACCTCTTAAATCTCAGAGCTCCTTCTTTGCCCACTTCATGTGCTTTGAAGTTCCTGCTCTCAACCCACCTGGAACATTACCAAATGGTAAAAAGTCTACATCAGATGTAGATGATGCTGATGACGATGATCTTGGGATTTTAGATATAGATGACAATGACAGCAAATCAGGTATCTAACATTTTCTACTCTAGCATTTTCTTCCTCTTGTTTTCTGGTGCAATTTTTCCATACAACTGATGCCCAAATGAGGGACCGTGTTTCACTTAAACACGGGTGAAACTCTTCTGGCCTAACCCCTTCATCAAACTCCCCCAATATAGCTTTGCTAGTCGAAAGAATATATTAGCTTTAGCTTCTTTGGAAGTACGAAATTGAGTTGCATTTAGGGTTGTGGATGTATTGTTCACTCTCAGCTTTCCACGCCCTGACCTTGATCCATTTGGGTTGTATTTATGTATTGTTTGCTTAGATTTAAGTTGTGCAATAAAAAAAAATTAATATCTTGCTGATTATATTTGGCGACCTTAACATGAGCTCGTATCATAGCAGTTTAAATACTGATTTTTCACCCGTCTTGAAAGATGATCTATTCTGTTGGTTGTTTAGATATACTTCTCAGTTCCAAGTACTCCGTAGGTTTTTTCGTGCTCAATATATGAAGTATTACTGAGAATGTTTTCCGTATCTTGCGTAGGTAAAAGTTCATTGGAGTTGGCAGCTCTCAATGAGTGCCTTCAAGAGTTGCTTGATGGAATTCAGGTGCTTCTCTTGATAATATTCAATTTTGTTGACTCGAAATTGCAGATAATCTGATATACTTGTAAGTGTTGCTATTTGATGTCTGCTGTTTCTACTGTAGAAAATGGTTGAAATATGTCAGAATACTTGAATCTTATTGGGACTATGTGCATCCCTTTATTATTTAACGGATCATAAACCTCTTTGTGCTTATTGTATTGTCGAGGAGCTGAGCGCCAGTGAATTCTAAGACACAATGTCATTACGGTCTCCTCTTAGGCATTGCGGTAATGTTATAACCTTGTCACAAGCAGTAGCCTTCGAGGGTTGTTGTAAGAGTTTCTTCACAGAAGAAAATGTGCGCAACGGTATCCTGCTACACAACCGTTCCCCTGTAGTAATGTCTGGGTTGGTGCACTTTAGGATTTAGATTTATAAAATCTTCTACTCAGTTGGACAGAAGACATATCGGAAAAAGCAAAAATCGTTGTAAGCCTTTTACATCCTTTGAAAAGAAGGGTAAAGATTTTGAGTTTTTTTATAAGATAGCCGTAATTGGTTTTTGAACCCTAAGTTTTTTTAGTATAAGACAGCATCTTATGTTTTTTCTGGTATCTGCATATTGCGTGGAGAGCTGAAAGGATGAAGGGAGGTACTGTAAGGTCGCCTCATTGAATATTTGTCGTTTTTAGCGTTTTCTCTTGAGATAATTATTTTTAAAGATATTATTTGTTGGTAACCAAATGCTACATCTGGGGCTGGGGCTTCTTTGGGTGGGAGGTGTTCCCCTTCTCGACCTCCTCTGTAGCATATGTGAGTTTGCTTTTTGAAGTTGTGATTTGTGAGTTGTAACTTGGAACCACTGCAGAATTTTTTTTTTTCTTTTGTTTTGTCGGTGCTCGTGTCCTCACTACTTTTTTCTCGAGGCATTTAGCAAGGTGGAATATTGTATCTAAGACCATGAGTGACAAATGGGTACTAAACTTCTGATGTACGCATGCATAGGAAAAAAAAGTCTCTTTTTGACGCAACCTTCCTTCTAAGAGTCTTAATGGTAATAGTCCACTATAGCGTGATAGTATCCCATACACTTTGCGTTCTTCAACCATATTATCTTGTAATTAATCTCAGGAAGATTTCTATGCTGTTGTGGATTGGGCCTACAAAATTGATCCGTTGCGATGCATCTCCATGCATGGCACTACAGAACGTTATTTATCTGGTCAGAAAGCTGATGCAGCAGGGTTTGTTCGTCTTTTGCTTGGTGATCTTGAATCAAGGATTTCCATGCAGTTTAGCAGAGTAAGCTTTACCCCTGGACATGTCACATTTATTTTATCATTGCTGATCTCATCACATTATATTCATTTCCTGCAGTTTGTTGATGAAGCTTGTCATCAGATTGAAAGAAATGAGAGAAATGTCCGGCAGATGGGTGTCCTATCATATATCCCAAGGTGTTGATCAATTTTTTATCGTGTTATTTGCTGACCTGGTCTGGTGCTTTAGCTTCGTTTGGTTGAAGCTGGTCTTAAGAATGAGTAGTTTATAATTTCACCATTCCCCATTTCCTTATGAGCAGTTAAGGAGTTGAGATCGTGATTCTGTTCAATATTTTCTTATTGTGATTCTATTTTTGGAAATTCCTCAACAAAAAAAGATATTCTGAATGTCTATACATTTGTCAAGCCGCATGCTATTTCAACTAGTTCTCATCAGTTAGCCAGAAAAATACATGATCCTTTATTTATTATCCATGTTTTTACTTTCCTGAATTGTTTTGGTTTTTAAGGATGGTGTTGTAAATTTTAGTTTTCATTGCTTTGTGTTGGGTTATTCCATAACATCGCATCTTTAAATATGCGTAATTTATTTGTGGATAGATTTGCTACACTTGCAACTCGTATGGAACAGTACATTCAGGGACAATCCAGAGACTTGGTTGATCAGGCCTACACAAAATTTGTGAGTGACCATTTTATAAATATTCAGGAAGTAGTGTTTTTTCTTTCTTTTTTTTTTTTTTTTTCTAAATGTTGTAGTGCTGTTAGACCTGTCAAACGAGTCGGGTCCAGGGTCGGGTCATACGGGTCGGGTCGAATACTGGTCGGGTTAGGGTCAGAATACGGGTCAAGAAATAATTTCTAACGTCTTTTTTAATCTATTAATTTTTAAAAACGTAACACATATTTAAAATTAA
>VHZZ01000009.1:332781-343063 GCA_009801015.1 Silene noctiflora
TCTGGTTGATTTACTGGTTGAGGATGACCTATACGCACTATTTAAAAATGTTAGCCGAGATACAGTCCAAGGTGCATATGAATGACTGTCCCTTGCTTCTTGGTGTTGACTAACAACTCACAGCTTTTCTTTATTTCTGTATGTTCATTGTTCTGCGCAAAAGATATGTAGAGTGATCGCTTTTATTTATTTGTTGTGCAAAAGATATGTAGAAACTAGAATGGTAGGTTGATAATAGGAAATATAACTGCTTTCTGTTGTTTGGAAGTATTACCTCACTCACCTTAATTTGTTTATTTAGCCTAAGCTTCAAAACCACTTCAGTTATGTACTTGTGCTTGATATAGCAACAGTTTGCAGGGCCATACCTGTGAATGAGTTGTTGACTAATTTTTTGGTGTTCTGATTGGTCGAATAAAGTATTATTCCTTACAAAATGGCCAATAATGTAACTGTTTGGGGGGGGGGGAACTGAGGTACACTGTTCAAATGAAGATTACCTAGATGCAGGGAATGGAAAGTACCCTTACTTTCCCGGATACAATGGAAACCATCCTCACTTTCCAGGATACAACGGGAGAACTTCCTGAATGTCCCTTGATTTTTAAAAAATTGTCATTTCTCAAAACTCACTGGTTGCTACCTTCACAAATGGAACCGAAGTTGTTATCAACTATGAACATTTACGTCTCTCTTCTGTGAGACTGTGAGTCGCCAATTTTCTAAGCTGTGAGTTGTTAGCTCTCTGTGTTGCTGTGTCTCAGCTGTGTATCGTTAGGGTTTGTAGGATTTGACTTTTTTCGTTAAATCTTTCGTCTACCTCAGCTGTGCCTTATGTTCTGCTTATTGTTCACTTTATCTGTAGGCTCAAGAGATCGCCTACAAGCGTCGAGCCAGCACCAAAGCGTTGAAAAATCTAATTGTTAGTTAGACGCTGTGTCTGGTGCCGAATAAGCTTTGAGCGACACAGGCACTTCAGCAGCTTCTGACGGCTATGCCAAAAGCTGACAATGTGTGTCTCACTCCTTGTCGAGGAGGTTATATTCCAACTCACACTTTTTCTAATTTTTCGTTTCACCTATCAAGTTTTAGCTATATTATTGGGAACATTACGAATCACGGATCTATTGCTCTCAGGATGCAAGTTGCTGGAATGAGGCTTAACATAGTTACGTACAATTTGCTGTTTGCGAGCGTCAGCAAGCAATTTGGTAAAGTTCAGGTGGATGGAGATGCAGGAACTTTGGTGTCTTGAGCAAACTCGACTTTGGTCCCTTCTAATTTCAATTAATCACATTTTGGTGACCTAATATTGATATGTTTCCCATTTTGGTGAACTAAAGTGAAGCATAACTAAAATTTCAACAAATAGCACATATTTTAAAGCAAGATAATTTTTTTTTAAATTCTTTTTCAAAATTATGTGAAAATTCACCTATTTATTTAATTTTGCACTTCATTGATTCGAAGTGTCATTGATTTCAATAAAGTTTTGACTATTTTATGCGTCTGGCCACTGGGTTATTTTTTTCAACTTCACGTCATGGAATTTTGTCTGGCCACTGGATTATTTTTTCAACCTAACGTCATAAAATTTGCTCAAATCCGAGTCCTCTTTCCCAGCCATGGTAAGGGCATGGAAGGAGGTTTTTTTGAAACTTTCACAAAAGACCCAAACTTTACCGGAAGTTTGGCTCTCAGGCTTGCCCAGCTATGTCTACTCAGTTGATGGATGGGATTATGTTACCTTTGCAACTAACTCCATAAGCAATTGAAATTGAATATAGTGCTCCAAATCGGCTGGTGATTATCATCAATGAATGCCAGGGCAGTGCATTGAAGGATCTTTTGATAGATGAACCATCAATAGTGTCTAATCCAGTCCGAGGATAGGAGGTCCAGTTTGGTATCTGACAGCTTTGGATGAACACAGTGACAAGTGTAATGACGACGGTCCCCCTGGACTGGATGACACCAAGTCTGCTATGTATAAGCTGTAGTAGGTTTAAATATCGGCTGTACCACCAGCACGTGATCGAGTTACCAAGGTTTTGAAGGTTTTGGGTCGTGAATGCATTTTCTTGTATCTTGAAGTGTTATCGGCCGCATATAAACGTGTCCATAACAAAGATTTGATACTGGAGTAGTTGTACTACTTGTATATGTACCTTCCGGTTTGGTCTTAGGCTCTTAGTTAGCATTCTGTCTTTGGGCGTCAGTTGCCCATGTATGGGTGTATCCGTGTATGGCCGACCTCATTACTCTGATTAACATAGTTCCATATCTACATCTACATACCTTATCTACATACTTTGAAGATAGATTCCAATTTCAATTTGTATAATTTTTTCTCATTTGTATTGGTATATAATATTTGTATAATTTTTTCTCATTTGTTATGATGTTGCATGTGGAGAAACCGTTTATACTTTGAAGACACATTCCAATTTCGGACCTTTTAGTATCATTCACAATTTAGCACTTTCTTACCATTCAGTCAAATAAGCCTCATTTGCTTGGTATGGTGAACAAAAGATACTATTTTTGCTTTCTTCCCTTAATTTGGATTACTGTTTTAACCTCTAGCTCATCCGGAGTAAATTTAAAGTAACAATAGCCTTCCCTGATCAGACTAATCTTAGTTGATGACCCATATGCTAGATAGAATGTTGAAGTTGAGTGCAAATATCAATAGAGTGCTCAATTGACAATTGATGTCGATCAGAAAACGTTTCCGACTAAGAATTGTACTATCTCTGTTCTACTTAAGTTGCCGCCTTCTTCTGACTTCGATTGTCAACCGTTGGCAACTTTGGCCATTAACTGTCCAAATATATATCTCAGGACATTACCCATCAAAGTTTACATCATGTGACAAACAAGGACATATGTGAACAATCTTAATGAGATGGAGGTATTAGATAAAATAAATTAGTAGATAGCTTGCCTTTTGTTGTTTTACTTTCTAATATATAAGGTTTTGATATTTGGTATTACAATGGTGGTTAAGAGATCTATTTTAGTGGGAGTGAGTAGGGCTGTTAAACAGTGCAGGCCAGCTCGGCCCGGCCCGGCCCAGCCCAGCCCGGTCTCGTGGACCAAAAAATCGCAGCCCACCCGGTTCCGGCCCGGGTACTAATTAGTGCCGGGCCCGGGCCCACATATTCCAGCCCAGTCCGGTTTGCAGCCCGCTGTTTTTTAGTGCTGGGCCAACACAGCCCGGCCCAGCCCAGCCCAGCCTTCCAAGGCCGTTATTTTCTTCTTTTTTCTCTCCTTATTTTTTATTTTTGTTAATAAAAAAAAAAAAAATCAAACCCAGCCCAACCCGGTCCGGCCCGCACAATACAGCCCGGATAGTGCTGGGGCCGGACTACAAAAAAATGGCCCAGCCCAGCCCGCCCTACATTTAGTGTCGGGCCTGGGCTGCTCCCCCCAGCCCGGCCCAGCTCACTGCACAACCCTAGGAGTGAGTGACCTTGATAGTCAATTTGATGAATGTATGACCAATAGTGCGGTTGAAGAGGTAGGTGACCACGTGTTTTATTAGTGACGCAAATGTACAATACATGAATTTAGAAGATTTGTGGTGGTGGTGAAATCATTGAAAATGTCTTATCGAGGGATTTATATCTTTAGTTTTCAAAATATGTTGTGCCTAAGTCCTTTAGTGCATTGATCATTACTAGAGCGATTCGCAATCGGAATCGTAGGGAGGCATAAGTGATAATTCTTTGTTGATGCTTTTTAAATTACATTTGTAGTTCATAGTTTCTTTGAACTAAAATAGTTAACTATCATTTGGCTTTTTGGGTTTTTGAAATGAGCCAGGTTTTTATTGATTTAGGTGGTTGGACATCGAAGATTTCAGGACTTGTACGAAGTGTGCTTATTGATTAATGTAGTTTGAGGTATCGCTAACTATATACTACGTATAAACAATTTCTATAGACCTTGTGCAAGTTTATGGAGAATTTAAGTTGTCACTAAGTAGTCACCTATTTGTGGCTTTTTAGGATCCCATTGCTTCGAACGGGAAAGATTTGTCTACACCTCTAAGCCGGTCCTTCATTGAACGCCCGGGTGCTTGGCTCTTCATAGCCTTCTTTATAGCGCAACTGGTGAGTTAAAAAATTGAATTGTATTGATTAGCTTAATTGATCTCTGTAGCACAAGGCAATTAATCAGTTTGTTTTTCATTGGGTTTGAACAGATTGCAACAGTAATAGCAGTGTATGGAGACTGGGGATGGGATGGTGTGATTTGGCTATAAAGTATTGTTTTGTACTTTCCTTAAGAATTCAGATGTATTGAATTTCATCATCAGGTACACATTAACGGGCTGTGCCTTGGACAACCTCATTGAAAAGAAGGTAAACATTACATATCAACAGTATAGTACAATCCTTACTTCTGCTCTCAAACAGGAATGTATCATTGAATAATTTCTATGATAACCTCGTAAATTCCATGTTTATAGACCGCTTTCACAAGAAGGATTACGGACGAGGTGAACGAGAGGCACAATGGGATGCTGCTCAACGTACCCCTCACTCCCTCAATCAGTCAGGAGCACCCGACATTTTAGCTGACAAGATTAACTACTGAGAGTTACCTGAAATCGCTGAGCAGGCCAAGAGACACGCTGAGATTGCAAGGTAAGAACCTAGGTCATGAAATGTAAGACAACAGTGACATTACTTTGGTGCCTTAAGGTCTCCTCAAAATGGGCCAATATTTTAATTTACATTCAAAAATATTTTCAGGTCGAGGGAACTCAACACACTGAAAGGACATGTTGAATCAGTTGTCAAGCTGAAGGGACTGCATATCGATACTATCCAGCAACACTACGTAGTCTAAGGCAGAAACAAGAGCTTCCCACTCGAAAATTCTACACATGCATCGTACCAAAAAATGCATAAATGAGAGAAGAGGAAGAACTAAGAAAAATGAAAGCTATATGTTCCCTTTTTTCTTATTCAATTTCCGAGAGGATGTTGATGCAAGGATTAATGGCAATATAAACTAGCCATGGAGAGTTCACTCGGAGAAAATCCACGGCGCTTTAGAGGTCATAAGACTAGGTACTATCTCACCAAAAAAAATCCAAAAATATTAAGACTATAGTACTATAGTCAATCTTACATAATGTAACACTGTTCCACTCTCAATGAATAAATGCCAAGGTTTTGTTTTTCTTACAAGTACTTCAATCTACTTACTACTATGTCTCAAATTCTCAAAATCTCTATTCCAATGTTACTCTGATATCATATCACTGGCAAGGATGTTTCTATGAAATTCTCAATCTGTTATCGTTAACAATGGTGAAGACTACATAATATAATGTACATACTACATACATCCAAGTATCTAACTTTCTTACCCCGCCATTTGTGAATCCCTTGAGTCACTCGTGATATTGTTGTGTGTATGCTAAAATAAAAGCAAAGTAACCATTGAACTTGAGCACTGTAAAACAACAATTGAATAATATGCATATGCCCAATGTCCTTCTATAGAATAGTTATCATCTTTGCTAGCTGCAATAAACATCGACAACAACATGGGTAACCAAAGTAACAAACCTTATAATCAACTATAACGAACTACGAGGATACCGCATTCATGCATGAATCAATATCAATATTAATCCAAAAAAACGGGTCATAATATCTTGGGGTATCGCGCGCAACGCGCGCGATACAACAATTAGTAGTAGTAAAATGCAAGTAAGGGTCGAACCCAAAAGAAGGACTTAAACTAAAACTTAAATTTAAACAAACTAACTAATTACTAATTATGAAACTAATGACAATTAAGATTCAACAACTAACACTAATCACAAACTATGGCTATTGACAATGAACAACATGTGGAAAACATAAATGGAGAAGGATATGATTTGAAATAGCATAAACTTGAAATAAAAATACAATCTTTCAATTGAGGCAATACCACAAACACTAGGTGTGCAATATATATAAATGAGAGAAATCTTGATGTAATTCTTTCTTTGTAACTCAACCATGTATGCAAAACCCTTCAATTTCAACCCCCATTCATTAAACCATGAGAAGGACTAAAATCAAGCATGAAGATTATACCAAAAGATGTAACTAGAATCCAATCCTACTATATTAAACCATAATAGCAAGAAAAGACATGTAATTTCCTACTCAACATATGTATCCTTTAAACCAAATCAACATATATCAAGTTTGCTTCAAACAATCCTAAGAATGAGTAAATAAAATGCAAGGGTGATCAATCCACATAATCCTTCACTCAACATGTAAATTAAGAACAATAGATAAATTAAGAGGGATAAATGAGTCCTACAATGTCAAAGTTGGAAACTTTGATTGAATTACACCAAGAAATGGGAGGATTAGCTCTTCATCTTTATACTATAAAAGCCAAAACATTTAAAGAATTTCTATTGGCTAATGAATTTGAGCAATGGAAAAACAAAGTGTCCCCACTCTCCTCTCCACTATCCTCAAGGTAATTAATTACTCTCTCTCCTCTTTCTTATTTTTTACAACTTCTACATTATCGACAATATCAAATATACAAAAACATAATAATATCAACTATACAAATCTATAAATGATGTTGCAAATAAAATACGAACATCAAAAAATTACAAAATCAAATTCATCAATTATAAACATAATATTTTTAGGACTAATCATCAATTATCAATTATAAACAGCAATTATAAATTATAAACATCAATTATAAATTTTATGATCGACTGATTAAAAAAGAATAAACAATTTAAAAAAATTACAAAATCACTAAAAAAATACGAAGTATCATAATAGAAAAAAAATGTCAGTATTGAAAACAAAATTGATATTATTATAACCAGAATCAAATATACCAAGAAATCCGGTTTTAAAAAAATAAAATTTGAACTTTAACAATTTAAATTTAGATTAAAAAAATGCCAGTAAAAAACAAAAACAAAATCATTATAACTAGATTCAAATACATCAAAAAAATCGGGTTAAAAAGAAATAAAGCTTGAACTTAACTATTTAAATAAATATTTATAAATGCATGCAGCAAATTTGAAAAGCTCCAAAAAAAATTCAGAAATGAATTGAAACAATTGTGTGATGATTAGAAATGGAGTTTCAATTTGATACTATACCTTGAGTCAATCGATAAAAAAGTCATAACAAGTGAAAATTAGAGAGATCTACAACAAACATATGGAAATAGATTGACATGTGGGTATTTAATAATTAATGTGTTTTATATGCTTTTTTAAAGGATGGAAATATTAGATAGAAACAAATTGGTTGTGTATAGGGAATGTTTTTTTCATAAACGTGTGCTTGGTGGATTTTCTATAATGATAAAAGTGAAATGATGTATTATTGGTACATAAGTGATGACAATAAGTGTATTATAAGAGTATGTTACTGAACTTAGGTTTAGTAATCGATGATGGTATCGATGGGTTGGGTTTGGTATACTTTTGACTTCATTAATATTGTCAATGAAGGGATTAGGAATTTAGGATTAGTGAGGGTAAATTGGGGGTTTGTAAAAGTTATTTCATATAATGGTATGAATTTTGAGGTTAGTAGTTTGGGCTGATTTGGATAGATTGAGGTCAATTTAGTTATATTTTCTTATCAACATATGTTTTTAAATGTCGAGATGATATTGTTCTATTTTCACTTCGTCAATCTAAGGTGTGGAAGATTTTTATTTATTTTTTAAATCGATTTAACGGTAGTATTAAAATCATGATATTCTTTTTAAGTCATTTTTTTAATACGTTTATCAATTTTATACCTACAACCAATCATTAACAGCAGTGTCATGAGACGTTTCGGTTCCTATCTATTGAAGTTATAAATTTATTTTATAATTCATATTTTACTTGCATTTTTTAAAGCAATCCGTGCAATTATTGCACGGGAATAAAACTAGTGTTAAGGAATGCTAATTAAGTATTGTTTTGTAAAATTTAAATGCCTAATACTCTAATTTCTCTTTTTCCTGAGTTGTGGGTATGATTGTAGTAGAGTCATTGTATGAGTAGGAAGAAATAGGGACGGTGATTACTATTTTAGATCATGTTCAAATTCTTGAATTTAGATTAATTGAGTCATAACTAGATTTCGATATTTCGAATTTAGAAGATTTGGATATGAATTTTATAGGTGTATGAGCAGGTTTAGATATAAATTCTCTTGTTGAGATTTAGATCTTTCTCAAATCCCTTTTATTTTATTTTTTATTTATGTTTTAATTAACGATTTAGTTACATACTTCGTAGTTCATAAAAAGTATTCTAAATTTCTTATTTTTCATAAGCGAGATTACTTTTTTTTTCAATAAAAATATGTCCTAAAAAGATACTCGTACTCATTATTAAAAGTTTATCATACTCTTACATATAATTTTCAACTTTAGCTTTAATATTTAAATTTAAAAATCACAAATTTTTTATCACGAAAAATTTCCCGAAAACCAAGAATCAATCAAGATTAGTATGATTTGAATCTAAGAATTTTAAATCCGATGAATCTAGATCAGTGACAAATCTTATAACGAATTTTATTCTGAATTAAACTTTATCTACATTCTATTATTTTATTTTTATTTTTTTGGTCAGCTACATTCTACTCCCTTTTATCCTTTATTTTCTTCCTTTCCTAAAACAGATTATTCAGCTTTTCTTCCTTATTTCTTTTTTTTAAAGATTTGTGTGGTCCAAATTCATTTGCACGTGGATAGCGTTTTGTGTGATTGAAATGCATTTCCTCATTTCTTGTGTATAAATAAAAGGGGAAGAATATAGTGAATTGAAGGGTGTATTTTACGTAATTGTTAAATCCCGCACACAAATTGACTCAATCCCGCACTTTTTTACCCTATATTCCGAATATACCCCTCTCATCTCTCACCCCGACAAGAGAAAAAAAAGGGAAAACAGTATACCACGATTTCCCTCGACACCTAATACCAACAACCCCCTTCCCCACCCAAACCTGTCGCCAACCACCCTTACTCGCCCCTATCCCCACGCCGCTCACCCTCCCTGTCTCCATAGAGCCGTCGACCATTCGCCACCGCGCCTACCCCCTCAACCCCTCCTTGCGCGCGAATACTATAGAAACTCATTGCCGCATTAACATCACCCTCTGACTGCCGCAACAATCGCACCCTCCGACCACCCATAATACGCCTTTGACCACCCTACTCCGGCCTGTTCGATAACCCCACAACCATCCCATCAACAAGCCGACTTCAATTATAATCGACATTAATCCAAACCCTAATTTTTAAAATAAGCCTTTTTTAATAAATAAATAAAAAACATTAGATAAATCGATTAAAACATGGTATTAAAAATGTTGTTGATAAAATGGAAAAAATTACATTGTGATACGCGCGAATTACAATCCATTATTATTGAAATATTAACGAATTGATTAGATTTGAGAGGAAAGAAAAGGAAGAAAGTCTTTTTAAATATCTTTTAAAACGAAGGCAATTATGGAATGTTAGGGACAAAATGCGTGGGATTTAGTAAATTAGTGCGAAGGATTTAGCAAATCCCATCATTTATCATCTTTAGATAGAAATATACGGATAARGATCCTCTCCATTACCTTACTCTCTTCATTACCTCTCAACGGATGAGATTATGTTCCGGGACAATTCAACGGTCAAGTATTTTGATGAGTAGGAAGAAGAATAATGATTTTATATTAGTGCATTAAAGATTTAGACGTAATAAAAGGTAATGAAGAGAAAAAGTAATGGAGAAAATCTTTACGTGAAATATACAGAATACAAGTGTATAAAGCGTGTAATGAGCTAGGTAGCACGGACACGGATACGACACGACGTGATACGGCAACCTATGAAATTTAGGACAGGGGACACGTTATTTAAATTTAATAAAAATATGTATATTTTGGTTATAAATAACGTAGAATTTTATTTTATTTTTAATGTATTTCATATAAAATTTAAATAAGTAAAGGTAAAATTTGACATTGACAAACGGAATTACTCTTTCACATACGAGTTTTACTCAATCACATACATTTTTTCATTATTTTTCCACATATTACCCCTAACATAAACAAAAAAAAAAACAGCCTCTTCCTCTCTCTCTTCCTATCAACTCGATCAAATTTCTCCATTACTTAAATTATTATATATAAGCTTGCATATTAACAAGTAATTAGTCCACTTAAATGATTAGATCACATAAACTCTTTTATTTTTCATTGAATCAATTTTT
>VHZZ01000009.1:360315-400341 GCA_009801015.1 Silene noctiflora
GCTGTGAGTTGTTAGCTCTCTGTGTTGCTGTGTCTCAGCTGTGTATCGTTAGGGTTTGTAGGATTTGACTTTTTTCGTTAAATCTTTCGTCTACCTCAGCTGTGCCTTATGTTCTGCTTATTGTTCACTTTATCTGTAGGCTCAAGTGATCGCCTACAAGCGTCGAGCCAGCACTAAAGCGTTGAAAAATCTAATTGTTAGTTAGACGCTGTGTCTGGTGCCGAATAAGCTTTGAGCGATACAGACACTTCAACAGCTTCTGACGGCTATGCCAAAAGCTGACAATGTGTGTCTCACTCCTTGTCGAGGAGGTTATATTCCAACTCACACTTTTTCTAATTTTTTGTTTCACCTATCAAGTTTTAGCTATATTATTGGGAACATTACGAATCACGGATCTATTGCTCTCAGGATGCAAGTTGTTGGAATGAGGCTTAACATAGTTACGTACAATTTGCTGTTTGCGAGCGTCAGCAAGCAATTTGGTAAAGTTCAGGTGGATGGAGATGCAGGAACTTTGGTGTCTTGAGCAAACTCGACTTTGCTCCCTTCTAATTTCAATTAATCACATTTTGGTGACCTAATATTGATATGTTTCCCATTTTGGTGAACTAAAGTGAAGCATAACTAAAATTTCACCAAGTCTGCTATGTATAAGCTGTAGTAGGTTTAAATATCGGCTGTACCACCAGCACGCGATCGAGTTACCAAGGTTCTGAAGGTTTTGGGTCGTGAACTCATTTTCTTGTATCTTGAAGTGTTATCGGCCGCATATAAACGTGTCCATAACAAAGATTTGATACTGGAGTAGTTGTACTACTTCTATATGTACCTTCCGGTTTGGTCTTAGGCTCTTAGTTAGCATTCTGTCTTTGGGCGTCAGTTGCCCATGTATGGGTGTATCCGTGTATGACCTACCTCATTACTCTGATTAACATAGTTCCATATTCTTTTTAAATGTCGGGTTGGTAGTAGTTACTCCATCTGGCCGAGTCAATTCTTTATGTATTTTTTGTATTGGTGTCTCAATACTTTTTCTTCTTAAGCATATCTTTAAATCGAATAAAATAAAATAAATGTGATTCCGAGAGTATTTGTTTTATACATCCTGACTTTGTGCAAAAAACAAAGGTAGAAAATTCACCAAAATGGAGTTTATAAAAACTCTTTAAAAGAACGGCCTTACTATACATGGCGTTTTGCGTATGTTCTGCACAAGAAATTGGGTGGTCGTTGAGAATGCTTGGAGACCGAAGTTGGTACCGTTTGGCTGTTCATGTAAGGTACGAGAGTACGAGTTTATAGTCTTCTTTCAGACTGAAACCGTGGGAGCTAAACTAATTTTTGTGAAGCTGAATCGAACCGAACCGAACCGAACCGAACCGAACCAAACTAAACTGTAATTCCACACGAACAGGACGCCTAATCCATGTCCAATTAATTGAACTTTGGCAACCACAAAACTTCATCATCACCTTCCACCTTACCGGCGAAATAATGAGTGGCGCCACCGCGCGTGTAGTCACTCTCCTCTCAACCACCACCACCGCGCCGCCACTCCGCCGTCATTTTTCATCTCCTTTCCTCCTCTTCCGCCGCCGCTTCACCACCGTCTCTCCCACCGTCTTCCTCGCCAACTTCCACACACACTCTCACTCCCCGCGCATCGACTCAATCACTGCCGCAGCTTCTATCCCTTGGCCTGAATGGTCTCACTTCGTTTCTCGTGTCTCCGCCGCCTCCGCCGTATTCGACCGCCCGAACGAGGATATCTCGGACGAGTTCGCTGCGTCGACTCAGTTGACTGATGCTTTCATCAACGATGTTACTGCGTTTTTGGCCTTCGCTCGTCAACGTCCTTCTCTTGTTTGGTTTGTTATTCGTTTCAATTCTTTTGATTGATTTCTGCTGCATTTAGTTCGTTTTGTTAATTTGCTTAATTTTGCTGAAATTTGTGAATTCTACAGGATATTGCTTATATTGAATCAAACATTGCGAATTTGAGTAAAATTAAACAGAATTAAGTTCGCCGAGTAATTTTGCTGTATTTAGATGATTCTGACAGGATATTACTGTTATTTGCTTATCGCAAATTTGCATAAAATTAAGCAGATTTAAGTTCGTCGAGTAAATTTTCATTGCTTGGCCAAATTTTGCTGAAACTAGATGATTCTTACAGGGTTATTGCTGAAATTAGAATTTCACAGGATACTTCTGTAATATTTTATATCCAATCAAAATTTGCAAATTTGCTTAAAGTTCATCGAAGTAAATCTGCGTTATTTTGCTGAAATTAGCGCATTTGACTATGCCTTCTAGGATTTACTATAGTAGTTGCTGGATTTCACTGTATATTGCTGTAATTTGCTCTTAATAAGTCAAGCTACGCAGTTTGCAGTGAAATTAATCAAATTTTAGTCTGCAGTATCATACTTTGGTTATATATTTCAGTTATTTTCTAATTCGGTGTTTTGATGTTTTGCAATTTCTACTGCTTGCACTATTTCTGAGTATTTCTTTCTCACTTATTATGTTGTAGAAATTTGATGTACTTTGTTGAACTTAAACCATAGCCTCTTTAAATTTGGTTAGATTCACTTAAATGTAGCGAGATTCGTAACCTGTGCTGACTGTTACCGAGCAACTTTGTGCTCTAAAGTTCAGTGAAGCTAAGCAAAAATGAGTTCCTGTGAACTAGTTTAGACCCCGTGCTTAAAGTTTAATATTTTTATAAAATTACTTATATAATAATATTGGTACCTTATAATTGTTTACATTTGTCATCATTGTATTTTGCTTTGATAAATAATAAAAGCTAGAACTGAAAATTAGTTAAGAGAATTGTGTAATGAGTTGAAATATATTTTACTGGAAATATTTTTATAGCATAAAGCTAATGAGTTTCAATTTATATATTTATTTTTTTCAATTTTTTTTTTGTCACAAAAGTAATAGCAACGATCGTTTTATACAGAATATGGTCAACTCATCATCTAATAATAGGATCAATAAAAGATTTAGCAATTTATAGTTTTATATCAATTTTATTTTTATTTTAATTAAAATAATATTGTTTAGAGTTTAGTGAAAATAATATAATTTGATGAAAAGATTAATTTTAATGAAAATATAATAGATGAATTAAATTGTAATTCTTAGTTTTCTTATTTAGTGAATGAATTATCATTAATTTTCTTTTTTGAGAATATGTTTTTTGGCTGGAAAATGATAGAGATCATCTATTCTTTTAGTAAATATATGGCCCATAGGGGATGGCTTCTTTAATGTTTATTTAATTTTTTTGTTCCTGTTACTTTGGCTCAAGGTGTCTTCCTAGAGAGGATATAGAGGTGATTATAAAGAATATTTCGCCAACGTTGTTTATGGATACCGCAACAACTACTTCAAGGATGAGGTCTTTCCTTGCAGGAGGTGACAATCATGTAAGTTTCTTATTGGTACTTGGCATTGTCACAACAGTATATTTCTACTCATCTTTTGTACCTATGAATAAGCAAATATAAGTTTTGATCAAATATTGATACTCATCTTTTGTAGCTAGGACTTAAGTAAAAGCCGACATTTTTTTTGTATTATTAGTTGAGTTTACCTTTAAAGTCGTTCCCTGAAGCAAGTTTCGATCAAATGTAGAGATATCTCAAAGGATGAACTCATCGGATATTGCTGTGTACCAGATGATGAGCTTAATAGCCCTGATTAACATTACTTTTTAGTTTAATATATTTAGAGCACATGGACTTTGGAATTCAGCATTCTAATCCTGGCTAAATACATGGTTTATAGCTTCCAGAATCTGATGAACCTACTACAGTTGATCTCATGAAGTATCTGCTAAGCTTTGTACACATGGCTTTCGTGTCTTCTGAAGAGATGCGTATATCAGATAAAGTAGAATCATCAGCGAGGAAACTGTTCAGCGAGTTGGACTGGTTGAGTGGCGAGTTGGTCAGGTTGAGTGGAACATCTTCAACGTCTATTGCGTCATCAGTACAGACTCAGTTTCCTAAAGGTTATGGGCTGGGACCAAGTTCTTCTGGAAACCATATTGAAATGAAAAGAGGAGACTGGAAATGCACAAGGTGAGTCATCTCGAACCCATAAAGCACTTCCTAGTTTTTATTCAGTTGGGTTTCTGATCAACAATAATTAATCCTCCCTCTTAACCGGGGTCTTGGAACAATGTTAATTGTCACTAATCAACTTATTCAAAATGTCCCGTACATGACTCCACTGGCCAATACCATATTTTTATACTGTTATACGACGGCAAGATTTAAAGAAGCAGAATAAAAGAAAAAATTATAGGGCATACCTGAATGTAAGATTAGAACTACCAAGTAGTCTGGATTGGTTGGTTTGCTTTGTTTTCCCAAGAAGAAAATCGTTGGTGTTGTGAAAAGAGAAAAAGATGGATTAGTTGGGGATGAAATTCAGAAACGATGGAATTTCAAATGTTATATGAATAGGAATTTTGGAATAAATGGGTCAGCAAAGAGCCTGTTAGCTCAGTCACATTGAGTTTTGATATAGATAATTGTGTTTCAGAAGCGCACACTTTCCATAATATTGTTAGACAAGTATTTTGATACTCTCTTTCTTGACAAATAAATCATACAATTGAGCAGGTGTAATTTTATGAACTTTGCCGAGAATAAACAATGCTTTCAGTGTGAGGAGCAACGGCCAAAGAAATTGCTAACTGGTGCTGAATGGGAATGTCCTCAGTAAGAACATCTTTTTTTTTTTTTCTTCTTTTTTTTCATTGTTCCCGTAATTTGTGACTTGCCGTTTCGTACTTTTTTCTCTTCTCCTCTCTCTGCAGATGCGACTTCTATAACTTTGGTAGAAATGTTGTGTGTCTGAGGTGTGACTGCAAGAAACCCGAGGTGAATCCATCTCAGACTCCTGCCAATTATTCTTCTGTTGAAAGTAATACAGAGAAACCATTACCTGAGAGTAAAGACAAGCAGCAACCATGGCTCTCTAAGATAACTCAACTGGAAAACGCGTCTGATCTCAGCACTTCTATATCAGAGGAAGATTTTTCTAAGTTTATGCAGGCTGGGAATAATAATAAGGTTTCTTCAAGTTCAAGTAACTCAGCAATCAATGAGAATTCCGATGGTGTTAATATCAACCAATCCGGTGCCGACAGTAACATTAATGTCAATATCAAGCAAAACCTGGGTGAGCTTTTAGCTCCAAAATCTTTAGTTTCTTCTTCAATCAGTAATGATGGTGACTCTGCTGAACGTAGGAAAGATGCAAGTCCATCTTATCAGGACTTGCCAGAAATCTTGCCAATGCAAGCAGGTGAACCCCGTTTTGTCGTGAGCAAAAAGAAAGATCGTTCTTTGACCTCTCCAACATACAAGAGGCAAGTAGCCATGGAGCAAGCTGGCAGTAGTAAACATGTCCCATTTGTGCCTTTTCCACCTAATTACTTTGCTCAGGATAAGGTAGATTCAACTGCTGCAATTTCTAAGCCAGAAGCATCAGGGGATACTAGATCTGCAGTGCAGAATAATACCAACACTAAAGCAGTTTCAAATCAACAGACTGGTCAAAGGAATTCCGACCTTGGAAAAACAGAAGAACAAAATGAACGCAAACCCACTACTTATGAGGTACTCCCTCTACCCGATATTATTTTGACTTCTGAGTTTTCAAACATCTTACTTAACTCCTTATATCATTGCATTTTGAAGTGTGTGATCATTCACTGACGGTTCTAAAGGATGATTCATGTCAGCCCACCCCCAATAATTTGGCCCCATTGCTATTAAGTCTCTTGTGTTGTTGGTCCTATTCAAAACAATTGTTGCCTTTCTATATCTAGTAAAATGAAAAAAGTGAACTTATGATATCCTAACATAATGGCAAGGGTACGGTGGTATATCGACATGGAAATTCTTAAGTCAATTGGTTATAATGATATTTTGTCACTAAATTTTTAAATTTGACCTGTTGACAAATGACGATAATGTAGATATGATGGAAGAAGTATCACAATATATGGTTCAATCATCTCAGCTTACCGCTTTGCCAGTTCTTATAATGTACGGACTACGGAGTATATTCTAAGATTGAGTGTAGTGGAAGTGAGAAAGACCACTGATATAGTTTATACACCCTGGTCCAATGATATAGTACTTCTTTTTATTTTTTCTTTGATTCTACTTTTTTTTACGAGAAACTATGCACCACATTTACAATTCTAATTATGTCTTTGGCTTGGGTGTACATGAAATATGCTACACCCGTGTGCCTAGGAATTTTTCATGGAACTGAATTCTATATGTTTCAGGCGGAGGACAAGTCAAGGGTAGAGGATGTGTCTTGGCGTGGGAGGAGCTTAGAGGGATCAGCAGTGACAGAACCGGATCCTCTAGACATGTCAGAGGAAGCAAAGGCACAGAGGTGGTTCCGCCGTGTTGCTCAGATAAAGGACATATCAGAGCTCAGCCAAATTCCCGATGAAGACTTCCCTTCTATAATTCCATTAAGGAAGGGAGTTAATAGGTTTGTGGTCAGTAAGAGGAAAACACCACTTGAAAGACGGTTGACTTCGTCACAATACACAAGAAACCTTCCGGTTGCTAATTCTGAGCCTGATCAAGATAGCAAGTTTACCAAGTCTAGCTAAGAATCTGTTGCAGTCGGGATAGTCTTTGTGTACTCCAATTCGATTTTGTTGTACAGACCCTTTGTTTAGAGAGAATTAGTGTCTCTTCATGCCATATGTTCAGGACGCGGAAATTATTGAGGATTGGTGCGCGAGGCTGTTCTTGCTTGTATCTTCATTACAAAAGGTTAATTGTAGTTTACTCAGTAATTGTAAAACAGTAGTTCTTGTATTAGACTGTATCTCAAAATCATTTTCGCAAAATATTTCTGTAAGGTTACCGAACTTTGGTGTAACTAACCGTAACTTGTGAAACTTGAAACCTTAACCAGCAAGCGAGGCTGTGTCGCCTATATATAGCTATTGCTAACATAACAATGTAATCTGTAACACATTTTGACATTCCAAATACTACCATACAATCAAACAAAATCCTAGACGGCTAGACTCAAAATTGCAGATTATATATGTTTATTTTCAATCGGGTTAGGGTTCCGTAGAATTGTAGATTATTACCCTAACAATTGAATCACAATCCTTTTTGACTAATTAATAAAAAGTTTTATGCTTCTATCGAAAGATTTTAACACGAACACAACTCAATTTACCTTAAGATCAACTCAGAGTAATCGACTTCGTGTCATATTCGTGTTATGTTTTCATCTTATTCATTACCCGAGTTTTCTTTTCAGATTCTTGACATCTCCTATATATTAAGAGAATAAAATTTCTCAAAAGTTTTCCCTCCAAACTCCGTCTACTTATATAAGAAAATAAATGAGATTTTCTCCATTTATTACGCGGAATCTATACCACTGCACAATTACAACTACCTTTCCCGCTTCTTTTCTCCTTACAATCAACAAACCTCAAAACAGTGAAAATTGTATGAAAAATTATGGATATCAAAATCTTCAAATCTTCATTATTCACAACATCTCCATGTTTTCCAACCTTCATAACCCATTACAGATTCCATGCTTCTTCAATTAAACTCAATGCAATTTCAGCTCCTCCTCAAAGATTAAAATCGACGTTGCTTCGACAACCCGATTACAAACCCGGAATCATTTCACCACCCGAAGAAGAACCCGAAACAATTCCCGAAGATTTAACCGATAAAAGCTCAACCTTGGATGTTTTGCGCTTGTTTGATGGGCTTAAACTTGTGGTTACACCAGATGTTTATGCTTCTCTTGTTGCTGAGTGTACTCGAAATTGCGACGGTTTTCAAGCGTCGCAAGTTTACGCTCACATGAAAGGGAATCGTATGATGGTTAAGTATCTAAAAGGGTCTTCTGGGTTGTTGTTGTTTAATAGGATATTGATGATGTTTGTGATTTGTGGGTGTTTGGATATTGCAGAGAAGGTGTTCGATGAAATGCCGCAGAGAGATTCTATTTCGGTTGGTATTTTGGTTTCGGCGCTGGTTAATGATGAGTTATATGAGCAAACTTTGAGCTTGTTTGTGAAGATGTATGAATGTTTTATGTATCAGGGGAGTTATAAAGCTTTGCATGTAGTTGTGGTGTGTGTTCTTAAGGCTTGTGCGTGTTTAGAGAATGTTGATTTGGGCAAAATGGTTCATTGTTGGTTGATTAAGATGGGTTATGGTAGTGAGTTGTTTGTTGGAATTGCGTTTACTGAATTTTATGGGAAATGTAGATGTTTGCCGGAGGCTAATTGCGTGTTCTTTCATCAGATTCAATTGGATGGTTGTTGTGATATCAATCTCTGGACATCCGCCATTGTAAATAATTGTCGTCAAGGGAATTTTGATGAGGTTATTAGGATTTTTCTCGAAATGGTTCAGGCTGGGGTCACAACGAATAAAGATGCATTTTTTAGTGTTCTTAAAGCTAGTGGGAGACTAAATGATGGATTTTTAGGCCGACAAGTTCATGCAAATGCTATAAAATTCGCACTTGACACCCACGCCTTTGTGATGTATGGTTTGGTTGATATGTATGGAAGATGTGGATTGTTGGCAGATGCAAGGAAGGTTTTCGATATGAGTGACCGGAACAAAAGAAGCAGCAAATGTTGGAATGCAATGGTTTTTGGTTTAATAAAGCATGGATTTTGGATTGAAGCGTTAAAAATGTTGTACCAAATGAAAGCTGCTGGATTTCAGCCCAAGCAATCATTAGTTATTGAAGTGAGGATGGCTTGTGGAAGTGAAAAGCTTGGGATGGGTTCTATGGCGGTATTGAGCCAGGGTAGAGCGGATTAGTCTGAATATAAACACTATCGTTAGAGTTAGTCTAGATATAGACTCATCGTAAATTGGTTATACAAACTATTGTAAGTATTAGCATGATCAGTGGTGCCCTATGTTATTCATCCTCAGCTGCGAATATGCCAGAAATTCCACTCTTTTGGGCTAAAATGAAGTGTTGAAGTGTAATGTCGTGTTAATACACTACATGTAATCGAAAATATCATAAGTTGTGACTGTTATTTGTATGACGATGGATGGTAGATTGGTATCCAGACCTTGGAAGACGATCCTAGCATAGTAGCACCTTCATCCTGTTTGGCTTTGGAGCTCTCAAATCATCTTCAAGCTACTGTATGCTGCAAAATTCAAATGCTAGGTTACTAGCTGCATGTCATTTGGTCTTAATCACAGTGCTCCTTAATTACGTGAGTTTTCGGCCCTTCATGAACAACAATATTTACGAATTTACTATATCTAAGTAGTATATTGGAAGAGACCCTTTTTGTTTTAACCACTTGAACACGGTTGTATATACAAATATTTTGAGAAATTTAAATTTGGTGTCACCCTCTCATTCAGTCCGTAATCAATTCTTAAAGAAAGGGCAAGCGAGTAATATCGCGAGAGAGTGACTCCGAATTTGATCAACACTGTTACACCTGGTGAAATGGCCCAACCCGAACACAACGTAACCCGAAACAGCCAACTCTAACCATCCGACCTGAAATAACCCGTCCCCAAAATTATCCAATCTAAACAACCAGATTCCCATGTCTGTCAGCCTACTATCATGACACACTCTCATTTCGAAATTCTGTCAGGAATTCGCAGAAACGGGTTTTAGCCGCCTCTATGCAGTTCTAATCAGAAAATGCTGGAAGCACTTTTTCTTTGTTTAAGAAATGACTGATTTTGTGGTTAGTTTCTGCCAAATTCTCCAAACAAGAAGGAATCTTAATAATAATCAACCTTAAGATATTTCTGGAGCCCTTATCTTTTGTTCGTATTCTACCTTGTATCCTTCTGGAAATGCAGTCAACTTGTATCAGCTGCTCTGGTAACTGTTAATCAGTGCTTTGAAAGGCCCTCCACTCAATAACGTGGCAACAAGTGGATCACTATTTCCCTATTTTGAAAAATATTATTCCTAACATTTACTATTTAGGCTTTATATTCCAATATTCCATTCCATGCATGGTATGCTTCATTCAGAACTATTGAACCAACCCCATCCCTAGAATCTCATTTTGTGTCTCCATTGTATTTTTATAACCTTGATTATTTGTTCCGGCACTGACCCCGAATCATTTTGGAATTAATTCTTCGGTGTTACATTTTATACCCTTATTTTAAAATGTGCTCTTGTATATCCTAAATTATTTTGGTAAGAGTGTCCCATGTTAGTGTATTTTAGTGTCGAGTATTGAACAGGGACGCGATCTTACTCGAGAATTCAATGCGGAGTAGAATGTTTGAAAAGCTGCAAGCAGTTATAAGTTTGTTAGTCTTTACAGTGTTAGATTTACTAGACTCAATTTTATGCTTAGTCTATGCATTTCTTGATGAGTTCATTGAGGGTACCTCTTCTCCATGTTACTGCCATAAGAAGGATACTGGTAAACAGGAGAACAAAGTTTCGGAGACATTGTATGGAAGGCGAAACGTCTTTAGAGAAATGGGTTTTTGCAATTTGAACAGAGAAATGCAGGGAGCAAAGGGAAAGGGTAGAAGAATTAATGGCAATAGGTGGTCTGATTGTAGGTGCGAGTCTTGTATTTCTTGGATGAAAAATGGAGATGATCATCGGCTTCATGTTGTTGTCCAAAAGCCACATGCTGATACACCATCAGGTAACCAAGATGTTTTCAATTTGGTCATAATTATAGCTATTCTTGAAATTAAATATGATTTTGTTAATACTAAATGATCGTTGTCGCTGGGATTTTACTAGCTAAGCTAGCCAACATTTGTTAAGAGCTAGAAATGATGTTACGTGTGATATGCTCCGCATATGAATTAAAAAATAGCCTGCTAAAGTTGCCTGCAGAACGTTCTTATTTGAATCATTCATTCGGATTTGGTAGCATTATCGACAACAGAGGATATGTAGCCAAGTGCCGTTTGTCAAGGAAAAGTTTTGCTTATTTCTCTATGTATGTGGCACGAATGGCTAATGATTATTGTGTCCTGTTTTTGACAGTGAGTATCAATGATCTCGGTGGGCAAATGACCGAAAATGTGGTTTTCTTGCATGGTTTCTTATCTTCGTCATCATTCTGGACCCGTACAGTTTTCAAATATTTGTCTGAAGATACCAAAAAGAAGTACAGGTTATTTGCTGTTGATTTGTTAGGATTTGGAACAAGCCCAAAACCAAGAGACTGTTTATACACTTTAGACGATCATGTCGAAATGATTGAGAAATCAGTTATATTTCCATTCGGATTAAAGTCATTCCATTTGGTTGCTCACTCCATGGGGTCGATAATTGCGCTGGCTTTGGCGGCAAAACACCCACTGTCAGTGAGGACTGTTACTTTGATCGCACCAGTAAGTACATTCCTGAATTACTCTACTTCAAGCCTTAGATGTTAAACTTCATGATCTTTGCATAAATTTACTTAATGAGATATATTTGGAATTGGATCCATCGGGTCAAGCCAAGGTGTATCGAGTCTCATTGGGTTTGGGTTTTGGCGAGTAAACATTACTGTTTGGGTCAGGTCGGGAAAATTTAGTGTCAGTTTTCGTTTAGGTCAATATCAGGTTATTATTTGATTGTTCTCATCTTTTTTTTTACCAGCCATATTTCCCCTCACCTAAAGACGGGGCGAGTTTTTTGGCACTTAGAAAACTTGCTGAGAAAAGGTTATGGCCGCCATTGCTTTTCGGAGCATCATTCATGTCTTGGTATGAGCACTTGGGCCGGACTGTCTGTTTCATTGTATGCAAATACCACAGGGTATGGGAATTCTTCCTAAGACAACTCACCCGACAAAGGTATGTGCCGTTTTATATGGCTATCGTTTAACTTGGCTCCTACACTTTGGTTATATGTCTCGTGTCTTATATTAGATGGAACACTTTTGTAGACTCGACTTGAGACTTAGATATTTTTTACCTATGAATGAATCATAGGCCAACAACGCGAACTTTTTCAAATATTACTCGTCTTATATTAGGAGTCGGATCCTCAGGCAATGCAAAGTTAAATGAGCATTATACTCAGTACTCATGCTTAACATAATTCAGTCTTTTTATGATGACCATGGAAACAATATCTTTTATGGGTCGAAGTCTGAATCATGACGGAAGCTTTCCCTTTTGTCTTCAGAGAACTTCATTTTCTGATAACAGACATAATCAAGCACACCCATCATTCAGCCTGGCATACCATGCACAACGTGATTTGTGGAGGCGCAAAATCTTTAGATGAATGCTTGGAAATTCTGAGCCATAAAGGAGTGAAAATGACGGTGATTCAAGGTGATGAAGATCAAGTAGTCCCACTTGAATGCAGTTTTAACATCAAGATGAAAATTCGTGACACGAATGTTAAAACTTTGCCAAGGAGAGATCATATAACGGTTGTCCTTCATCAAACCAAGGAGTTCACTCAGATTTTGGAAAGCATTTGGAGATAATGTTGTTGAAGGATTATTATCAGAAGGATGGAGGGTTACATAATTTTATTTGCTTATACACATTAGGTGATTGACATTGACATTGAATGTATACTCGGAATTTGGAGTTCGTGTAGTTGAAAGATCGCTATTTGAGCGACCCATTCTTGCAATAGGTTTTCATCTAAGTTTTACCTCTATAGAGTTATCGATTAGACTGAATTACCGAATTGCCTTTCTTTAAAATTTGCTGGTGATACTTTAAGATAGGACTAACTTCATTCTTTCAGATGTGCGAATTAAGTTGAAGTCAACGGCTATCAAACCACCTCGAAAGAGTTGGACATGAATGTCAAATAAAAGTTATAAAATCAGCAATTTTGTTAGTTTCACGAAAACAATGTTTAACAGTCACCTCCTCAAAGAACTGAAAATCTAATTTCACATTTTGGGATGAAGTCGCCATGTATTGCGAATGGAGTTAATAACGCATAAATTATCTTCTCCAACTATCAGCTTTGAAATTCTTAAGTATTTAGCTGCTAAAATTCCTTCTTTTAATGCCAAGTCTTTTGGTTTTGTTGCTTCTCTCTTGAGGTGACTTTTTACCCACTCTCGAGTCTTAATGGAGCTTAGGCCGTTGGTCCCCGAGTGAACACGTCCTAGCATGACCCAAGCACGACTATGTTCCGGACTTGGTAATTTCCTGGCATGCCATGTTGTGATCACGCTTAATCATAGGTTTTCATTAGTTGTGAGACCACGACACGAAATTTCTTTATTTAATAAGAAAGGGTAAATATAGAGATCTACAACGAGTAGTGTCTCACATAACTTTACAAAAAAAAAAAAATGAAAGCAAGGCCCCCATATCTAAAGCGGAAAAGACTAGTAAAGTATTATCAGATATCAAACACCAAGTCGTGAACTAGGTAGCACGGACACTCCTCCTAACTAGCCGTCCCGTGTCGGACACACGGACACCCGACACTCGTCGGACACACGCCTATAGTTAGACGAGGAATAAAATGTCAAAATAAATTGATTAGAGGATGAATTTGGCTGGGAAATGAGAATTATTTATAGTGAAGGTCAAATTTTACCTTCAATTATGTAAATTTAATATCAAATACATTAAAAAAATGAAATCATACGTTATTTATGACCATAAAATATATATTTTATTAAATTTTATTAGCGTGTCCCGTGTCCTAAATTTCATGGGATGCCGTGTCACGTGTCCGTGTCGTGTCCGTGTCCGTTTTGGTGCTACCTAGGTCGTGAAACCCTTTGCTGCACTATCCTTTTCTCCTTCCACAATCTCAATGTTTTCTAATTATCATTCAGTGTAACGTAAATTTTCCTTCCATGCTTTGCACCACAAGCCAACCCATCAATTTACAAATTTTTCGTTATACTCCGTATGTGTTTTACTTTAAGCTTGACACAAATGATGCTATTATGACTTGCGAGACTCTTTATATTTACACTTTTGACCTGATTTTGCCTAGCAGATTGACAAACCTCCTAATCAAGCCTAACCCAACCCAAACTAGAAAGACAATCACCAAACGCGACCCAACTAATGACATAACTCAACACAATTCTAACCTGTCCCTCTCCGAATCTACAAATTGTCTCGAAAAAAATTGAGAAGCATAATCAGTAATCACATAGCACAAAGAGCCCATCACCTACCACGACGTCCACGAGGGTAGGTGAGGAAGACAACCAAATTTCTTCCCAAAAAAAAAAAAACACTTGAATTTCTTCCTATTTTAATTGCACCCATCAGAGTTAAGTTTTAACAGTTGACACTGCCCATAGTATTGCAATTGCATCTCATTTTCTCACCCAATTTTTTTGGGACAAAAAATTCGGTATTTAAAACACATTCTATCTCACCTAACACCAACATATCCTTCTTCTTCAATTTCCCAACACCCAACAAAGAAAAGGGGAGAAATTGATCAACAAAAGAATGGATTTATTAGAATCTACTGAGATGCAAATACTAGCTATTGGTGTTGCTGTTGTTGTTGTTATTGGTACTGCTGCTTACTTCTTTTCCACTAAAAAGAAAGGTAACTTTTTTGATTTGATTTCATGCGTTTTCTCCGTTTATTTTCATGTTTTACTATAGATTGATTGAAATTTGATTTATATTGACAAGAAAGATTGGATTTTGGCACATGGGCGTGTGATTTTGACATTTTTGAGGTGGGTTTTATTTGCATAGTAAAAAGACATGGTTTTGATCTTTGGGGTATGTGTGATTTGAACATTTTTGTGTTCTTAAGTTGAAGACGGATTGCCCGTCTTAAACCCGAATTTGGATTTGTTTGCATTGTTAAAGATAGGATTTTAATATTTGGGTTTGTGTAATTTTAACATTTCTGAGTTGGGTTTTCTTTGCATTATCAAAAGACAGTATTTTGATCTATGGGCTATGTATGATTTTAATATTGTTGAGTTGGGTTTTGTTTGCATAGTAAAAAGACTGGATTTTGATCTATGGGGTATGCGTGATGACTGATGACTGAGGTGCAATGCTAAGGACCTTTATGTTTCGAGTCTTCTCTCCAAGACTCCAACCTTCTCCTCTCAGAAGCAAATAAAATACATTATACGTATTTTGCTTTATTGATTTGTGAGAGGAGAAGAACGGAGGAGATCCGAAAGAGACTGTCTATAGCATTGCTGGTGTATGATTTTAACGCTTATGAATTGGTGTTTTGTTTGCATTGTGGAAAGACTGGATTTTGATGTACTTAGATAGGGCAGTGTGATTTTAAGATTTCTGATGTTGGTTTTGTTTGAATTGTGAGTTTTGTAGGTAGTTTGGATCCAGAAAATTTCAAGGACTTCAAGCTGGTGAAGAAAACCCAATTGAGTCATAATGTGGCCAAGTTCACTTTTGCACTTCCTACTCCCACCTCTGTGTTGGGTCTTCCAATTGGCCAACACATTAGTTGCAGGTTTTGACTTCTATCTGTATATTTGTTGGTGTTATGTGGGGTTGTTTCTTTTGTGATGTGTAATTTCACGGTTCTTTATGATGAGTTTGGAGTTTTGGATTTACGCTTGTAGTTTAATGTTCTCAGTTCTATGTGAAACCATCAAGTAAACTTCGGATTTCCTCATTGGAAAGAATGAAATAGGTTGGTACAATTCCAGGTGATCAATCTAGTTTTCTTTGATTATCGAAGAAACTTCGAATTGGAAATCATCAGTTGGTCAACTTTGTTTGTGATTTGCCAGTGTAATTTTCTGGTGAAATCCAACCGACTAGCTTAAAACTGAAATGATAAGTTGATCAATTATTTTGCTGTTTGGTGATTTATTTGGAGCTATGTCAAAGCCTTACTCTATGCTGGTTGGTGTTTCTGGTATCATGTTGATTTCTGTGGATTGTGGTTGACTATTTCTCTATGAATGGCTTAGCTTTAAGAGATGTGATTTGCTCTTCAAGAAGCTACGTAAAAGCGTGTCTCAAAGACTAGGGAGGACTAATTTTTAGAACATTACTCTTTTTAGGTTTTAAAGAGGTCGACATGTGATAATAATATATAGGGATAATGAATGTGCCAAAGAGAAGGGAATAATAAATGAACTAGGAATTTTCTTCTGAAATAATGCGCCTCCTTATTTGCGCCTTATCTACAAGACACACATATGACACAGTAGTATGGCTTGGTAATCCCTTCTTAGTCTTGGACTTAAGCGTGCCTGATGCACGCTTTTAGGTCATGTTCTAAATACTTTGACTCTGTGTTATGGCAGTGACAACTCTTCCGAGGTGCATAATAATATTTTTGCAGCCCGAAGCTTCATTTTCGAATCACTGCTAGTAGCTTCATTTTTTAGTCTAAGAATTGTCTTTTGTGATTTTAAACAGGGGTAAGGATAGCCAAGGTGAAGAAGTCATGAAAGCATACACACCAACTACATTGGACTGTGATGTTGGACGCTTTGAGTTGGTTATCAAGGCAAGCCATAAAATTCTTACAAGAGCTAAATTTTCCGTCTTTCTTTGAATTGAGGTTGCAACTTTTTTTTTTCTTTTTTCTTTTTTTTTTTTGTTTCTGAATTTGTCAAATTAATTCCAATAGATGTATCCACAAGGAAGAATGTCACACCATTTTCGAGAGATGAAGGTTGGTGATTACCTGTCCGTGAAGGGACCAAAGGTATGTTTTAATGCCTGATTGGATCGGACTTGTTGACGGTCATTCTTTGTGCAGTTTTATCTCTGTATGCTGCTGTAGAATGCAGCATGAGAAGACTCTAAACTCATGATTCATGTTAATTGGTTTTTAGGGGCGGTTCAAGTACCAGCCTGGTCAAGTTAGAGCGTTTGGAATGCTTGCCGGAGGTTCTGGAATCACTCCAATGTATCAAGTACTTATCTATATTCATCCACCCTTGGCAGCTCTCAAGTATCATTATCCCTCCATCCCATTTATATTGTCCCCATTTGACTTTGGTGGTCTACCAATATCAATTTTACCATTAATTTCTCTTAAATTTAATGACGATGTAGAGTACAATATTACGTTCGATTAAATAAAACAAATATTTTCTATTATCCATAAAATACTTTGCAAATAGTGTTTATTTTGGGGAAAATGTCAGTTAAAGTTGATATTGGTGGATCAGTCAGTCAAACTAGGACAATGTAATCGGAATCGGGATTTTGTTATTTTAGCATCTACTCGAGTAGCCAGTAACTTGGTTTATTTATGTAACATGCTTCAGGTGTCTAGAGCCATATTGGAGAATCCAAGCGACAAAACAAAAGTATACCTAATTTATGCGAACGTGACATCTGAAGACATTCTATTGAAGGTAATAGCTTTTACTATTCACACAGTTAATTGTTTTACGAATTAAGCAATGTGTAATGTGTAATATTAGTAGCAGTAGCACTTCTACTGGATTTGGAATGTTATTCTGTAGAAGTAGATACTATGCATACAAACTTCATTGTTATGCAGGTCATCCTTATATCACAAGTCTTGTCAGTGCACTCTCTTTTAAATTAATTAAATGATACGCTGTTGGTATAGCACTTTGTTTGAGATTAATCAAGTATCTTTGCAATTCTACCTTATCTTTTGAAGCAAACTTTTGAAATCAGTCTGAGTGATATATTGGCAATTGTTTATCACGCTTATAGCAAGCGGCCATAAAAACCATAATGGGTTGTAAACTAGCTATTATTTCTGTGTTCATGCAAATTTGCTGGACATATCCTGAAGGGATGAGGTTATGTCTTTATTTGTTGAAGATTTGATAAGTTAAAAATTCAGGGACGATATGGATAGGGATGTTGTGGATGGAAAATGGTGGCATTTATGGGGCATTTAACAATAGCTTAATGTCAGATCTTTTTAATACAAACCTTGTATGCAATTTTACGGAAGTTTCTCCTCGCTAATGTCAATTCGTTTAACTTCTTTATGTTCTGTTTTGTGCAGGAAGAACTGGATAGTCTGGCCAAAACTTATCCTGATCGTTTCAAAGTTTACTATGTTCTTAATCAGGTTGGTTGCAGCTTCATATATGTTTTCTCCTCTTTTTTCATTTATAAAACAGTCTCCATTTATCTTTCCCCGCTTATGTCCATTCTACGAAATTGCATTCAAGGGAATAAACACACAAATTTTCCTTCAAGAGTTGGTTCTCTATCTGAACATCATATAGTGTCAACGCTCATCTGGTTTGTCATGTTGGACCTTGAATATTGATTTCTAGTTTACATTCTAATTTTGTTATCACAAGCCTTGACCAATTATGCTTTTTGAAAACTCAAAGACCTAAGATCCCTTAATCACATGAGCACAATGTTATCTTGACATGCATTCCCTATGGTTGGTGACATTTCCCCCCCATCCCTATCCTGTCGCTTGCCAACTTCCTTTCCCCATCCTCAGCAACCTCCCCTTCCTAGCACCAACGACCAGTAATATCCTTTCGTCGACGACCTCATCTTATCTGACCGTCTTTCCCATACCTTCCATCTATTGCTTCTTTAGATCTTCAAGGAACTCGACCCATTAACCCTATGCTTTCAGATCTTTAACAAACTCTCCCTTCTCTTGCCTTCGTCATCCACGATAAACTAGCACCGTCATAATCTCAGGCGTAGAGCGTGCTCGGTGGTGACGTGGCATGCTTGCTAATGGTGATTGTGGTGGGAGATGGGCTTCCTAATGGTTATTTTGTTGGTCGGTTGGTGGTGCTGGTAATTTGCTGTTGAGATTGATGTTTGGTGGGGGATAACAATATGTTAATGAGATTGTTATAATTCTAGTCTACTTCCTTCTTTTTATCTATATTAGTATTTATTACTCGTAACACAGATTTATTGAGAACCGTGTCCAAACAGCACCCATATTAAATTTCCAACTCGAACTAAATTATGATACTCCCGTGGTGACTCTGTTATGATTAACATTGCAGCCTCCAGAAGGATGGACAGGTGGTGTCGGATTCGTAAGCAAGGAAATGATCAAAGAACACTGCCCTGCACCTGCAGCTGATATCCAGGTACAGTTCCCTATTTACGCACTTCCCTCCCCTGTTTACACACTTCCTCTCCCCTCTTTACGCACTTCCTCTCCCAAAACTTATGCGTTACAGACTGAAGCTATTCATTTTCAAATACAACCAGGAGACTGTCTCATACTGCATGTGTGAGATTTAACCCACTTAACTAAAAGTTTTGCCCGTGTAGACACTAACCGCTAAAAAGCTGAAACAAAGATGTATTCATTTAACCAACTCATTATATGAGTGGCTCTAATGATAATCTGATGATGAGACCATCTTTCACCTGAATTCTAAATTAATCATTGTAAAATATGCAGATTTTGAGGTGTGGCCCGCCTCCGATGAATAAAGCGATGGCTGCTCACCTTGAGGAACTTGGATACTCCCCTGAAATGCAATTCCAGTTCTGATTCATCTATATCACAACACATTCTACTTTCATTGAAACCTTGATTTCGGGCTGTTCAATTGGACTTCCTGTGAATTTATTACTGGTTTCCGAGACTGGGTGTAATTTCAGTCAGTATTGTTTCTGAAGAACTTATTCATCATTTTGTATGATTTGGATGAGCAAATGTATCCTTTTCCTGGAACTTTTTTCCCTTGCTGGTTTACGATCAGGGAAAAAAATGAGCAAACAAATGTTTCTGATGAATCTTGGAGATCTATAGTTGTTAATCTTAGATTATGTTGCCCTACATTTTAGGGTGTTTTGCTACCACATTTTCATGTATGTTGTGTGAATCGTTCCTAGTACATATCACTGCAACAACATTCGGGTTTTACTGTGTGGTAATCGTGTATGTTGTGTGAATCGTTCCTAGTATGTATCACAAATACGAGATCTAAATCTGAATTTGTTACACACCCAAAGGCGACAAGAAGTTGATATGGCTGTGCCTGAGCTCAATGACATGGAGGATGCTTTCTTACTACGGAACCATTTTCCATTATGCCTGATTGGAACCAATATATGTTTAGATCATATACGTATTAAATGTGATGCTTCATGGAAGACCAATTTGAAAGCCACGGCTGGATGGTTATTTCAAGATGAAAATGGATCTATGTTTGCTACAGGGCGTGTGGCCTTTTGGGCAAATCTGTCTTTCAAGCGGAAGCAATAGCACTCAAACTTGCTTGTGTTGATGCTATTTCCCGGGGTTTTTGGCACATTGACGCAACATCAGATTGCTTGAACTTGGTTCTTCAAATTAATGGTTGTGGGGCTTTTAATGAGGATGCTGCATCTACTTTATGTTTTATTACTTCTTTAATTTCGTTGTGTCATTGTTTTTCTCTTAGTCATTGTCCTAGGCATCTAAATAAGATTGTACATGATATAGCAAAGTTTATAGCATGACCTACGTAATCTTTACCTTCTGACAAAAAAAAAATCCACAATTTTTCTCACGAAATGTTATATATACACGTAGAAAAAAGCGGCTGATGTATCGTCTTGAATACCGCGTAAATCAAATGGGAAGAACAAATGAGGTGATATATCACATCTTACAAAACTCGGTTAAATATTTAATTCCTCCTAAAAAAAACTTTCGATGAATATTAACAATAAACATTCAAATGTATATCGATCTTTAAATGAAATCTTTTCCCCAATGTATCTAATAATATGAGTATTTTTCACGTTTCTCTATTTTAAAACGTAAATCACAATAACTAAAATAGAGAAAAAATCACTCATACAAAGACAAATCGACATTAGCAAATCCATGATACTACCGTTTTTTCCTTGTATTTTGGTAAAGTGTTGTCACTTTTGAGTAAATAATAACCACTTTATGTTAAATAGTCTCATCACACGTACGACGATCTTACAATAGAATTCGTGGAATGACATATCCTCGACAAAAGTTTAGGCTTTATGTAAAGACGATCTCATTTATAAAAAATAGTTACCCAATACCATTAAAAAACTATTAGTAGATCTCAACTACTTTAATTTTTTTAATTAAAGTTGATCTTCCAATTTCCAAGTAACATGAATGAGGGAGCCTCAAGGCCAACAAAAAAACATGCTCCTAGTAACCAACAAAAATAACATTATTACTCATTACTCATAAATCATAATTTAACCCAAATAATAAATATAATATTAATTTATTAATTGTGCACCGGTGACCGGTTCTTCAGTGTGGGACCCCTCCTATTTTCCCGGTTACATCTTCATCTTCCTCTATTCCATCCACTTACCGGCGACTGCCTGTCCTCCGTTGACCTTCTTCCTCAGGTATTTTATTATTCTTTTTATTTATTTTACGAAATTATATAAGGTTACCCTGTAACTGATAGTTTGTTGAGTAATTGATTTATTGGTTCCGGGTTCGGACCCTGTCGGTTGATTGACTCCCCACATTGTCCTAGTGCGTCGAAGATTGTGCGATAAAGAGGTTGTTTCCGAATAACCCAACATGAAAATTGCATTTAATGGTTGTTAACTTGTTATTAGTGGGTCATTTTGTTTTATTCTATGATAATTTGGAACCAAAAAATGGCGAATTTTTGGCTACATTGGAAATGGAAATGATTTCTGTTTGCTTTCTAATTATGGTAATTTGAGCCGAGTTGTTGATTCGGTTTGAATTATTGGTAGTTTTTTCATGAATGGAATGGGGGAATGGCGAATCTTTGGCTACATTGGAAATGGAGATGGAAATGATTTAGGTTTGTTTTCTAATTATGGTAATTTGATCCGAGTTGTTGAATCAGTTAGAATTATTGGCAGTTTTTTTCATGAATGGAATGGGGAATGGGGAATGGCGAATCTTTGGCTACATTGGAAATGGAGATGGAAATGATTTAGGTTTGTTTTCTAATTATGGTAATTTGATCCGAGTTGTTGATTGAGGTTAAAATTCTTGGTAGTTTTTTTTCATGAATGGAATGGGGAATGGCGAATCATTGGCTACATTGGAAATGGAAATGATTTCTGTTTGCTTTCTAATTATGGTAATTTGATCCGAGTTGTTGATTCAGTTTGAATTATTGGTATAGGGTTTTTTTCATGAATGGAATGGGAAATGGTGGATACTTGACGGATTTCATTGGCGATTCTTGAAGATTTGCAGTTGGGAATGGCGGAAAGGAGTTCTTCATCGTCATTGGGTGTTTTTCATTGTAGGAACTCATTGTTTTGTTGGTTTACTGCAACTTCATTTCTGTTTTTGCTATCATGGTTATTTCTACTGCCATCAACAGGGCGGTTTCGCCTTGGATTGTCGCCTAGTTTGAGTAGTCGCATTGTATCTAATGCCGGAATTTCAAATCAACTGGTTAGTATAGGAAGAAGAGATTGTGGTCCGAGGGAAAAACAAGTTTTGAAGGTTTTCATGTATGATTTGCCCCCGGAATTTCATTTTGGAATATTAGATTGGAAACCTGAGGGATCAAGTGTTTGGCCTGATATTCGGAAAAATGTGCCTATGTATCCTGGTGGATTGAATTTGCAGCATAGTATAGAGTATTGGCTTACCTTAGATCTCCTCTTTTCGGAATATTCAGGTGTTACTAGGTCTCGTTTCGCTTTGAGGGTGCACAACTCGAGTGAGGCAGATGTGATATTTGTGCCCTTCTTCTCGTCTTTGTCTTTTAATCGATTTTCTAGGCTAAGGAAACAAGAGAGGAACAGCTATGACAAAGTTATACAAGATAAATTGGTCAAGTATTTGGAAGGTCAGGAAGAGTGGAAGAAGTCAGGGGGTGTGGATCATATTATTATGGCTCATCATCCGAATAGTCTGCTATACGCAAGGAATCAATTATGGCCTGCCACGTTCATACTCTCAGATTTCGGGAGGTATCCACCAAGTATTGCAAATGTTCAGAAAGATGTTATTGCTCCTTACCGACATGTTATCAAATCGTTTGATAATGATACGTCAACTTTTGATAGCCGGCCAATTTTATTGTACTTCCAAGGTGCCATATATAGAAAAGATGTGAGTTCATCCTTTCATTTTTACATATATTCTTTTTGGTTATGTCTGCGGAACCTTGAATCTGTTTCTTTTGATGGTCCACATTATGTGATATGTGCTATTTTTGCGTGTTTATGCTTGTTATTATATTTGAAAATAACTTTCCTTTGGTGCTGAACTGCTGATATATCCTTGTATCAGGTATGTTTTCTTTTACCTAATATATTTTTGATGCATCAGGGGTGTTTTGTATGTGTTAGATTATGTCATTAACAGTAGGCGTGATTCTGATGGTGTGGGAGAGAAGGAAGTCAACGTTTTTTCCGCCTTTTGTTATCATCTCTGTTTTGAGGGACACATGAAGTATGGATTTGTCTTTCCTATTCCCTTACTGTACTTCTGGAAAAAAAGAAGTAATGAGTTTTGATGATTGGTGATAAAAGTTTTGCTGTAGCGGGGATCATTTCTTCAGATAATGAGTGCTGTTGACCTTTTCGTCCATCTGCTTACTCATTGTTTCTTTAAAGGATCAATGGCATTGTTAATGGATATTGTTCACAATGTTAACCAAAATTAGGCAATAGCTGTAAAATTATTCCGTTTCTCTTTGCTTTAGAGTTGTAACACAATGGCACCACCATGTCATATCATGCGTACGCCACAGCATCGATTTCCACAATTGTGGCTAGACTCTAGTTCCAATATCTGATACCTTACTGGTGTAAAGCTGTAGAAGTGTCATAAGTTGTCATGAAATATACACGACAAAACTGAGTTAACTCAACTCTTCTTAAACACTTTTACTGAAGGGCATTTTTGTTCTGATTCTATATTCAATTTCATTTCTGTGTTGCATATATGCAAAGGTTTCAAGAAAGAACCGCACTGAAGRGCATTTTGTAAGGATGCTTTATGCTTGTTTTGTGCGCTTAGTTAGTATAATATCACTCTTTGATTGTTTTACATTAATAGACCCGTCAAAGACTTTTTAATTATCGGTAAAACCCATAACTTGTCAATATGCCCGTTTAAATCCAGAATTCCAGATAATATTTTGCTTTGTCCTCGACTCTCTTTGTAAACTAAATGTTCCTGCTTGGTTCTAAGTGCATTTAAATACCGATCGATTCTTGTCCAACATCCTTTTGCTAGTTTGCTACTACTATAGTCATTTAAAAGTAGATGGAATCTTTGTCACTTTCCGTTTATCTGCCCAATTGCCCTTCCTGGCTTCTGTTGTGTCATGATCAAGATATATGATTTATCGGTTAATGATAGGAGGCTTAGAAAATTTTGTAGCATCTTGAGGCACGTTCACTGAGATGCACATCATTTAAGTTCTTCACATCTTTTGCTATTAGATTCATTTTATTTCCTCTGCTAGAAACAGCTATACTGGCTTGGAGGACATCCAATAATTGATTCCCTTCTTGATTTCCTGATTTAAACTAAAGCAAACCTAATTTCTTCCTGTCTGTAATAATTTTGATGTGTTGCTTGCAAGTTGCACCCACCACATTTTCCCAATGCCCAAGAGCTTGCGTAAAATGGCGGGGCAGGGGGATGGTTGTAAGCAGCCTTACCCATTGTGTTGGCTTTTTTCAGATGACTGATGATGAAACTTGCATTGACAAGTCAATTTTAGTGACTACAACTTCACAATAAAACCAAATGGAGTCAGTTTCAGGAGCCATTTCGCTCTATTCATCGTAATAAAAAAATAAAAAATAAATAAATAGGGAATCTTTGGCTCCGTTGGAAATCCAATTACATATTAAGACGTGAACTCTTCTCTAGTTAATGATCTCGGCAACTACTTATGGTAACCTTTCATAGTCTATACTCTATTATTTGTTACATGTCAGTTAGAAGATCAATTGTGCTAAAGAATCGGAAACAAGTGATACCACTTGTTGCATATCTATTGTTTAAATGGTTCGATTGAGACATTCCTACTTTGTGGATTTTGACTGCAGGGCGGAGTGATAAGGCAAGAGTTGTTTTATCTTCTGAGAGATGAAAAAGATGTGCACTTTACATTCGGAAGTATCCAACATGGTGGTGTCAATAACGCCAGCCAAGGAATGCACTCCTCCAAATTTTGCCTCAACATAGCCGGTGACACGCCGTCTTCAAATCGCCTTTTTGATGCGATTGCCAGCCACTGTGTCCCTGTCATTATCAGTGACGAGATCGAGCTTCCATTTGAAGACGTTATTGATTACACCGAATTCTGCATCTTTATTCGGACATCTGATGCAGTAAAAGAGAAGTATCTTATAAATCTCATCAGGGGCATTGGAAGGGAAGAGTGGACTCGCATGTGGAACAAACTGCAAGAAGTCGAAAAACATTTTGAGTTTCGGTACCCTTCAGGAGACGATGATGCAGTCCAGATGATATGGCAAACGATTTCACACAAGGTTCCCTCCATTAAGTTGAAGTTGCACCGATCAAGGCGGTATTCTCGTAGCAAAGACAATAGTGTCGCTCGGACACCCCCACAATTTATGGTGCCCCACAATTTTTGGTAGGAAGTTAACTGTCATCTCTGAAGACCTGCATGCTAAGGCTGGTGAAGCTGCATATCATAACATAACACAGGTTGCAGTTTCAGATAAATTTTTTGAGAAATTCTTGTCTATTCTGCTGAAAACAGGTTACTTTTTTTTTGCTTTCCATTTCAGCATTGAATTCTTTTTAGAAACGAACAAATCTTTTGTATAGTTCCTTTTCCGATTAACATTTTTTTACTGCAAGGTAACTTCTGGTTTCTTGCTGATGGTTCTAAACTTCTAATTACCTAAATATGATTATATGAACTTTGAAGATTCATAGTTTTCATCGCATTCCAAAATATCAACAAATTATGCTCATTTTGGTCATTAGATAAAGAGTTATGGTCTAAAAATAGTTCAATTTGCTGCAAATTGGAGCTAATGATGAAAATTTTAAGCCTTCTGGTGTATCTGTTTAATTTCCTTGATGTCTGGATAGAGGATGAACAATTCTGTCACAATCGGGATCCTCTCCATTTATTTCCGCTTGCTTGCTCGCTCTTGTTACGTGTTTGAGGTGTGGCCGTGTGGGACACATCTATAACAGGCTGTAAGATGGAGTACCCCCTCCATCTCATTTACCGTTTTCCGTCTTAATTCAGCGGTAGTTAATACTCCCTTCATCGCAATTAAAAAAAATATCTCAATTTTTTTTAATACAAAGGATAAAGTTATTATTTTATCACTTTTCTTACATGCACGTAAAAAAAGAAAGACAGTATAAATGGAATATTACTTTAAAGGGTTGCCAATTAAAAAAGAAAGACAGTAATTATATTTACTATATACAGTATGTCATGTTTTTCTTATACTTAGAACAAGCTAGTCTCTCAAATTTATTAGACGATCTTGTTATCGGTCTATTGGAGCTTTTCTTTTTTCTTTTTGTTTTTTTTTTTTTTGATGAGGTGAGATAACTAGATTGATTTTCTAGGATACGATTTAGGTATTGTTTGATTACCCCTTGTAAAACATAAGAATCGAAAAATCCCATAAATTACAAGATAAGGAGTTGTCTTGTTGTCCATTTTTTTGGCAAAATGTAAACACTTATTATTTTAGGAATTTTCAATGCCGGTATAATAGGGGAACTGGATTAATTACTCTCCATCAGTTAATATGCAATTCCTAAGGAATTCAACCCACATACATAACAATCGATGTTGCCGAATTCACGTGAATTATCTGTAAGAAAATAATTCACATGAATTAGCTTTTTCCGTAATATCCCAATACCTTAATCAACTAAACGATACCTTACTCTTCTTCCAATTTTTTTTCAAACTTTCCTAGAAAATGGGATAATTCTAAAGAATCGAATAATGGATTATAAAAGAGAATCTAAGCTAATGAACACAGATTTAATAATCTACATGCAAGCATGTGAGAGCCAAGAAATGGTTGTAAACTTTCAGTCTTGTCTCATTATAGACGGCTACTATCCATCTAAAGCTAAAGACGAATAATTACCCTCTCACAAAATACAAGTGGAACGGCAAGTGAGGTATCAATTTCCCACTCACTTGCACTATCCACTCACATTTTGTGAGAGGGACGTCTTCAATTTTAGACGGATAGTATCCGTTTAACAGTTTAGAGATGGAAGTTAGGTTTACGTCGAAAAATGAAAGTCACATGTTCCCATGCATTAATATAGTTATAATGAAAAAGGCTAAGTTTAAATTTGCCAAAACAATGCATATTGTTATTCCTAAATTAAAGTTAGTTAGGTATTTGTATTATTCTTTATTAAGTTTGCGTACTAATTGCTCTTTGTCTTTATTTCATTACTTGAAAATATTTTAATAATTGTATCATATCTTAACTAATTTTAAAGCATCCAATTATCTTTCATTAATTACTTATAACAAAGGATAGTCTTCTGACTAATCATTTCACTTGTCGGTATTGTCTCTTTGTGCTTAGTTATGGTACAAGTAACCGATAATGCCCGCAACGATGGAGTTCAGTGGTTAGACTTGGATGAAATTTTCAAGTGATTCAGGTTTAAGTCTCTTCTTAAAAAGCATTTTTGTGTTGTGTTTATGACTTGAGTATGTGCCTTCTAGACTTCGAGTTTGTCACTCCCAGAGATACTTAATTTGTAGTCTTATTCAGTGCGTACCAAAGACAGCGGCTGCGAATTCCTTTATCATTCAAAAAAAAGAATTATGCAAAATAATATCTAAAGATTTCATTTGTAAATATCTTTACATATTGAAGAAAATTGAGAAAATGATCAACTTTATAAATCAACAAGTTATTTCATTTAGACCCGACAAACAGATCAGATCAGATCGGGTCGTATTCGTATAATCGTATCCGTGTCAACTTTAAACGGATCATAAGTACTCCAACCCTTAACCTGACCCAATTACATAAATAAGTCATTTATCTTAACCCTAACCTAACCCATTTAATTTTATTTATAACCCAACCCAACATATTTAACCGATTTATCTTTAAGAAGGTTATTTGTAACCCACATAACCCGTTTAACCAATAAACTAGTAAAACAAAAAGTGTTTCTAGCCCTATTATTTCAAAAATGATAAATGAAAATGCTTATTTTTGGTTGAATTATTAACTCAAGCCAAATATATTATGACGCTTTTAAATAAATGAGTTATTCGTGTCGGGTTCGTGTCAACAGAATTCAACCCTAACCCAACCCACACAAGTTTCATTTTGCGTCCGTGTCAACCCAATTATTTAAGAAGGTCAGAACGTCTTAACCCTAATCCGCCGCTAACTTCGCGTCGTGTTTTCGAGTCATGTCAGTGATAATTGGCACCTTCGTCGCTAACTGATTTTCAAACCTCCTTAAACTTATAAAATAGACATTCTCTCCTATTCGATAAACATGTTCCAGTTTCTCTACAAATTTAAAATTATATCAATGTCACATTACTCAAGCTCAAAAAAATTGCACATAAACTCATATACATCTGGATATATAGTCCTATTTGTGCCACTTATCTCGACCGTAAACAGTGATCATTTTATTTTATCATCTAAAAACGGGACCTCTAGGCTCTAACCTAGCTACCAAAACATATCCAACCTTTGTCGTCTATACTCCAAATATCTACACTATCAAGTACCAAAACATTACACATCCGATTCGATTTATAAAACGAATAGTACCACATCGAATATAAATACTCGTCCAAAATTACATCGTAATGATATATGTCCTTAAATTGAATAAAGAAGTTAAAAGCCGATAAAAAATACTCCTTACGTCTCAATTATTTGTGTTTATTTTTTTCATTCTTTGTAAGCAGTATTTTTAATCAGAAATAAATAAATAATTAGAATGGTGTGAGTAGATGTGAATATGTGATCCAACCCCTAACATGCATGATGAATGATATATTACATATTCATTGGGGGAGGGGTGAGGGTAGGAGTTAGTGGATCATACATCCGATGTACTACCATCAGTTTTATAGTTTTTAAGCATTATAATAAAGTTTTTGAATTTTGTTTTAAAAATTATGAGTTTTACACATATGCTCAAAAACAAATAAAGTTTGAGGTAATAAGCTCAGCAAAAATACATAAATGCTCAAAACAAATAAAGTCTAAGGCAGTACATCTAGTTCCTTTTTCTCGTGGGGGTAGTAGGGGCGCTCGCCATCGCTGGTTTTTGAAAATTTCAAAATTTTTAATTAAAATTTCCGATTTTTTTTCCAAACTACCTTATCCTATATCCACTCCACCATTGCTAACTTCAAATCCTGACTTTGCCACGGTGTATATTCACATTTAATAAATCGAAGTCAATTCTATAAACGACAATATAAATAAAACAACAAAGTGAATAGTCATTATAATGCTTTAGTCGCATCTCTTTAATCAAACCTCCAACCTAATTGTTGTCTACTCCATTTTTAAACTTACTAACTTCCAATAACATCTCAATCACACCCCTAACTAATTACTCTTTTTTATACAACAATCTTAGCCAATCAATTATTTACCTATTTTAATTATACGGAGCAATAATTTCTGACGAATATTTAAAAAAAATAAAAGTAAATAAATAAATAACTGAGACGAAAGCTAAGAAGTACAATATTGTTTTATTCTTATTTCGTTCCCTGACTAATAAACATTTTGTAGTTAAAATTGTCAAGTGATCCGCGTAATATCAACCTGTTTAGTGGTTAACACGTTAAAGAATTAAAAATGTTGATTAATACTTCCTCCAATTCATTTAATTTTTCTTACGAGTATTTAATTAAAATATCCTTTACAAAATAAGAGTTATTATAGGCTCTATTTGGTAAAACTACCTTGAAAATGTAGCTGAAACCTGAAAAAGTAGCTAAAAACTGAAAAGCTAACTAAAACCTGAAAACCAACTGATAAGGTAACTGAAAATTAGGAATTGATAAGGTAGCTGATTATATAAAAAAATATTTGGCAAGCTAACTGAAAAGGTAACTGATTTTGACGAAATTACGAAAAAGGATATGATAATTATTTAGTAGTATAGATTTAAGGGGTAAAAAAGGAAAATCAAATCAAATCAGATACCTGAAATCTCAAATGCTACTCTAGGTAGCATTTCATTTCAAGTAGCTTATTTGGTTAAATAAGCTACTTGTCAAACGCTTACAAAAATATAAGGTACCTGAAATTTTGGTCAAATAAACTACTTTGACCAAATCAGATACCTGAAAATGTCTTGCCAAACAGAGTCATAGAAATGATAATAAGAACGAGTACTAGAGTAACATATTTTCATATACTTTTGCTTTTATAATTCTGAAAATACAAATTTACTTGACAATATTTTTCGTACAAAAATTAACCAAAATGTATATAGGTGTATATTGTAGCGAAGTTTTAATGTACTAGTCGATATTTTATAAGACTGTTATACGATGTACAACGTACAAGTTTTTATAATATACAGCTTATATATGTACATTATTTGATGATATAATATCAAAAAACAAAATCCATACACTATAATTATAAACTCGTAATGCATCATACAACAGTCTTATTTGAGAATTACGGATTAATTTCCATTAAATAGTTGCATGGACCAAAGATCTTCTTCAGCAGTTGGCCAAAATTGTTGTGCATGTGTTTCAGCTGGAATAATATTTGAGTTTATCATAATATTATAATTATTATTATTATTATCCATAGGTGGTTGTTGTTGTTCAGGATGATATGATGTAGGTAAATTATTATTACTATAAGGTAAATGGTTAATATTTTGAGTAATAAATGAAGGGTTAGATGATTCACATGTCATGTAAATTTGAGTTGAAGAACTTGCTTGCTCCATTTTATTATCATAGCTTTGTCTAGAATGACTGCTGTTACTGCTTTCTGATACTTGTTTTGTGTGTTTTTGTATCCGAGTTCGCCAGTAATTCTTTATCTCGTTATCTGTTCGCCCGGGTAGATGTTTCGCGATTTTTGACCACCTGTAAGGGTTTATATGCAAGTCATTAATAAAGAATAACTTGAAAAGTAATTATATGACACTTTTTGATTTAACATATTCTACATTTGATTAAAATATTTATCAATAGAAATGTAAAGAATTAGACGAGATAGAGAAAGTATTATTATAAATCTTCGATATTATTCTTATTATACTAAAATTTAGTGCTCAATTTCACCCATGTTATTCTGCTAAAATTATCTAAATTAATGGTAAGTATTAAATTGTGATTTTGACTCATTATGGATCAAATAAATAAGAAAATTTGATTAGTGGGGTCTTAACGTAAATTTAAAAACCGCCCTTAAAATAGAAGGATTTTACATAGTAAAAACTCAGTTCAATTGTACATATGCAAGCATACGATACGATAAATCTACAAAAAAAAAATGTGGGGTGAGACCCCATTTTTCATACTGTGGTTACGTCAGTAACTATAACCGTGTATATTTACTCGTGAAAAATTGATTAAACGGTAAAAAAAAAACGTCAACATGCAAATAAGACAACAAGATCAAATAAAACATGAATAACAATTCTTGTTTAAAGATGTTTTAACTTACGGCAATTTACACAACTAACTAAAGAATAAGTTGAAATAGATAGAGAAGTTGCGAGAAGGTTTAAGTTAAGACGGTTTTAAGCAAGATCTATGAAAAGGGGTTCCGAAACATGAAGGTACAAGTCAACATCAATGACAAGCAGGAAGTTGGCAAGTGGTTCTGGATTACACAAATCTATCACAAAAAAGTGGCACCTCAACTATTAATTTTGTAACTCAATGCTTGTACTTCATTGCTATTTTTAGTAACGTTTTGTCCCAACCTATAATTCAATACTTTAACCTTTAATAATGTACGAAACACTCCTTCCATTCAAGATCAATCTTTTTAATAGTCAGATGAGGGTTAGGTCTAGGTGATAATGAGACGAGACAGCTCAGTCAAAGCTCGACTCGGGCGAGCTTGGCTCGAGATCGAGCTCGGTTAGATAGCTAAACGATTAAAGCAAAGCTAACGTTGGCTTGACTCGAAAAACTCGTGAGCGGCTCGAACGTGTGTAATTTATAGTAATATATTCGTCTTATTTTGTAAAAATATTGATTATCTTTATATAATCATATTAATGTTCCGTTGATTTACCCAATATTTTTATACATAATAACTTTTAAATTCTCATATAAAAAATATAAGAAGAAAAAAAGCTCGATAATTTACCAATTATATATAGACCCGGGCTCGCGAGTTTGGGTTAAAGCTCGTGAGTATGGTAAGAGGCACAGTTTTTTTAAGCTCAGGTGAGCTCGAGATCATCATGAGCTTGCGTTTTGTTTCACCAGTACAAGTCGAGCAAAATCAATTTAAGTTCGTGCTTGGCTCGGCTCGTTATCTTCCTTAGTCAAGCCATGACTTATGAGTAGGGATCGCAAAAGGATTCAGGACCCTCCCCAATAAATGAGGAGTTATGAATAGTAAACTCAAGGCTTCAGCTATCACTCGGTCTTCTTTAAGACGGTTATGTTCATCGTCTTTCGTGTCAAATGGATATTGGATAAAATATTAATTGACTATATAGATACATAGGGACAAAATTTGACATTCTCCAGACATTTTGTTTTTTGTATTATTCATCTTTTTAACCTGTTTGATTATTCATGACGGATATAACGTCTTAACGTCTTAAATAAGAATATGTGCATCGCTATATGTATCTAGTAACATTATTAATATATTCTCAATTAATATATCACCGTATTAGGATATTAAACTTTGATTGAACCTCAGCCATCGCCTTACAAGTTTTGGTTGAGATGGATCATCAACATGGTATTGGAGCCCCAGATATCTCACGAGCAGTGGTGGAGCTAGCTAGGGGGGCTATCCCTAGCAGGGGCGACCGCTCCCCCCGGCGGTTGAGTTTTTCGAAGTTTTTAGTTAAATTTTTCGAATTTTTTCTGAGTGTCCCTTATATTATTACTCATTCGCCCCCCTAAAAATTTTTGCCCCCTAAACTCAAATCCTGGCTCCGCCACTGCTCACGAGTGAGTTTCAGCACATGGTATGGAGAAGTCTGTGCACTAATATTCACTCTTTGAGCCTAAAAGGCATTCGAGTGAGGGATATATTAGGATATTAAATGTTGATTGAACCTCGACCATCACCTTAAGGTTTTGGCCGAGATGATTTTATCAACACATCGATCCATGCCAGAAATGGAAGGCCTAGATTGAAATTTAATAGTAGTACTTGTAAATCCACTAGGAAAAAAAGATCATGTGCAAGAAATTCTCCATCTTATAATTCATGTAATTTAAAAAGTTATAAGACATGAACATGTTAGAGCACATGTTGTATATGTGGTCTCAACAGGAAAGAACACATGATAAAATTACATATAGAAATATTTCGTTATGTTCTTGGTTTATCACACAATAGATAAATTAATTAATTGCGTAGAATAAAAAATAAAATAAAAATGCATGGAATTTTAAAGAAATGAAATTTAGGGTAATTAAGCTAATTACTTGGTCAACAAGTTTTGTAGATTTGCTAATTATTCCCTTCAGTCCTACGAGTAATTATTTGTTTATTGTAAAAAATGATAAATAAATAAATAAATGAGACGGAAGGAGTACGTAAAAGTGCATGGATAATTAAGAATGGCAGTTCACCTGTTACCCCATTTAGCATGCAACTCCATGATTAAGAGTTCTTCTTCTGGTGTTATGTTACCTCGTCGTACGTCCGGCCTTAGATAATTTAACCATCTTAATCGACAACTTTTTCCGGTACGTTTTAGCCCTAATATTAACCAATATAAATTCATTTACTAACAAATATCATTCGAAAATCCTCATTTATTAGAAAAATAATGAAATTAAAATACGATAATTCTGCATATTTAATCATATATTTTGAGAGATATTGAAAATTATTCGTACCAGCAGATCGAGCTAGGGAGTTCCAAACACCTTCACCATGATTAGCTATATAGTTAATGAGAATCAAATCTTCTTCAATAGTCCATGGACCTTTCCTAACTTCAATGTTATGAGAATTATTTACCTTTTTATCCATAATTTTTGAATTTTTGGTAACTTGGAAATAATAAAAATGTTTATTTGTTGTACAATGAAGGAAAAAAAAAAAAAAAAAAAGATAGAAGGGATCATGTGGGTTAGGAAAATAAATGACTATATGGTGTTTATATAGAGGTCTTGACCTAAGTGGCTAAGTCCATTTTTATGAGAGTACCTAAAGTTTTAAAGTTGGTGAGATTGTACAACTCTTTAATATATAACTTAATTTCGTCGATATATATAAAGACGTCTGATTTAACGTAAATTTTTATATAAGAGGTTTCACACAATTTATAGCGTGTTTATTTAAAATAAGTAATAATAAAAATTACGGAGTATTTTCAGAGATTTAATGATAATAAGTAATAACTAATAATGTGATGATACACTGAAGCGAGATATTTTATTATCGATTTAATTTCTTGAGTATTTATGTTGTGTGGTGTAAATAATTTTAAGACAAGAGGTTCAAGTGGTAAAAAGTCCTCTTAATTATTCTAACGGTGAGGTTCAAGGTTTGATTTTTATCCGTGATATAGTACGCTTATTTGAACCAAAAATAACTATTGACACCCTGAAAATACTCTTAATGACAACTCCTTAACTAAGCAAATCCCTTATTAAATTAGATATTAGAATAATTACCTACTAATCCTGCCACAAATCTGGATCACACTTATTCAATTGATCCTACTTTTGATGATTTTCAAATAGGTACATTTGTATGAGTAACCTTGTTTGATTACATCTCCGCCCTAATCAGTTATTTACTTTTAATTGAAATATCGTCATAGAAAATATAAAAATTAAATAAATAATTGAGACGGAAGAAGTGTTACCTAATATTCATATTACGATTAATCTTTGATGGGGTTAACTAAGATCAATATTAGTATAATAAACTTGTTCTTTCCGGCTTAATTTTAGTTTATTTCAGCTCATTTCAGTTCAACTCAGTTCATATCTTCACAAATTAACTTTTATTTTACGGAAAATTCACGTGGTACCTTTAAACTTTGTCATTTTGCACATGGTGCCCAACTTTTTAAGTTTGTTTACATTATACCCTTCACTTTTAATTTTTATGCACAACATACCCTTTTTGTCGCTGTAAAAAAACTCAATTACGCGTAACTCCTAGATCGGAATTCGGAATCGGCCAAATGTTTTTCTAAGATGATTATCTAGTCATAATCTACGATTTGAGAAAAAAAAAAAATGGCGACATACATTTTATAGGTTTTTTTTTTTAACGAAAATCTCAAATCAACCATATCTTCGATCTTAAATTTTCCGAATGACCATTTTCGTTTTATCAACTTATAGATCTCGAAGAGTTAATCAATTTGAAAAAAAAAAAATCAATTCCGATTTATGGTCTATAAATTATGCTCAATTGAAAATTTTAAAAACGATAAAAATGGCACGTTATGCTTGAAAATCATATTTTAGGGATATCATGTGCACAAACTTAAAAAGTTGGGTATCACGCAAAAAATGACAGTTCGAGAGTACCACGTGAATTTTCCGTTTATTTTAACTCTACTCAATTGAGTTCAGCTCAGTTCTTCGGCAAAAAAAATTAAAAAAATGGAAAGTGTGATTTATAATATGAGCCACTAAACAAGATTTTCCTTTAATATAATAAGTATATAATTTAATATACTTTCCTACCAAACTAAAAAGACAAATCAATCCTCAGACACTAATACACTATACATGGTGATGAAATCGTTCTTACGTCATTCATTTACGACTAACAAACTGTAAGCAACGATAATAATTAATAATACTAAAAAGCTATGAATTATGTTTTGAATAAAGTTGTCAACACCTCAACATAACGATATATTGTCCACGATGATCATGATTACAAAAGTCTTAATTTTGAGATATAATTAAGGTGAACGGTAAGCGTTTGCTCATAACCGTTGTAAGTTATAACGAAAAGATGATGTGCGCCATCATTGTAAAAAAAGCATTGGCTTGGATGGTTTTATTCTTATTTATAACGGTTGCAAAATGAGAATTGGAGCTTTGTTGTACTTTCGATTTACATAGGATTTAGGAAAAAAAAATTGAGAAAAAAAAAATTAGAAAAAAAGAGGGCAATTACTTTAAAAAAAATTAAGAGAGAAAATGAAACAATAAAATCGGGGAAATAGTGTTGATAAATGGCAAATACGCGTATCTGACCGCGCATTGCTCTAAGACAATAAAAAGAGAGATTTTAACGGCAATATATTAGAAAAAAAAAAAAAAATTTTAACCCGAATTGATTTAGTCAATTTGGTATCCGACTTAATCCGACATTTGAATGTTTGAGAAACATAATTTTCAGCAGCTGGTATCTAAGTCGTTTTTTAATTAATTGAGCTGCTATAATGCTATATTGGGCTTCATCGAGTATCGGTCGGTTAAGAAAGATGCTCATTTCCTCAAAGGAGTTGGCCAGTAATACGGCCTGCGAAAATTGATGTCTCCTCGGTCCTTCTCTTTTCTGCTGTTACTATTCTGAAATCGTCAAGGAATAATCTCCTATGAAATAAAACTGTGCTTGCTCTTCGATATTTTGTGCTGCAATTGCATACACTTTCCGCTTCTGGTTAAGCGATTTGAGGAAAAAAAAAGAAAGGGAGTTTGACAGCAAAGGAATGTATGTTTGCAGATCAGAGAACGCCAAAATTAAAACCGATAAGCTTCATTTAAGCAGTACCAACTACCAAGGTTGAATCAAGAACCGAAACAATTCTGCTAATTACAGAGTATATAATAATCCCTTTGCCTAGTGAAGGATACTACAATCATTATCCACAACTTGGACATGAAACATAATCGAGTCAAAACATCAGCAAATTCGTAGATATCTGAACGACAAAAGGTTCCATCAACAATCGGGTCAAGAAGTAAAAAGCAATTCCTAAAGCAATCGAAATGGGCAATGCAGGCAGGGCTCTACGCGTCACAGACAACAAAATCAGAGTACAAGCAAGTCCCGATATGATAGCAAGGTAACATGCATATACAGTCATAAGATCATACATGGCAGCTCTACCCACCAGCACGCTGTAAAACACAAAATCCCCTAGTCCAAGCTTAATACCTCGTATTGTCATCTCGGAATCATCATCATCCTCCTCCTCCCTACTACGCCCCTCCACAAGTCGTGACCTTTCCTCATCCGCCACACTAGTCTCATTCGAACTCCCCAAATTCGACATCAATCCCACCCTTTCTCCTTCCCTGTCACCCACATTTCCATCATTTGTACTCAAATTCCGCATTTCGACAACCACATTGTCCGAAACCCCAAGCACCCCCGAACCTCTAGCCCTGACCATAGGCCTCTCCTCATCAACCACCCCAATCTCACTCATACTCTCCAAATTCGACACCAATCCCACCCTCTCCCCTTCCCTTTCCGACTCCCTTCCACCCTCCACATCAACCTCTCTTCTAGTACCATCATTTCCACCCAAACTCCGCATTTCCACCCCCACATTCTCCGAAACCCCAACCGTCTGCAACCCGCCAACTGCACCCCCTCCTCCTCTCCCACCCCCACCCCTTGAAACCCTAACCCTAGGTCGAGCCTCATACACAAGTGCAGGCAAATCATCATCCCTACTCTGAGCCAATTCCACCAACATCTTTAACGGTCCACCCGGTGCCAACACCGCCACCAAATCATAAACCGCCAACGCCACCAACAACACCCAAGTCGTCCACTCCGGCAATTGCGTAAACCACGCCGCCGTAATTATTCCTAAAGCGACCGTATACCCCTGCGTTACCACAATCGGCACTCCTCCTCCCCCAAACACTGCCACCACGCCGACTCCCGCAAAATTCAACATAAACACCGCGGAACTCACAACATCAACATCAATACTAAAATGACGGATAATCGAAAGAATAATCGCACCTCCCATAGATAACAATATAAAAAAAGTCGAAAATCGCATGTAATACTTCAAGAAATTGGTAAAACTATAGTAGTAGAGAATTACGAGGACAAAGGTGACGACGGCGATGAAGAAGATGAAAACGACGGCGTTTTCGACTGCGCCAGTGAGTTTAGCGGCGGTTGAATCCGTCGGAGTTTCAGCGTAGACAAGATTTGCGACGCTTACGAGTTGCGATGAAGGTGAAGGTGATGATGAAGATGTAGATGGAGGAGAAAGAGAGGAAACTAAGATAACTACTAAGAACATACAGATTGACACAGGGGAAATTACTCCGATTAGTTCTGAACCGATGAATTCGAGGATGCTTTCCTCCATTTTTGAGAGCAGAGAGGTTAATTGAGGTGTGATTGGATGAATGTTAGATGAAGGTCGCCATTGATGGAGCTTGATTTGATGGAGTTTTTAGGTTAAGTGAAGACTACGAGATAATTTCGGGTGGAAAGTTCAAGATTTGTTACCAATTTTGGAACTTTTTTGGTTTAAGGTGGATTTCTTTGTCAAATCTCATCATAGAGGCGGTCACAGGTCGGGTCGGGTTGGACTCGGGTATGAGTGGGTCGGGTTAGTTCAAACCGATCACTAACCTTGTTTGCTAACAAGTTGGGGATGAGTTACTTTAGGCATTTTAGTAGGGTTTTGAGGACGGGTTTGGTCAGGGTCAGGTCGAGGAAGTTTAACTATAACCAAGCCTTAGTTAGGGAGTTCAAACTCGATAAACAGGTCGGCCGAGACAACTTAAATTATTATTGTTCACTAAGTGCGATGATGAATAATCGAATGTTGTTTTTAGTCAATAATAATCAGGTACATCTGCTACTAATGTCAATAGATCATTTCTACGATCTAAAAATCAGGTACATGTGCTACTAATGTCGGAAATACAATAATTTATTCTGGAGGCAAAATGAGAAGCATGCCTCATCCATAAACATTTTTTATAGATTTAGCAAATTACATAATTGTTAATGTATAATGCACAGAGCTATGATAAATTAGCTCAAATCTATACCTATGTCGGAATCCGTGTGTCGCTCAGTAAAATGAGAGTGTAAGACAAGGCAAAAATAAACGTAGTTGCTCATTCATGTACAAAGATTACTTATTCATGGACTTTTTGTCATTATTTTTCCATAACTTACCCTTTCCCCAAAAAACAAAAAAAAAAAATCTCTCTAATTCTCTTCCTCACCAAATAAATCAAATCCGTCAAATTACACAATTATGAATGCTAGTTCTTATGTCGATTAAATAATACTAATTCTAACTTAATTAACTATGTTTTATCAAATTAAGGATTAAATTAGGGTTTGAAGAAATTATTATTAATCAAATGTAAACTTGTGGTCGGAGTCTGGCGTCAGCAGTGGCTGTGGTGGTAGGCAAGAGGGGCGCCTGTGGTGGGACAACGACCATGGTGGTGATGGTTGCACTGTGCCGGTAGTGGTAGGGGTAGGGGTAGATATTGGTCGGTCTGCCCGTGTTTGGAGTGACGTGTCACATGTTGCTGGTGGTGGTGTCATGTATTGGCCCTGATGGTGGCGTATGTGTTGGCCGTGGTGGTGTCTGGTTTTGGTCGTGGTGGCGTCTGGGTGGTTGTGAAATGAGATTTAGATTTACTGGGTTTTTTTTGTTTTTTACGGGAATGGGGACATGTTGGAGTGCTTAAATGCGTGGAAATCTAGCAAAGCACTGAAGGTTTTAGAACAATGCTGCCTCACAAGCAACTGGCTTAAAAAACACAATCAATTGCAATTGGCGTGAAAGCAAGTGAACCAACAGCCACTATAATGTTTTCCAAATTCATTAATTAATTAGGGTTCCGGTGCTGCTGGTTCTGCGAGAGGGGCGGTTCGGGCGTCCGATAGTACGATCGGTGCAAGAGGGGAGGCGGCGGTGGGGGAGCGTGGTGGTTTGACGGAGATGGATTGTAATTTAAAAGGACTATACAATATGAAAAATGGGGTT
>VHZZ01000009.1:443817-463381 GCA_009801015.1 Silene noctiflora
AGCTCACACGTCTCAGCCCCAGCTAACACCGTCTTGTACCTGTCATTCATGTAAACATGAATGCCACAGTCAGTGGGGAGTAACTCAAGGTTCTCTCAGCCACATTACACTGAAATAAAGATATACAAGCACTGAAGCAATCAAAATGTGTAATTATAACACGAGACAATCAATTAGCACGAGGTATGATTCGTTGGCATATCATAAAACATTAAAGAATAATCATCATGAAATAAACATTACAATGAAACGTGCGGATATGATGATATAAACTATCATGATGGGTTGCATAARAATACTCATGCCAAGTCAAGCATTAACATGTGAGGAATATGAAGAATTGGAAAACGAGGTAACATAACATAAACAAAGGTAACATGTAAATCATAACATATATGAGGGGATCACATCGCAACTAGTGGCTTGCATCTCACCACTAGTGTCCAATAGGATCGACAAACATAACTATACGGGTGTCCGGCTCAGCGGTTACCTTTAAAACATGTCGGAGACACCAGCAATCAAGCAACCCAATAGCATTCGACTATGAATTCTAATGAAACACGGCACATGCACTCATTCAAGACGAATATAACAAGCTCCAAAATAAACCTCTAGACACAATACTTTCCCCTAGTAGGACGACTAGCTAGGTACGCCCTAGTCTATATCTGGCCAGACTACGACATGCGGCAGAAAAGCCCGCACCCAAGACTCGATCTACAAATAAGAGGTCGAGTACCCCAATCTAGAGCAATTCATATGCATTTCATCATATTTTGTACAATTTTACAAACTACGGATGTTCACAGCGGACAACTGTTCACAACAATGCTGATTTACATGGGGAAAACGTAGAAGCTCAGTTTTCCGGCAAGAATTCGGCAATATGCAGCAAGTCATTTGCATGAATCGAATTCATACACTTCTCGAGATGCGCACCAAAAGAAAAAACTGAAATCTTGATACTTTGAGATGAACACTGATTGTTCGATGACAGCATATCTTCTACATTGATACATCAGACTAACATAACATGAGCTAGAATAACTGATCAAATAGATAAACTCGACGTCTCAAACTCAATCTAGCAACAAACGTTTCCACCAATTTACAAAATTAGGGTACATCTATGCCATGGCACAGGAATGTGACACGAACTCACTGGTCGACTGGCATCAATGAATTGCTGTATGTTTGGCTCATTCTTTGTGTCCACATCAAACCCGAGTTTCACAGTACAGACAGACGGGCATAAATTCACGATGTTTTCCAGTGTATATATAACTGTCACCAAATATGTAGCATTCGTGTTTACTACTACAAGAATATACTCGTGCCAACAATCTGATGTAACACAAATTAACAGTACAGAGATGCAGGCGTATCGTACCAATCTATCTCTCTCTCTATATATATATACCAAAACCCATCGACAGACAAACAGCGTGAATATACTTGTTCAGGCTCAGTTACACTTCCATCTAGAAGAAGGCACGCAACTTAGGTAATGGCACCATTTACAATGATCATTCCCATCCTTCCCTTTAAAGAGCATTATCATCCCTACTGTGAACCTGTTGCAATGACATGTCACATTCTAATCAACCGAACCATCGCAATATAGCATGTACCACATTAAGACGAGCCATTTACACATTGGTTATGTTGGTAGGTCCGTAATGAGGTAAAATATTTGTAGATTTCAAGGTCGGTCAGATTTTCAATCTATAATGCACTGACTCCACATATGATCTTGCATACCAAGACACAAACATGCGTATGACATTTGAACAATTCATTTTATGCCAAAAACTTGAATTTTCATAAAATTAGACCAGTCTGACGCTTAAGCATGCACCATAGTCGGGAATACTTCTAGACAATCCTAATTAACATAATTTGCAAACAGATTTTCTTCGGTATCTCAGCCTAGCTTAAAATATTAGGAATTTGGACAGCCAATATCTACAAACAAGAACTCTAAATTAGATCACCAATTTAGTTTATGTTTTATACGCAGTCAACTGAGTCAAGGACAATGATCCGTCAAAATGAGAGTTTTCAGGAGGAACCATAAAACAACCACGCCTAGCCATCTAACTAGCTGTCGTCTCGTTAATTCATAAAACAAACTTCATTTTTTAAAGTACAGCCTGTTGCCGTAAAAGGGTGAGTTCTAGGAAAAGGGCTTACCCAGCTATCAGCACAGCTAAGGCGATGACGAATAAAACCAGCTGGTATGGTAAAAAATTGCTCTTGACACGTAGATTCTCAGGCAGTTGATGACGTTCCTGCCACCCAAATCGAGGACGTAGGAGCACCACAAACCCTAGCAGGAACCCTGTCATAAAACCTCCAAGGTGACAGAAATTGTCTACATGTAGATAAGGAATAATTCCAAGTACCAAGTTAGGGACAATCAGAAGCACAAGTTCGACTAGAACAACAACCTGGAAGAACACAATGTACCATGAATGTTAAGTTCACTTCAGCTTACATAAAGTATGCTGGATACTCCATTTGTTCCCATTTGTTCATTATTTGAAAGCACGAGCATTGGCGATATAATGAGTGTAGTCGATATCTAAAATGTGTCATACTGATAAATGAAGATAAAAGGGGTAACGGAAGAAGGAAAAAATACTTCTTAGACGATTTAGAGGGTTACCTTGTTGTTATAGATAGTCCAATTCACCAAGAGCTCAGAGAGCATCGCACCAAGAACTCCAAACACTGCTCCAGAGGCTCCCATAGATAAGTGCCTTCCGAGAAAGAGTGCTGATAGTACAGATCCTCCAACGCCTGAAACCAGGTACAATACTCCAATTCGCACTAACCAAAGGAAACAGAACAGTAAGTGCTTGTTAGCAGTAAGCTTCTGAAAGCGAACTCATCATAGTCATCTATAAATGTAACAAAGAGGGGGAGGAGAGAGGATGATGATGGTGATGAAGATGGGAAAAACAGGTAGTTAAATGAGCCCAAAACATAGTTGCATGGTTCAAGGTTAATTGGAAGATCCTTATACCGGATCATCCTGGTAAGAATGGAATTGATTACAGAACTAGCTGGACAGAGACACAGAAGGCTTTGCTTAAACCCACTAGCGGTTTACAAACACCGAACCATGCAACAGTGGTTCAAAAGGCACAATCTAGATATGAAATCAAGAAACTTGACAAATCTATTTTTATAAATTTAAATCTTTCTTGAAATATAGGTAGCATACCAAAGCCAAATTGCTGTTCGAGGCGGATACCAATAAGAACCAAACTGAGCATATTAGCGAAAAGATGAATCAAACCAGCATGCAACCAAATACAGGTTATGAGTCTCCATCCTTGATGCTGATGAACCACCCTATCCCACTGAAGGGCACCCATTTTAATTAATCTGCAATCATATAGCAAAAAACAACATTCTTGCTGTTAGGAATACTGCTACGGAACTTCTATATAAGAAGCTAAGGACAAAATAAATCATTCTATGAGGCATTGATGTCATGGGAAGTTGAAAACCGTTCTAGTCAAGGATCCAAAAACAAAAAAAACAACAAATAAGCATCAATCGTCTGGAAACCTTAGGGTGTGTTTGGATTGATGGAATTGGAGGGAAAAGAAAGGGAGGGAGAGTAGGGGATTTAAAATCCCTTGTTTGGATAACAAATGAGGTTGGAGGGAAATGGAGGGGGGAGAGATTTGGAGGGATCCAATTTCCCTCCTCCAAGCCTAATCAAATTCTCTCCACAATAGGCAAGATTTGGAGGGAAATTGTATCCAAACACTCACACTTCATTCCCCCTCCCCTTCCCTTCTCTCCCTTTCCCTTCCCTCCTTCTACCTCCCCTCCCTTTCTCTCCAATTTTGCTATCTACACACACCCTTAAGTAACAACTAAAAAGCGACATCATAGGGCTAAATTGTGACATGAAACAAATTAAATTGAGGGCAAAAATCTATAGAATTGATTTTAAGAGACAAAAGGTGTGCGAGGATTACAGCAGAGCCTACATTGAGAGATCATATTCAAGCCAAATTGCCACACCTTAAAACCATAAAAAATCTAAAACTAATCACAATTCCGAAACCTAGATTACATAAGTTCAGAAACAGAAAACAGCAAAGAATCATCAATCAACTTGAAACCTTAAGTAGCAACTAAAAAGCGACATCAAAGGGCTAAATTGTGACATGAAACAAACACGGGCAAAAATCAATAGAATTGAGCATACAGTCAGTTATTTCCAATAAATAAAGTAGAATAAATGAATTAACCATGGTAAACTTAAGACGGATACACCAGTCAAACTAACTGATTTATGAGACAAAAAGGCAAACATTGACACACTAAAACCAATGAGAGATCATATTCAGGCAAATTTGACACACTAAAACCATTAAAAAGACCGTCACGCAATTTGAGACCGTCTTATACAATAATTACAATTACTAAACGTCTAAAATAACCCCAATCCAGAAAGCAACAAATAATCATGAATCAAATGGAAATAAAATAAAAAAGGAGAATTAAAAGAGATAACATAACGTGTTAGGAGACGGGCCGAGAAGAGGGTTCTGACGGAGAGGCTGAAACGAGAGGCGGCCGAGGAACTTAGGAAGACAATTACCATAACCCAAGTTATACTTAGGACAATTGTTGATAAACATTAGAGCAATAAAAACAGCAACATTTGCGACAACAATTATCGGAACTAACCACGATGTCCATTGTCTGTTGTCGTCAGAGGTATCAATTTGATACCCAGTTGTTCTTGCTGTTTGTGTTGGGTAGAAATTGTTCTTCTCCGGATCTCGACTTGCCATTTTTACTCGTAATTCGAAAGAGACCCACTGGTTGAAGATGAGTTAATGGTGCTTTTGGTAGTGGATTTGTGTTGAGTTGGGTGAAACTGAAAGTTGAAGGTGGAGGAGAGTGGAAGGTGAGCTGGTTTGGTTGGAGGTGTTCTTTAAATCACAAATTCTCGTTTGAAACGGGCACTACTATCCGTCAAAAGACGCATAGTGCCCCTCTCTGCAAGTGGCACCAAACATGAATCTTCCATTTTCCACCCACTTGCCCTCCCACTTGTCTTATTATGAGAGGGAGACTATCCGTCTTCAGTTTATGACGGATAGTGTCCGTCAGTATCCGTCACAAGCAAGACGCTTTGGTTATTTAAATAGAGAGGTAGTGATTTGTACGGTAAAGACACTCCTCAATAAGTAACTCCGCTTCCTTAATTCTTCCGGATCATATGTCACCGCTTACTAGATTTGTTAAACGGGTCGGATTGGTTGGGTACTTGGATCTCTGGACGGGTCAAAATATGAGTCAGATCGGGTCAAAATATGACTCATATTCTGACCCAAGGGCAGAATACAGGGCGTCAAATACAGATCAGGTCATATAGGTCTCGAGTTGGGTTAGAGTTAGAATACGAGTGGTCAAAAAAAGTTTATGTCGTCTTTTGTTTAACCATTTTTTAGCTGAAAATACATACTTTTTAGAATTAAATCATATTTAATACAGTATATTAATAATATAATTACATTCATTAGTTATCGTACTTATATTAGACATTTATAAAAATAAATTAATTTATTTTAATAAATTATTTTATTATTAAATGAGATAAAAGTTATATAAATGAACCGGTTAGTTCAAGCTTTTTTATTTTTTTAAGTTTTAAGATCGGGTTAGGTTATGGCTAGGTCAAGGAATTCAACCATCGGGTCCAAGTCAGACGGGTTAAGGGGTTCGAACCAGGAGGTCAGGTTGGCAACCTCTGATTGGGATGATGGATGATACCTAAACTTCTAAAACAAAAAATAATTAATACTCCGTATATGATTGTCGATAATGATTAGTGACGGTTTGGATTGGATTTTAGAACTTGAGAATTTTGCATGAAACAAAAAAGTGAAATTATTGACGTGACTCTAAATGAAATGAATAAAAGTATTGATTGATCGGCTCGGAGACGGAGAGGGTATAACGTTACTTTCAAGTAGAAAGCTTTTGGAATTGGCTGGGTAATGTAGAAGGTCAGTCAGGAGATATGTGTGCTTGGTAGTTGGCATGGAGGAATATTGATTGTTGAGGTGTTTCACATGTTTCTGGAGCGATTTATGCGTGTTATTTGATGGCGTATAATCTAATGCCTCAAAGGGTTCCTGCTAATTACGGGGTAAGAAGGGGTTGGATGTACGCAACCTTACCTCTGTGTTAGCAACACAAAATTAAAATTGGGTCGTTAAGTGCTGTTTACGAATGATCAAAATGAAAACTGCAAAATTTCACACTGATATGAAAAACTGAAATCTTTGATACTTTGAGATCTTTGATGAAAACATATCTTCAACATTAATACAGCAGACTAGCATAACAACATGAGCTTGCATAACTGATCAAATCAATAAACTCGACGTCTCAAACTCAATCTACCAACAAATGTTTCAACCAATTTACAAAATTAGGGTACATCTACGCCATGGCACAGGAATGTGACAAGGATTCACTAGTTGACAGGCATCAACGACCTGCTGTATGTATGGCTCCTTCTTTGTGTCCACATCAAACTCGACTTTCACAGGTTAAAAAATCCAGAGCATAATTTCAACCTATATGTAGATCTGGAGATTGGTTGCACCGAGGTCACCCATATATATACCTGGAGTATTTGAGTTGCACAAAAGGAAAGATAGCGTACTGACTAACATGAATTATGCAAATGGGTTTCCTCCAACAGAAGCAGCAGGTCCATGAGTAGGAACATTCCTGCAGAAGATTACGAAAGACTATTAATTTACATCAACAGCAGTTTGAATGAATCATAAATGTGGTAAATTCATAATAAAAGCAACCACTATTTCTTCAAGATTGTTAAGGTACAAGACCATTGATTGGGCCTCAACCATCAGGTTTTGGTTGAGATGGTCTTCTCGCAAAGATCGAGAGTTAAAGATTTGAGAAAAGGCAACCCCATATTGTATTAGTGTCACGCAGATAGCGAGGAATCCGGGAGAGGAGATTAGCTCAACATGTTTAAGAAAAAATACATAATTTTATAATGCCAATCTGATACAAGTATTTCATAAGTGAATAAGTATTTAATCTAAGCAGGATGTCAGAAAAATTAAATGCGGATTTATATACCCATTAAGTTCAAGTTCGGGTTGTATAAAAAAAAAATTCAAGTTTGGTTTTTGGTTCATGGGCTGATCTTATTAATGAAAAGCATCCTACAAATAACTTATGCAGAAAAAGTGAGAACTGAGAAGTCCTTACTGTAACTGAGAGCTTGGAGGCTGTGCTGCAACATACGACATCCCTCCTGCAGATACCATAAAATCATATTCCAAGCTCTGCCACTAATCAATTTATTAAATAGAAGGAAAGGCCAATAAAGGTTACCCTGGGAACCCATAGGATTAGGCGAAAAGTCCGGAAACCAAGAGTCATTCAGGCCAATTGCATACGGAGCTGGTACCGTTCTAATAGGTAGTGCAGCTTGCAAAGAGTTCATGTCCAAGAACTACAATTGAACCACAGAATACCAAGTTAACAACATAATCATGCAAGACAAGAAGCTGAATAAACACTTGAAAAACTATGTTAATCACAATTAATATGTAATAATTTTAATCTCAAAAAGAAATTTTTAAAGTAATACACTTATTTTTACTGTCCCGTTTCCCTTTTCAGAAGGTTTTCAAAATTGGTAAAATAACACACTTATTTTTACTCCTTGAATTAAAGAGAATGGGGACATTGTTATTGTGATGGAGTGAGTGGTACTCCGTAGTTAATTAGCTAGGGGAATATTGGATGTTCACTATTTTTCCTTACTAAATTTAAAAAGGCGAAAAATAGTTTGGTATAAATTAAGAGCGAAGAGGGGACAACCAGTTTCCTACCGCATTGCTTGATTCAAAATCTGAATCAAATGCAACATCGAATGGGTTACTAGATTTCTGCTCAATAGGAGCTACATCATTCTGCGAAAAGAATATAAACTCATTAATTGCAAAAGGCAACTTTTAAGGACCAGGCAGAAACGACGTAGATACCATCAAACCAACCATGAAAGGATGGACTGGCTGACTAAACGGTAATCCTGAAGCAAAATGAGAGGATAAAGTTGGAAATGAGAATCCTTCAGTAGACGTATGTTTCTGAATCCCGTGCGTAGTAGAATCCTGCAAAATGAAAATATCATCAAGAAATCTAAATAGCACTTCCTTAGCAGTGTTAGCACCGTGCAAATGATAACGATTATGTAGATCATGACATCAATCAATTCATAAATATGAAATCACCTCTGCAAAAAGGTTAGGGGTAGAGGACCTATCGTCTACAGAAATTTGTGAACCTGTCCCTTGCACTTCCACATGTTGCTGCTGCTTCCCATCTGTTTCTCCAAATGCATTCCATGGCTGCCAAAATAGAGCACCATATGATACAGAATAAAACAACATCAGATCTTTGAAACATGCAAAAAAACACATGGCTTCATTGAGAATTCAAGCGGAGCATATCTGAATACGAAGTGCATGGTTCGTTTTTTTATTTGGTTCAGTGAATGGGTTCACTTTCAGATAACCACTTGTTTCAACTGTAAACTTGTAGAGAATACCAACCCAGTCCATAGGCAAACACTGATCCAGTACGGACATTTGGTTCAACTTGATCGATTGAATTGCGAACTATGCATCAGTGACATGGACCACAGAATTTTTTTTTTAAAATACCGCTGATTATCGGTTATCACATCAAGTGTAACCATTTCAAATGTCATTCATAGTCCGTATACTGACACACAAAAGACGTGAAAGAGGAAAGAAAGGTGTGAAGATTCATCAATCCGCTCAGGGTATTGTATTAACCATACCGATATCTTGTCTGCTCATTAGCCAATAGTGTAGTATAACAAGTCCTGTGACCAGACTAACCTGAATCTCTGGCATATTCGCGGCAACATGACTACTCTGCACGTCCTCTGACCATGGACTAGAAATCAAAGGTCCAGGTTCATGAACATTGGTACTCTGGAAGTCCGGCCATTGCAACCTGTTATTCGATGATGACACCGAATAACTCCCACCTTTTGAATGTGCACCAGATACTTCAGTATTAAGTTCATTGATAGTAGGCTTAACGTGCTGAGGCAAATCGAATGTAGCCCACCCATCATTAGCTTCTTCCGCTTGCTCAGGCAACTTTGGATTTGAGTATGAAGCAGCAGTATTCTGAGAAGTCCCAGAAAAGAAGCTTAAGGATGAGGATGGAGTAGTTTGAAAAGGAATGGTCGAAACTCCGGATGCAACTGCTCCTAATGTCGGTGCTTGAAACAAATCAATAGCTGGATCAATGGAATTATTTGGCCCACCAGAACTTTGAGTAGGTAACTGAGTGCGAGGAAGAATGCTAGAGATTTTATTTTGGGTGCTGACAACAGACTGATGGTGCTCTGCAGGGACATCTGTTGAAGTAGGGGGACCAGCTGATTGAAGGGAGCCAGAATTCTTATGAAATAATCCAAAGCTTCCGGCAGACACAGTTCTCTGCAGATAAAAATAAAAAACCTCATTGTGGCATCTATCAGATATGTCGAAAACCATAAAATCACGGAAACACAGCTCTGCAATGAGGTTAGGCATAGTAAGAGCTCGTATAGTAAAGCATGACTCAATTGACAAAATTGTAGATTTTGCTCATCTTCTGAGATTTCAGGTCGCATCAAACAGTAATAGAAAGACATGAATTTTGAAAATTAATGAAAGTGATACCGAGGTAACATTCTTGTGCGTTTATTGGAGGACGCCCAGGGGTGATGCCTACACCCATATACACAAAGACATCCATATACAAAATGAAAGCTGAATAATCACACTCCCAAAGCTGAAATCAGCAGCATCAAGACAGCAGCTCCGTCAAATGTAATAGAGTTAATGATTTAAGCATCAAGCACCAGCCAAGAAACCAAAAGATCCTAATATGCCGTAGTCAATAAAACCTTCATGAATATTACCTTCCTTCTAAAACTTATTTCTGCCAGCACATCCATGCCTTAATTATAAAGCTAGTTAAGTAGTGATTAAAAGTATTATTTTACATAAGGTCAGCAAGCATGAACTCATTCCCATTAACGTAGCACACAATAAACCAAAGGCAACCAACATGATCTTGAAATTTCTAAACCGGTGAAAAATATAACCTGTGGACGTGGGACTGGAACTTTGTCAGCATCTTTCTTGGCAAACACATCAGAGGAAGAGTTGCTTCTCTGATGTTCTAAGCCATTAACTAATTCATTTGAAGAATAAAAGGTAGGACTTGAAAACTCATCATCCCTCTGGAGATTTGGCGACTGAGGAGCAGACCTGAATGGCTCACCTCCACTTGACACAGAGTAATCAGACACGCGTGAACTGGAACCTTCATTTGCAAATCTATCCTCAGAAAAATGGTCACTAAAACGACCAGGGCTATACACAAAACTTCCAGCCTTACGTTCATATTGGCCACGATCAGATCCAGGCTTTCTTGAAAGGGAACTTCCTTGTTTTCTGTTCAAACGATCCTCGTACTGAAAATCATATGGCGGACTTTGAGAATACGAGTGATAAGAACTGGCTCGCCTGGTATCTTCTACCATATTTCTTTCAGTCTGAAACAAACACAAAGCTAACTGAAACTTTGTCCCACTCAACATTACAGTATTTCACAAATGCAGAAAGAAAATTAAATAAGCAAATTAATTTAACTTTCAGGTCAAGTAATGAAGGATAAGACACCTCTGAGTCTTTCAGGGGCTTCTCAGAATTGTTTTTGTTTCCTTCTGCATATTTTCGACTCACATACACAGCCTTGATAAACTCGCGCACCTTATCAGCATCACTGCTAAACAAAAGTCAAACTTTTCCCAAATCTTTGACGATTAAGATACTGATGTTTAGCTTGAGTCAGCTAGTGTTTTACCTACTATTTGGGAACCTTTGCCGCTGTGAATCCCAGCCTTTCAGATATATTTCCCTAGCACGCTTAAAAAAGAGACGTCCTTCAAGATCACATCATCAAAGAGGGGGGGTGGGGGGCAATTCTCTATAAATGGACTTGCAAAACATGTACTAACCTGATTCCCGCCATTTTGAAGAGCTTCTACTTCTTGTGATGTGAATTTGGACATTGAAACAGACTTCACACGGTGCGTGAACTCACGGCTGTATTCAAAGGATGGGGGCGGAAAGGAAGGAGACACAAAAGGTTATGAAATACAAAAAGAAACAGCATGTGGTACAATGATAATGGAAATGAATACAAAATAGACCTCTAACCCCAGTAATTCCAAAATACCAAAAAAATATGAAGTAAAATACTAGTATTTCCTAAATAATAATAAAAAAAAAAATGAAGGTACTGGGATCTTTTTTTTTTTTTTTTTTNATTTTTGCTTAAAAACGGTTTTTGCACGGTTGAAAATATTGCGCGGAAAAGTCTCACTCTTTGCTATGGCACGTTTTTTTTTTTTTTTTTTTTTTTGTGAAGGGCATCAAAACTGCCAAATTGCAACCAATAGGTAACAACACAATTACCAATATATATCAGTACCCCAATGCCTGGCAACAACGGGATCTACCTAGTACCTACAGCCAACCTATAGAGGGTAGGTATTATAAAGTAATAAACTAATCACTCAAATATGCTAATGTTGGAACAATGGCATAAATCTAAAAGGTGATCAAATGATTAAAGCACATTCAAAAATGATTTGTGAATGTTTATGTTCCTGAAGATGCTACTTCTGCATCAGGTAACACACTTTAATTTCTAATAGAGCAGGTAGAACACAATCTTTATATATAACTAAAGCCAATACAAACAACAGCAACATCATCCCACTGCCTCGATGGCTCCCGCAAATTGCCGAGTAAGGGGAGTCGTATGTACGCAGCTTTACCCTTGTGTTAAGACACAAAGAGGTTGTTTCCAAATGACCCAAGATGAAAAGTGTATCGAGAAAAGTGCATTGAAGGACCGCTACTTCACAAGAGAAAGAAGTGCAACAAACTAAAGCCAATACAATGATACTAAAATTAAAATAGCAAATTCAAAAATGACAATGCTAACTCATGCTACATGTTCAACCATTCACAACCAAAAAAAAAAATTATATATAACTCACTGTATTCCACTGCAGATCATGCAAACAAAAGTCCAGAAGTTGGTACAAACATACTGAGGACCCTGCAACATGTGAAATGAGATATCAGCAAGTGCAAGAGTTCAAAGTCACCTACAGCTCCTAAGGCGAGAGTGCCTCCAAATAGACTTTCACAAGAGTAATTAAGACACTAACATTCACATCTTATGATTATGAGTTATAACTCGCGAAGAAACTCTCAAACTCGCCAAGGGAATCCTCTACAACTAAAGTTCGCAATGCTAGGTACAATAGGCACCAAGAAAAACACACCAGACCATCACTTTTACCAGTCAGACCGTATTTTCTTCTTTTCGGTTAGCTCTTCTCCACAAAAATAGCTTTGGTGACCGATATATAACAACCAGCATAAATTTCCACCAAACTTACCCATATTAACCAACAAATTTCCTACAGCGCGATCAAAATCGTGCAATGCTGCAATCATTAATACTGAAATTTCCTTACAAAAAGTCAATCTTACAAGATCAACTGTTCTCCTTTTCTTACTCTTATATATACAGCTAAAAACCTATATGTTTCTCATCTACATTACTTCAACCCAAATACTCGATGTCTGGCACTTCACAAAATCTCGTCTGAGACCGTCTTAAGCTTAAAACGGTCCACTGACATGCTAATGGTTCATTCTAACGCAAGCTATAAATCTATAATGACAATGATGTAATCTTAAGACGGTCTTAACCCTTAAGCAACTCTTTCTCTGAAAGTCTACATCAGAAAAGGGCATGCACCACCAAACCCCAGGTCCCACAATCATATCCTCCCTTCCTCGGTCCCAATCATTCGTCTCAATCATTTGTTTACCTTTCATTAAAATACCGACAACTTATCGAAAAACACAGCATACAACTAATCAAACTACAAACATAGAAACTACTGAAATAACAACATATAATTCCAAAAATAAAACTACAAAAAAGATTAATTTTTTTTACCAAACTATTGCAATTGATGCAACGACGATTTGGTGGGAGTTTCATAAGACCTCTAATGATCTTCTCATTTCTTTCCTCTTCCCTTTTACTACTTGCCATTACTATTTTCCCCAAATTCGAACTCCAAAAAACAACAAAAAAAAAAATAAAAAAATTGAATTGAATAAAGGGAGATAGAACCCTAGAAGAAAGGAGTGTAATTATGGGATTAATTGGGGATTTGGGTAGTGATTAATTGCATAAAAAATGGGATTTTTGGATGAAATATGAGAGAAATTAGGGAAAATAAATTGGGAAATCACTCAAATGAGTCCAAAGGTGGAAGCTTTTTTTTGTGTTTGTAAAAGGTTTCAATTATTTTTTGAATGTTGGCTTTTTCCATGCGATTATTATTATTATTACAGTATTTTAATATTATTTTGAAGGGATAAATAATAAATTAGTGTCCATAAGAATGACCCTACATTGTCACAAAATGAATATTTTGGTTATTGTTTTCAATTTTTTTTTTTTTTTATAAGATAATAAAATTAGATTAATCCCCTAAGACCAACTTATCTCATCATTTCGAATGATAGAGGTAAGTAGTCACCGACTTTCAAACCACCCCGAAAAAAGTAACTTTGTTGATATAGATATAAAGTCGGCAACATTGTTAGCTTTACGAAAGTAATGTTTAATTATCACTTCATCCAAAAACTGAAAATCTAATTTTACGTCCTTGATATAAGGAATTTGTCAGGTATTACCGATTGAGTTGATAACACATAAATTATCACCTTCTACAATTAACTTTGAAATTCCTAAATATTTAGCTGCTAAAATGCATTCTTTTAAAGCGAGAGTTTTCGCAACAGAAATACTATTAGACCCGCACTTTTTAGCTCCTAACAAAACGACTTTACCATTATGATCTCTTATAGAATAACCTAATGCAGCTTTATTATCATCGATTTTCAACACGTCAAAATTTAGCTTTAGAAACTCATTTATAGGTTTCTCCCACCAAATTTCTTCCTTACTAGTAGTATTTCTAACTGACACGTTTTATCAAGATTGTTAAGATCTCATGTCTAATCTCATTCCAAATCTTAATGCTATTATTACATAAAAAAAAAATAAGTTTGCTGATATAGATATGAACATCGTTAGAAATAATGTCATTTATGTGGAACCATGCATTCCACCAAATAAATACAATCTTAATGAAATCGGCTTTTGAAATTAAATTTTTACGATGATTAAGTTTCTCTATAAAGCTCGGACTTGCAATATTATGATTATTATCATTATTGCCAGAAAATTGTTAAAGCTAATGATATTCATGTTTTTGGATAACAAAAGCAATCAAGGAACATTTGAACAAAAATGATTTTTATCTTCAATTGGATGATTGCACAAAACACACTAAGGTGGGACAATTATATGATTTATTAGAAACCTACTTTTTGTAAGGAGGTCGTGAACACAAGTTTTTCAAAGAAAAAATTTCAATTTTGGAGGAACTTTTAGTTTCCAAATTCACATTTGTTAATATTTCTATGGAACAGGCCTTGTGTTGTCCATGTCGTTGTTTTGGTAGAAAAAATTTCATCCATAGACAACCCCCAAATAAGGGGTCTTCAAAATCAATTGATTAGGATGATTGTGTTGGTCTTGTTTTAAACAAACTATTTTTATCTAAAGTAATAAGACGGGATTTTGTAATTATTTTACAGCCATTATTAAAAAAAGTTATCATAAGGCTCTACCATAATTGTTACGTTTAATCATAAAATGGTATATATTCTCGTTTAAAGCTTCAAACGAAAAATGGATCTGAAATACGAATTTGCCTTGTTTTTTGGTTATTGAATGTTGCATGATTAACTTTGTTCATATATCGGACAAACACCTTAACTATTAGGGGACGTTTGGTTAGAGAAAGAAAAAAAGAAAAAGAAATCAGAAAGGGTAAGAAGGGGAAAGGTAAATGATTACGTAACTTGAGTATTGTTTGGTTAAATCAAGAAGGAGAACTAACACACACCACCCTAAACAACCACTTATCTACTCAAAAATGATTACAACCACTGTCTCCCCCATCCCACTGTTGAGACCTCACCGCATCGCCCCACATGATACTGTCGCCCACTTGTCGTTGTCGCCCCACCCCACTCCAACATCACAACTGTCACTTTTCACCCTAAAAAAACCCTCCCCTACCCTCGGGATTCGGCGGTTTAAGACAATGGGGTGGACAGTGGTCTGCTGGCGGTCTGAGGTACTCAAGGATAAAATTGGTGGGTTATGGTTTGTTTTGGTGTGCGGGTGGTGATGGTGGTGGCGGCGTCATGGCGTCGGCGGCGGTGGTGACAGTGACGTCATGGTGATGCTTTGGTGGTGGCTGGTGTAGGGGTAGGTGAATAAGGTGGTTGAAGGGTAACAAGGGTAATGAAATCTCATACCTTGGGGGGTAAAGAATTAGATGGATTGAAGGGTAAGAAAGAGAGTTTCATTTCATTTGCTTGTGTCAAACAAACACCAACAAAGGAAATCAGTAACTTTGTTTTCCTTTCCCTTTCTTATAGAACCCCAACCAAAAGCGAAAACGCCTCCTAAAGGCAGTAATTTTGTATGTATAGACTAATGTTACTGATTTTAGAATAAGTCAGTCATAAATGTTTATTTTCCGCTCTATATTTTGTAGTTTTTTCATGTGTTGAACGGTAATTTGTTGTACACTCGCTCTACAATAGGCTATGATGTCTTTTAATGACACTCATTTTGGCGCTCCAAAAAGCAGTTAAAGGGTCCTAGTCGTTCGCTAAAGTTAATTATCGCGTTGTAACCTACGTGGTACAAGTCATTCTTTGGTTTTAATAATTTACAGTCCAACTTATCTGTAATTTTTTCCTAAATCGGATTTTTTGGTTTGAATTGTCTAAAAGGTTTTGGACTGGAGTGAATTGAACAAAACTTAATGGACTAAACTGAACTAAATTGATCTTAACTAGTAATAATCCCGAACTAAACTAAACTGAATTAAACCGAGTTGATATGAATTGAACTGAAGTGAATTGAATTAATAAGAACTGCAATTAAATCCAAAAAAGCATGGCCTAAGCATCAATAACTTTAGAACACATTTATCGAATCGTATTAGATTTTTCCGGTCTAGCTGTTTAGACTATAGACTCTAGAGCCAAGTTCATAATAACACGCTGAGACGGAGATTTACAAGCTCAATTTCAATCGGATAATGATTGAGCGCCACCGGGTAGCGCCAAGACTGGGTGTCACTCTCTTACATGTATCCATTATTATAAAGACCCCAGTTCCCAGGTATTACGTGTAAGAGGGTGACGTCGAGATTGATGTCACCCGAGGGGCCCAACCTATTAATTTCAAAAACAAAACCAACTCACTCAACCACTTCCCAACCCCATACATAATCTTTCAATTCATCACCAATTCATTCATATATACAAACAATTTCTCCAATAAACACAATTAAATCACAATGATGAACCACTCAATCAATTTAAACCCGGCAATCTCAATGCAAATCCCAAAACGGGCACCCAATTTCAACAATCTCCCACAACCCAAATCCACCATGGTTGTTACGTTGCATCACTAAAAAGCTCAAAGGAATCGTCATCAATGGCGGACGTAACAATGAAAAAGGAGTGGGACCACCATACCCAGGTGGCATGGGGATGGGCCCACATAAAGGGAGAGACCCAAATGTGAAGAAACCCGAGTGGTTGAGACAGAGAGCTCCTCAGGGTTAAATCTTCATACTGTTTGCGAAGAAGCTCAATGTCCTAATATTGGCGAGGTGGGAATTTCCTTCTTTCTTGTTGCTGTTGTTGTTCTTCTTGTTGTTGTAATGTTTGATTAGTGTAGATTCCACTATCTTAGTTGGTAAAGTTACGAGGGGTACTCTTGACCTGGGTTCGGAATCCTGTTAGCATCATATTTGCCCTTATGTGTTATGGCTCCCTTTAAGCTAAAGAATAGTATATTTGATTAGTGTAGTTGTCTCCTAGCTTAGGGGATAAGTTAGGAGGGGTGCCGGGGTGGTACTCTTGACCTGCGTTCGAATCCTGTTAGCATGGTATTTGCCCTTTATGGCCCCATTTAAGCCAAGAAAAGTACATTTGATTAGCATAGTTGTCCCCTAGCTTAGGGGGTAAGTCAGGAGGGGTGGTACTCTTGACCTACTTTCGAATCCTATTAGCATCGTATTTGCCCTTTATGGCCCCATTTAAGCCAAGAAAAGTAGCTTAGGGGGGTAAGTCAGGAGGGGTGGTACTCTTGACCTGCCTTCGAATCCAAAAAGAAAAAAACATATGAATGGTTTGTTCTTTCTATATTAGAGATTGCAAATTGCTAGAATTATGTATATGATTTTGTAATTTGTGGTACGGTTTGTCCTACTTCGTTTGGGTTTGATTTCAGCCTATTTCAGTTCAACTTGGAGAATTTTGGTACAAAAGAGTAGGGCCGTTTAGATGGGAAATTTGATGTATTAGTCATGCTAGCTTTATTCAATTGGAATATCATAGTACTTTTCAAACAAATCCTGGGGTTAAGGTTGCCTACATTTGGATCTTCTTCGACCATGTAGTGAGGTCTTTTCGCGGTGTTTTTCACTCCAATGACATAGCCAGAATATGAAGCTGCGCTAAAGTAGTAAAATATCCATATCTGCAATGTGTAGGGGCGGCTGCTCTTGTTAGTGACCCTCACTCGGCCACTGGTTTTGATGTTGTTTTGTATGGAATATGTAGTGGTTGGTCATCGAGAACAAGCCTTTTCTTCTATTACTATTATCATTTTGTTTAGTGTAGTTTATGTGTCTAACATCAAAATGATTATGGGTTATAGTACTGAAGCATACATTGGCAAAATTTCAGTGTTGGAATGGAGGTGGGGATGGAATAGCAACTGCCACAATCATGGTGCTTCGCGATACTCGCACCCACTGTTGCAGATTTTGTGCCGTTAAAACAAGTAGGAATCCTGCGCCGCCTGACCGATGGAACCAGAAAACACAGCCAAAGCTGTTGTGAGCTGGGGGTGTGTTTAACTAACCTTTGAACTATAACTCTTCTTGCTCTTTATTCTTATTTACTACAGAGTACTCCGTATTTCTTTACCATTTACCTAATTATTTTTTTTTTTTCTATAATTTGGTTATACTTCATGTTGGTTGTACAAAAGCAATTTGGCTTCTAGGAATAATGATTCTCATATGGACCGAGGGCATGTTTGGTGTCAATGTTTTTGCATTAAAGCATGTCTATGAGTCTATCTTCACTAGAGTTGCATTATCCCGTAGTTTATAATACTGACTATTTGCAGTGACTACTTCTTGGGTCCTACCTAAACCTTGAGATATAATGCTAAAGGATGTGGACATGTGGTCATTGAACCAGGACACATCCTTTTGATCTTCATGAATACTACTCCCTCTGTCCCGGTCTCGGTCATTTGTTGTCCTATTCCATTTTGGGGTGTCTCAGTCAATTGTTGTCCTTTCTATTTTAAGAATGAACTTGATGAACAATTTGATCATTTACACTCAATTTGGTCCACTTGTCATTTAGTAATTGGCCCCCTCCTCTTTCTTTGGTCTTTGTGCCAAAACCAAAGGACAACACCGGGACAGAGGGAGTACACAAGAGAGCACGTAATATCACAGTTTGGGGTTAAACATGCTCCAGCGTCACTATTTTTACAGTAAATAAAAAAAAGCATGCTTCAACTTAAAGGAACTGACTTTCGTCAAATCTTTACATGTTGAAGTGTTGGTCTAACTGCTATCTAGAAAGAGCTGTTTCGCTTCAATGTAAAATATGCTATTCAATTGTGATGACATTTTAGGCTTATGCCTCCTTTACTTTCTAACATCATCTTCCGTGACATGATCAGAAAGTTTCACAAATAATATAGGGCACCTTGTAATTTCTTTAGGTAAAACCAGGATTCGTGCAATATTGTGGTTATATGTTTTGTAGCTTGTTTCTGTTCCCAAGTAACTTATTACACTTTGTGTACCATAATCTTGCATTGATATTACAGGTCCTCTGGTGTTATCATTAAACCGACGTTTATCTGTCCTTGAAAGATTTATTTATCACGATTTCCAATCGCTTCCTTTGCACTGAAAACGCGTTCTCTTGAGTCCACTTGAGTGTTGTCATAAGTCATAACATGGAATAAGATCTGTATGAATTTCTGTTAATTGCATGCATTATCTCTGGTTTAGATATGGTGATTGATAAAAACCTAGACTTCATAGGTTGTTCAGTTGCTCGTCTTGCCCAATCAAAAACTATTTATAAAAATCCTAAATTATAGTAGTATAATAAGGGTGTCGATCACAAAGATGGCGGGGGTGTATGCTTAG
>VHZZ01000009.1:479705-497038 GCA_009801015.1 Silene noctiflora
TTCTCTGCCGGCAGACCGGCTGCCGGTTGCCCAACCGGCAGCGAGAGTTGGCTTGATTTGGCCTTAATTGGACTTGGGAAGTTGAGCTGTGATCCCCCGGTTAGCCGGCTGGGGATCTCTCTTCTGATTTTCTTCGCTTTTTCTTCCTTTGTTGTTGTCCTCTGCCGGTTAGCCGGCTGCCGGCCTCCCGGCTGGGGATCACTGCAGCTCTTTTCCTACTCCTTCCAAAACCGCTTCACTTGCTCCCAATTTCTCGTTCTCGCCTCGATTCTTGCAAGACGCAATAAAACTCGTAGAATGAGGAAATATGGGATACAAAAGCAAGTAAAGGGTCGGAAGACCGCATCAAAACGGGTCAAAACAAGAAGGGAAATACGACTAAATATGTCTATATCAAGTACTCATGTTGGATACTTGGCACTTGTGAGTTTGCTGTTAGCCCGATAATTTGGTAGTAGAACCCTTCCATCTCTAGATGCAAAATGGCCGTGAAACTCTTAGCACATTCTCTTAATGGGCTATGTGAATAAATCCAAGCTTGTCGTTCAATGTGAATAAATCCAAGCTTATCGTTCAATGGGTCTGTGGTTGGTACTAGCACTCTAACAACCCGGTATTCAATACTAGTATAGGGTACTCCCTCCATTACCCTCATTTGATTTGGTGGTCACATGAAGTGAGCATTGGCTCTGATTTTCACAAGATACACTAGATGCTAATTTTGTAAAATGACAAGGTGAAAATAGTTGGTTTGATAAATCAAAATCACAATTTTACAGAGTAGCTCTACATACGTTTAGAGAAATCAATTTTCAAATTTTGCCATTGGTTGACCACCAAAAGTCAAATGTCAAACTTTGACAATAAAGTTGGGATATAGGTAGCGAGGTTTGTTATGTTCAGACCTTGCGGTGCATTGGCTCGTTACAAATATTGAATAATTGTCGTTGAATCCGCATGGTGATGTCACTCTCTACACTGCATGAAAAGTAGAATTTTTTTTATTATTCTTGGTGCCCCTACGTCAGTAGGCTGTTATTGATATAGATTGCTGTTAGTGTTTATGTTACAGGGTTGATTACATTGTATTAACAAGTGTTGATTGGGACGATTTACCTGATGGTGGAAGTGACTATTTTGTCCATACAGTCAAAGCCATGAAGGTACATTAAAGTGTCGACTATGCTGCCTTAAATTGCTTTATATGACGGTTTTCCAGGGTTTCGTTCTAGTTATCTTTATTCTAGCCATGCCATGTTTGAAAACATGTGCCATACAGAAAAAAATATTGACAATGCAGAGACTCAAGCCTGAAATCATGGTCGAGTGTTTGACCTCTGATTTTAGGGGAGACTTGAAGGCAGTGGATGCTCTAGTTCACTCAGGATTAGATGTCTTCGCTCACAATGTTGAGACAGTTAAGCGTCTACAGCGAATTGTTAGAGGATCCTCGAGCAGGGTAAGCTCCATGTTCAATTTCTGATGTTAACCTGTTAACCCATGTCTAAAGCGATTGCTTTTTCGGCTTGTATTTTGTCATGTCAATGGTCGTAAGAAGCCAAAATTGGCCTGATGAGTGATGACATAGCTGCACTATTTGCATATTAATCGCCGGATTTTAGTTACGCGTACAATGGATCTCTGAGGGTTATTATCCTAAAACTACAGATTGCCTACTTAAGTACTGTAATTAGAACTAGAACTGTTTGAAACTTGAACTTCACAGGTAATTGATTCTTTGATGGCATACAACTACTTGGCTACTAACCTCTATTTAAAAAGGTTGGAAATTTAGTTCTCAAGCTAGCGAGCTGCATGTTGCCACAAACCTAGAAGATTAATTTGTTCTGTACTTCAAGCCTTGCGCAATAATGACTTGCAAAATTACGTGACTCTACCAAAAAAAAAATTGCATAGTTAGCATGCAGACTCATCAAAATGCGATCATGATAACCTTCACCAAAACAGTCATGATTCTGCATGACCCATATCTAATACTCCAAGTGTCTCACCCATTTGTTAACGTATTCCGTTTTGGTCCATTTCAATTCTCAACCATATGTTAAGTAATTAGTCATATTAAGGTGGTGATTGGTATATTCCTTCCTATAGTATCTGTCTGTAACTCCAGTCACAGCCTGAATGAATTGATCAAGCCGATCATAACCGACAAATGAAATGTGTATCAACATTGAGCATTACGGCATTACGAACTCTCAGTATTTCATTCCGTGATCTGTAGGTACGGTCATCATGCCGGGCTGGAGAGCTTTTTGTGCAAACAATGGTGAAAGAAAAAGCTAAGACTTCTTCCAACTCTACCCTCCAAGTTACTGTATAGATTAATATACATTTCTAGGCTATTATTAGGTTTTGTCATATGAAAATCTTTATTTTTTTCATAGATTTACATCCTTACATTCCAAAATATTGTATTGCTGGATGCTGACAGCCTGATTTACTGTGAATTTGTTGTAGTTGGATCTCTTTTACCATCTTATGTTTCGATGGTATCTTGTTACGAACTTACGGAGTAGTTTTTAGCATCTCTGTTTCGGTATTTGTTTTCCTTTTCCTTTTTCGCAGCAAGTTATAGAAGCATTTTATTTTTTTTAGCTGTATAAGCTTGTTTAATTATATTCTTTTGTACTGGATTAGAAAATTTCAGGAGACTGGAAATCTGTAATGCTATACCCATTTTATGGCACATAATTTGTCCTCAAATTATCGGCCGGATCATGTTTATCATGCATAAATAAATTTCGGTGGATTTTTTTTTTCCATTTTGTTGTCCCGAGTCTTGAGCAAATAATACCCTTTTTTTTCAAAACTTCACTACTTCCGAGTGTTCTTTTTGTCTTATATAGAACCGCGGACAATTATATGATCCGAAAACATGATACGAATCAGTTTCGTAATTAATACGGTAGGTTACTGTTGGAGTAAATTTTACTCCTAAAACCTTTTTAACTCAGTGATTAAAGTATTTATTAAACTAAAAAAATGTACTTTGGAGTTTGGAGTATCAGTGTAGCACGTGCACCAGCTTTTGAGTACCCTATACCGCACGTGCATACCTCTAATATCGTATTTTCATAGTAAAGCTCCGCTAATCTGGCAAAGTGCCCACCTCAACAACCTCAAGGTTCGCGTCATCTCAATCCAAACAGTTCTTGTGACTCTACTTTTAGACTACTGAATTAATTAAGGATTGGTGGTGTATTGAGACGAGTTATTTTGATTTGAAGCAATAACACGAAATTAAGTAATCGTTTTATAATACGACATGTTCACTATTAAAAAACAAATTATCATAAACTGTAACACTGTTGTACCATTGTGGTAATATCATAAAATGGTTACATTACTTACATATGCTAGTCTGAAACTTCAGACGAAAAATAGTCGTCTGAAATAAGAATTTGTGACCGTACTAGGATTTGAACATGAAAATTGATAAAAAAGAATAAAGAAAATTTATTGATGAATTTAGTATTTACCCTTGATTAAAATATTAAATGTGTAAAAATAAAAGAAAAAGTCATTTATATACCTTCGTTGATTATAAAGTATGAAACAATCGTGCATACTTGATCGACTAAATAAGCATATACCCATCCACTCTACTAATTCTGTATGTTTTTTTACATTGTGTGAAATATTTTAATCAATCATAAATACGCTACTTCTCATGTCCCGCTAAATTGTTATCACTTAAGTTTCACACAAATATTAACGTATGTGAAATATTACCAACAAAATTAAAAATGCTAGCATGCTTATAAGTAGACTTGACAAAACTTCATGGTTTAACCGGGCTTGTACTGCATATAAACAGATAAGTCAATTCAATCCATATTCAGAATTGTCCAAACCCGAATGTTCATTGCCGCAACTGACCACTATTACTGAATAACTTAATATACAACAACTCTCCTATAGGACTGTCCTATAGCATATGACCGACTCAAAAAAGAGAAATCTATTTATAAAATTTAATTTATATTTTGACAACTAGTCATTTTATAATGAAAACTAACACATTTAAATATACAATACAAGTTATCAAAATAAAATATTTGTGTACAAATTTATTGAGTAATCTATTTGGGCTTTTGATTAATAGACTAATCTTAGAGTAAAATGATCTCACATAACAATATAAAATAATCCGAATCTAGATTGACCTGATCTAATCTAACCCAACAAACCCGAAATACTTTACTCGGTATCATTCCGATCCAATTGACCAATTTGTCAAGTCTAGGTAATGGACTAGGGAGTATGGGAGTCAAAAAAAAAAAAAATCAAGTGAATAAACAAAATGTTTAATTAAATTAAAATGAAATTAAAAAAATGAAAAACCCTAATGATTTAAATAGTATCATTTCATTCAATCAGTCCCTCTAACATCTTTCTTCCGCAACCTCCGAGTGTGAGCTGTTTGTTGCGCTGTTGTTTTGTACTCTCTTCACCTTTTCTCCATTTTTCTTCGCTGTGCTTTTCTCTCTCCTCCACTGCTAAACCCTAGGTAGGGTTTAGATTTCTCCAATTTAATCACAAATTTCATCAATTTAGTTTGTTGATTCTTGAATTTTGTTGTTTTTTTATCGCCGATTTTACTGTACTATTGAAGTATGGATCTTCCGAGTTTAGCCGTAATTCTTCGCGCCGCCCTTAGTCCTAATCCTGATGAACGCAAAGCTGCTGAAGATAGTCTCAATCAGGTTTCGTATCGATTTCAATCAATTTTGTTTGAATTAATTAATTATTAGTTTTGATTTTCAATTTTTGTTATTTTCGTCGTTGTTTTGTGATCGTCATTGATTTGTTTGATTATGTAAGTTACGATTTGGGGAAGGTTGTGAACTTGACTTGATTTGAGCTTTTCGCCGAGTAATTTTAGTTAATGAGTTGTGTTTTAGTTGTTTGTTGTTGTTTTTGATTGCGGAAATTAGCGTTTAATTAATAATTCTGGTGAATTGATGTTATTGGAGTGTGTTGACTTGGTAAGTGTTCATTGATTCATTGAAATTGATGCGCTCAGTGGCGGAGCAAGGGGTGGCGCGGTTATTGCAGTTTCTAAATTTTGTAAGCGAGCTATTAATGCAGTAGACTAACTTCCAAAAACAAATTAAATAAAGAGTGTATATTTTTCGTGTTTTCGTTTAGGAGATGACAGCCTTTCTAGCCAACTCGCCTTGGCACTGATTCACTTAAAACACTGACATCAATTTGGGCTGATCTATTGAATGAGTAACTAGAGAGTGGAGATGACACGTCGTGAGGAATGTTTTGTTGACTCTGAGGGATAATGGATATATATATATACTCTCTTGTTGTGTGTCTGATTTTTTTTGTTTACTTTTCTTTTGCTTCATCGCTGAGGGCTAATTTAGTCAAAAATAAATAAATGATTGGGAAGGAAGGAGTATTTTTCAATTTCCTTGTGAAATCTAGGAGTCACTATGAGTTCTCTATCTAAGTGTTGTTTGTGTGCTTATGCTTTAAGTGAGATTATTGGTGCAGTTTGCGGAATTAAGTAGCTGTTGTTGGAATTCAAGTAACCTGGGCGTTTTTCTACCTAGTTGATGCATAAGGATATTAGTCAGTGTTTTTTATGTGAGTTTAAGCTGGATTACTATTGGAATGTCCCAAGTTCTCATGTGATGATTGTTACAGTTTCAGTATACACCGCAGCATACTGTGAGGCTTTTGCAGATAATAGTCGATGGAAATTGTGATATAGCGGTGAGGCAGGTTGCTAGTATTCATTTTAAGAACTTCATTGCAAAGAATTGGTCCCCCAATGATCCTGGTTTGCATCTTTCTCCTATATATCCTCTTTGTGTTCTTTTGGGCCCTTATTTTTGCAAATTTTATTGTTCTTATGTCGGAAACTTTTGTTTTGAATGTCAGTGGAGCAGTCAAAGATTTCACAAGAAGACAAATCTATGGTGAGGGAAAACATCCTCGTGTTTATCGCTCAGCTTCCAACTTTGTTGAGGTATGATATGCTTTCTCCATCCCAATCATTTGTTTACCCTTTTATTCGTTGGGAGGAGTATTTTAATGTAAGATTCTAAGGTAAAATGATTGGGATGGACGGAGTTTTATTTTTAATGATACGTGACTGTGAATTAGTTTCGGAATGAGCGCTGTTAGGACAAGAAATGTGCTGAATATTACTTGACTTGTCATTTTCATTTTCAGGGTGCAGCTAGGTGAGTGCCTGAAAACAATTATCCATGCTGATTATCCTGAGCAGTGGCCTGGTCTTCTTCATTGGGTGAAGCATAATTTACAAGATCAACAAGTTTATGGCGCTTTGTTTGTTCTACGGATTCTAGCTAGGAAATATGAGTAAGTGTTACTGTATTATATATCTTGCTTGTTTATGTTGGATAAATAGATTGCCTGCTCGGTTGTTGTCTGTTATGATACAACTTCGGAAGTGGATCTTTCAAATTTGACTTGCTTGTGACTAGGTCACAAACCAACCACAAATGCCGAATTATTTTTCCGTGTTGGTTTTGTTTGTATCATCTGCTGCTTATGAACTAGAAACACACTTAAAACCCAAAGAAAATTCATGATAAAATATTATGTTATCTTGACCAAATAATTGAAATGAATTGGTGGGCTGAAAATTCCTTTTTGCTGTATTTGTTCTAGCTTTTGAAGTCTCTAGGATCTGGCCTTTACATGCCTCATGCCCAGGGCTTGTGCCTTTGTCATGCAATGCCTAGTGGCACATCACGTTCCTCTCTTGGGTGCACACGGCAAAGCGTTTCACGATGCTTCATCACATGCATTTCGCGTTTGCCCATACTCACTCATGATCAGCTTAAGTGTCGCGCCATTTCTGGCCTTAAGCTCCCCTATGGCGCCTAACCAACTCCCTTGATGCGCTTCATGGTTTCATGTCCATGATTCTTCCCATGGCCGTGCAACACTCCCTTACGCTTGCATCAGTCAAAGCATCATGCTATTGATATTTGCTATCCACTTGTGCTTAGCTCGACCATTGTCCTTGTAGTTGCCCATGTCTTAGTCTTGATCCATTGACCCTGAGGATTAATTAATCTCGGACTACTCTATATGGAGCAACCAACATCAGAATGCAAGTTGAAGTTACATTTTGTAAGAAATTGACATGATAGATGCAAAAACTAAGCTTCAACATGGTTTTTAAGAATTTCCAAGGTGAAGTAGAAGGATTGAAAGGTTTAAAACTCTCTTGACAGTTTGTAATTGGTAGAGGATCGAACAGTGACTGTCAGACGTTTGGTTACTTGGACATAATAAAGATGATATAATTTTGGTGAAAATGCTATATATGCTATATATTTTAGTTTGAGTCTCTTTGGCATGTATCGCTGATTAAGGAAAAATTTACTTCATTCCTATCATATCTTTTCATATTTATTTACGGATGGGCTTTCAACACAGAATGTTTTGAGTATTTTTTAACGAAAGATACATATTAATTAATCGAAAACTCTGAAAAATATCTTTAATGCTGAATAGACAACACTCAAAACTGGATCTCGCATGACCAATGCTTAAGCCCAAGATTGTAAAGTCGGAACGATTACTTGTACTCTCAAGTGTCTCACCTATTCATAGTTTTGTTCTCATATTATTTGGGCACAATTCTTAAGAAAAAGAGTAAACAATTGATATGCACCTTTTAAATGTAAAGGGTGTTGGAAAGTGAACATATTTAACACTAAAAGAGGCAAGTCTGAAGAATACCGTGAAAATACCTATGAATAGGAGGGAGTATCATTTTAGGTTAGGCTGAGATTCTATGGAGAGTTGATGAAGTGCTAGTGGTGCACTGTCACCTCTTGTGGGCCTAGGTGGGCCGTGGGTGGCTGAGTAGTAATATCTGTGTTGGATGAATGATGCAATTAATGCAAATACATTTATTTTTAATTTTTTTTGTTTTTAGACATACTTTTCATCTTTTGTGCTTTAGCATTTTAATTGGCTTCATTCAGGTTCAAGTCGGACGATGAAAGGACACCAGTGTTTCTGATTGTTGAGGAGACGTTTCCTCCTTTGCTTAATATATTCAACAAGCTCATTCAAGTCCCAAATCCTCCACTTGATGTAGCTGAACTGATAAAACTCATTTGCAAGATATTCTGGTCATCTATATACGTATGTTTTTCTTCGCTGTTAGTATTACACTGCAAATTTGTTATGTGTATTGGGTTATTTACTAGCAGTTTAATCACGCTGCTATTCTTTTGTTAATTCTCACTATAATATCACGCTCTTTAGCATGTCCATTTTATTTGTTATTTTTAATTTCTTAGTAATTTAATTTATGAGATGATTGCTATAGTTTCCAGAGACTAATTAAATTGAAAAGGTAACAAGGGTAATTATTGGTTTTTCAGTTAGAGATCCCCAAACAGCTATTTGAACCCAACTTCTTCAATGCCTGGATGGTGTTATTCCTGACCATTTTGGAGAGGCCTGTTCCATTAGAAGGCCAGCCTGCAGATCCTGAACAAAGGAAAACATGGGGATGGTGGAAGGTTAAAAAGTGGACCGTGCACATATTAAATCGATTGTACACAAGGTTAGTGGATGTCGTCATTGATGTATGGTTTGACAACTCCGTAAATATTGAACGATCATGTTGTATTGTGGAAGTAAAATTCATCTGAATGTGCTGATATCTGCTGCCTTTCTGTGAGCAGATTTGGAGACATGAGACTTCAAAACCCTGAGAACAAAGTTTTTGCACAGATGTTTCAAAAGAATTATGCAGGAAAGATTTTGGAGTGTCATTTGAATCTATTGAATGTGATACGTACTGGTGGCTATTTACCAGACAGGGTTATCAACCTGATATTGCAGTACTTGAGCAACAGGTTTGTGTAGAATAGATCTCAATGCATAACTTAACTGGCTTATGTGTATAATTGATTAATTTCTTGAATAGTTCTTTGTACTTTTCGGCAAGATTTTTAATCCGTTAATTGATGATGGGCTTAATCCATGGTTTGTATTTGGCAGTATCTCGAAGAATACCATGTATCAAATGCTGCAAGCACGGCTCGATGTTCTCCTTTTTGAAATTATTTTTCCTTTGATGTGTTTCAACGATAATGACGAGAGGCTTTGGGAGGAGGACCCCCATGAGTATGTCAGAAAAGGATATGGTGAGTAGTACAGGCTTGGCTTTGTTTGGTCAATGAATTTTTTCTTTGTGACGAGTATTCCAGATAATTGTTCTTCTTTATACATTGGCCAGATATTATTGAAGATTTGTATAGTCCCAAGACTGCAGCAATGGATTTTGTTAGTGAGTTGGTGAGAAAACGTGGGAAAGACAACTTGCAGAAGTTCATCCAGTTTGTTGTGGAGATTCTGAAGAGGTTGATTGTAGTTATTTGAGAGTTCTTTTGTTGCATAATATCTGTTTACATGTATCCAGTGCTTGCTGACATGGTTGGTTTGAAACCTTTGCTATTTGAAGGTATGATGAGGCACCTGTAGATCATAAACCCTATCGGCAAAAAGATGGTGCTCTTCTTGCAATAGGTGCACTTTGTGACAAGCTAAAACAAACTGCGCCTTATAAAGATGAGTTGGAGCGCATGTTAGTGCAGCATGTATTCTCTGAGTTCAACAGCCCTGCTGGACATTTAAGAGCCAAGGTGTGCTAATTTCTGCTCACTGTCTACCTCTTCTTTTATGTGAAGGGTAGTTCAACACGTGTATACTTTTCATGTCTTATTTCTAGGAAGGAGAGGGGTCTCCTTGTCCTGCTCTGTTACCATGTAGGATTCTGATCGCTTACCCTGTTGTGCTTGTACTCGCTATTCTTTTCCTTGTAATTCAAGTTTTAGACATGTAGGTACCTCGTTACACTTAAGACCTAAGGGATTTTTGCCAATGGTCTACTTCTCAACCTTTACCTTAACCTGTTATTGTAAGCTTTTAAACGTCGTTACTGACGGAGGTTTAAATGTGGTATCAAGGTTATCATATCCTATTTTATTGTTGTATACTGAGTAGTTGATTTGTGCATATCCAGAGTGCATGGTGGCACTTTGTTGCTTGGTTTTCAGAGTCTGTTCACTGTGATGGAGTCCCAATAACTCAAGATACTTTCGTGGTTGATGTTCTCATCTATGTACTCATATTTCTTGTAATGTCAGGCAGCATGGGTTGCAGGCCAGTATGCCCATGTTAATTTCTCTGACCAGAACAATTTTCGGAAAGCACTCCATAGTGTTGTTGCGGGGCTTCGTGATCCAGAGCTTCCTGTTCGAGTTGATTCAGTCTTCGCATTGCGTTCTTTTGTTGAAGCTTGTAAAGGTAGCTGCTTGTTATCATGACTTCAACAGTACTTTTTGAGAATGTTATTTAGTATCCATTGTAATTTTTGATGAAAAACATTCTTTGCAGATTTAGGAGAGATACGTCCCATACTGCCACAATTGCTTGATGGTAATTCTTATTTTTATACTCTTTACTTGACAAGTTCTGTTCGTACAAGCAAATATTTTCGTAATAGCTTGTATCCATTTCAGAGTTTTTCAAATTGATGAATGAGGTTGAGAATGAAGACCTTGTATTTACACTTGAAACTATCGTTGACAAGTTCGGAGAGGAAATGGCCCCTTATGCTTTTGGATTATGTCAAAATTTGGTAATGTTTAATATTTACCCTCGACAATTAATGCACTGAAAACAGTCATTTTTCCTGAGCACTGTTCGTTTGATCAGGCTGCGGCATTCTGGAAATGTATGAGCACTGCTGAAGCTGATGAAGATGGTGATGATCCTGGTGGTGCATTGGCGGCAGTTGGCTGTTTACGTGCTATTAGCACAATTCTCGAATCAGTTAGCAGCCTTCCTCATCTCTTTGGCCAAATTGAGCCTACCCTTCTTCCTATAATGCGTAGGATGTTAACTACTGATGGCCAAGGTGTGTTTTCTTGTCGGCTTTAATTCTTCTCTTAACTTTCTTGTTGCTTGTTTGGTTCAGCAATCTTTGTCTAACTGTTGATACCATAAAGATGGAAATTTAGAATGAAACATTCTGGAATTTGTAAAAAAGGAAGATGAGAATTCTAGATGATCGGGACTCAGGTGATATTGTTGACCCAAATTCGAAGGGTCAAGTTCGTGGGAATCTCCTGAATGGCATTGTTGACATGGTTTCTCGAATAACTAATGAAACAGGGATTTGTTATACAAAATTTAGAAATGGCTTTTTGTAATAGTTTAGTTTTGAAAAAGGAAATATAATGTTACTTGCATATGCATCAAACAGTGACGATCATACAGTAAATACCCTCTGTCTTGTTAGGTTGATTATGTGCTTTGATAATTAAGGTTAATGATATGAGTTACTGAGCTGTTGTTAACATGTTGCTTACTCTTGCTGTATGGTTTATAGAGATATTTGAAGAAGTTTTGGAGATTGTGTCTTACATGACATTCTTCTCTCCAACAATTTCGGTGGAGATGTGGAGTCTCTGGCCATTGATGACGGAGGCTCTGTCAGACTGGGCTATTGACTTCTTTCCAAGTAAGTGGCACTGTCATCCAGTTGTAATCAATCAATAGTAAGTGGAATCTGGAGAACTCTATGATTACAAACGTTTTACATGTCATTGTCAATGTGATTGTATTACCTCTATCACTCTATGAACCTGATTTTCTTTTGAACTAAATGAGGATGAAGGCTGATTGGCATAAATTGATGTGGTTTTATATGCTAGAAACATTTTCGGAATTTCTGTATTCTGACAATGTTTAGCACAAGTTTACATTGGTTTTGCTACTGGCTGATTAAGGAGTTTCACCAGGGTCATGTGATTCGCAGCATGTGACTAGTTATTTTTGCATCAGTTGATTCCTTTATTAGTGGATATACGAGTCAGGATGGTTTACATTAATATACGTGTTGCAGTAATGAAGTAGCCTATAGATCCAACATATCTTCTATCTGTTTTTGGATCAGCTTTCGGTATCAGTGCCAATAGGAATAGCACCCTTTCTCGCTTGTCACCTTAAAAAGGGAAATTTGGAATTTCATACTTGTGCAATTCAGAACCATAGGGGAAATGATAGCTTTAACTCATAATTTCACCTATTCAGCCTGTTAGTGTATCCTGAAAAGATCTTGAGGGTAGGGAAAGCTGAAGAGGTCATTTCAGATGTGAGAAACTAGCCAGCAAATCGCAAGATTTTATATGTCTTGCTGATTGCAATGAAATGATACGGTGTTTCTTGCTAGTTCCATAAGCCTGATGGGACGATGGAGGCCATGTTTAAAAGTGGCGTCTGAAACTCCGGGACAGCTGGTGGTGGTCTTTTTCTGCCTTAGTATCTAAGAGTGTTGTTTCATTGTGAAACTTAGTCTTGTTATCTGCCGCATGCTATCTAAGAGTGTTGTTTCGTTGTGAAACTTAGTCTTGTTAATTAAGGCTGTAATATTTGATGCAGATATTTTGGTACCCTTGGATAACTATATATCTCGAGGTACTGATCGTTTCTTGACATGCAAAGATCCTGATTACCAACAAAGTTTGTGGAATATGATATCTTCTGTAAGTTTTACTTATTGTATCTTATTTATTGTTTTCACTTGTCTTGTCAAGTGACAAGTAATGATATTAGTAATTTGTATTTTCTTATGAAATATTTTTAGTGTTAAGTTTGTGATGCTTCAGCTAAAGCTTATTTTATTATTTGCCAACAGATACTGAGTGATCAAAATCTTGAGGATGGTGATATCGAGCCTGCTCCGAAGCTTATAGAAGTAGTGTTCCAAAATTGCCGGGGTCAGGTTGATCATTGGGTTGAGCCATACTTGAGAATCACTATCGAGCGTTTGCGTAGAACTGAGAAACCTTATCTGAAATGTCTTTTTATCCAAGTGGTATGTGTGAGATTCTTTTGTACTAGCATATTTTTTAAAAAAGCATATGTCGCACTAAAATTGTTGCACTTCTATTGTGAATTAGTAACCATCATATGCAATTCTATGTACGATTTTAATATGGGTCATTAGGAAAAACCCTCTTAATGTTTAACACATGTTAATGTTGAGTACAACAAACCCCATTACCTTGTCATTTGCACGAGCATTTAAGGCATTTGGTGGATGTTGTATGTAGTGCGCTAAAAGCAATATAGTTCTTTTCTATGTTATTTAGTCTTGTTCATGTGTTTAGATATCTCACATTATGTTGAGTGCTTCTAAGGAGTGAAGGACTATTCTGCGGCGGTCACGCAGTTAAATGTTTTTGAACTCTCCTATATAGTTTTCTCATAATTTTACTTGGGACGTCTAGACCACTCTAGTCTAGAGACAACCTTTTTTTACTGTTGCCTTGAGCCTGTTTTTTAAGGTTGCAGCGAGTCCTCCAGCATTCTTATGCTGATTTCATTTATTTTGTCCACAATTTAAAGTGCCGTTATTTTTTTTGTCATTTCTGAATATCATTATGTCATTTGTACAGATTGCTAATGCTCTTTATTACAACCCAAGTTTTACATTGGGTGTACTGCACAAGCTTGGTGTCTCGGCAGAGATCTTTAACCTTTGGTTCCAAATGATACAGCAAGTAAAGCGTAACGGAAACCGGGCGAACTTTAAAAGGTGATATATTTGTTCAATCCATTGTACTCTAATGTTTGTTTTGCGGAGGCAATTATGTGTTATATTGGGTATCTATGTCCTGTGAATTTAGATTCTGTTAGTCTCTCTTCAGTATATATCCTTTTTGCTTTTCAGGGAGCATGACAAAAAGGTTTGCTGCTTGGGGTTGACTTCGCTTTTATCTCTCCCTGCTGAGCAACTACCGGTAGAAGCTCTTGGCCGTGTTTTTAGGCTCACCCTAGAGCTACTTGTTGCTTACAAGGACCAGTTGGCAGGTTTGTATTCTCTTCTCTCGTGCTTTTCTCGAGTATGTTGAATGAAGGAATAGTTATTATTGTTATTCTTTAGCAGTGCATTGTAGTTAACTTAATTTAAATGACAGAAGCTGCTAAAGAGAATGAAGCAGAAGATTTAGATGACATGGATGGATTCCAGTCTGACGATGAGGATGAGGAGGACGGTTCAGACAAAGAAATGGGAGTTGATGATGATGACGAAGGGGATGGTGCTGATAGCAAACATCTAAGTCGTTTGGCTGCACAGGTGATTGCTGACGGTCTAGAACTCTACTCTTAAGCTACATTACTCAAACATGTATTCTCATCCACGTGCCATACTCGGCTATTTTTGAGAAAAAACTCTCAAGGGTTTGGTCTACAATTAATTTAGGATACAGACATACGAGGTAATATAAAATGTCCAAATAACCCTTTGTTTGGATGGCCAGTTTTGGACGTTAGCAATTTGCTTATCTGGATATCCAGTGGAGGGATTTATTCTCTCGTTTTCAAGGCAAACTCCATGACCAATCTCCCTCCTTCTGCATCTCCATCTCCATTTCCATCCTATTATTGTATTCAAACAAAACCTTAAAGGCTGGTATTTAGGCTAAAGCTTTTATAGTTTTAGGCCAACTAATGAGGATTGCTTGTATTCTGTTCTGCATTTCTATCCCAGGGATCAATGTATGAACTGACAATAAATCTGTGTTCAGGCTAAAGCTTTCAGGCCAACTGATGACGATGAGGATGATTCCGATGATGACTACAGTGACGATGAAGACTTGCAGTCTCCAATTGATGAAGTTGACCCTTTCATACTGTTTGTTGATACAATCAAAGGTAAGGAGACATGGTACCTTTTCAAGCCCATGTATCTTTGTATTCACGAATACTTGTCTAGACTGGCCTTTCATTAACATTATTGTAAAGCCTCACATTAGTTTACCCAAGACCTTTTCTCTATTATAGTCTGACATGGCAACACTACCAGATTCCGCCATATGGGCCTCTTTCATGGATGCTAATACAGTATTATTGTATATTCCTCTTGCACAAAACTCAAGGTTTTGTTGTGTTTTCTAAAATTCCTGTGTAATATTTGCAGTTATGCAAGCTTCAGATCCACCGAGGTTTCAAAATTTGACTCAAACCCTTGAATTCCAATATCAAGCACTCGCTAATGGAGTTGCCCAGCATGCTGACCAGAGACGAGTGGAGATTGAGAAGGAGAAACTTGCTAAAGCAGCTGTTGTGCCTGCTGCCTAGTGATTTTATGAGCCTGGAAAATGGTAATTCAAAACAAGTGTCCAGTGTCAAACGTGTCGTGATAAAGTGAGTAAATTTCACAAGGGTCTTTTCCAGAGAGTGATCCGGCTATATCTTCTCTACATTCAGCCGAAAGAGAGTATTAAAACACTTGGAGGCGCTCGTGCAACAATTTGGGGTCGGATTCCTTGGAGTGGCATACACCATTATCATTGTCTGCGTCATTTCTTGGGTTTTTTCGATTTTGGGGGCATTTGTTGAATTTGTATGGTCTAAATAGGGAAATTGAATTTTTGAGGGTGTATATTATTTTTCTTTTCATTTTTTTAAAGGGGGCGTCAAGTCGTCGACTGGGGTTTTATGATTGCGTCACAATTTTGTCTATCTCGGGTCTGTGACCCTATTTGGTCTGTTCCATTCCATACCATCATTGTTTCGGTCTACTATATTCTCCTCCATCTTTGGGAGGAAGGGTTTCTTTTGTTCCAATTGCGCGGTGCAACAAATGGTGAGAAGTTGGTTATTGATGTAAGACAAGTTATACATTTATGTCTTGAGGTTGGGTTTGTGATTTTGATATTTGTTTTGAACTCGTGTTATGAATACTATTATACGGTATCATTTAATAATTTTGTCAGCTAAATAGCTGTCATTTCGGTAGTAATTCTCTTTTTGGAACCTTAAATACAGAATATAATCGTACTCTAAACAATTAAGATAGAGGGTGTCTCACAGTCTCACTGTACATCCTAATACGTATAGCCGGTATAGGCGCTGATATCGACTGTGCCGTTATAACTTGCAAGATATTTATTATCCCCTTTTATCTCAATTATTTATTGAACATTTTTTATATTCCATGTGAATAGGTATTTTAACGTAAAGAAATGATTGATAGGATAAATGTCGAGGGGTTCTATTTATTGAATGTAGCGTTCAATTCACTCCGTGATTTCTAAACCGCTCACTTCATAGGTCTTTTAGAGGTATTCTTGGTATGAATGAAGAAGCTCATTTGGGTAAGTACCTAGGTTGTCCTTTAATTGACGGCAGAGTGACTAAAAATATGTTTGAAAGTATTATTAATTCCTCGTGCGCTCAATTATCGAAATGGAAAGCGAATTCTTTATCGCAACCGGGTAGATTAGTTCTTGTTAATGCTAACTTAGCCGCGAAGGGAACTTTTCAAATGCAAAGCTTTCTCCTTCCCTCAAATATCCATAACAGATTAGACAAAATTAATAGAGATCTTTTATGGAATAAGGATCCTTACCATCGTTCTCCTAATTTAATTGGTTGGCAAAAAGTTTGTTTACCAAAGTCTCTTGACGGATTAGGAATTAAGTAATCTGAAATAGCTAATAAAGCTCTTTAAATGAAACTTTTATGGAAAATTCTTATGGAAAAKGATAATATATGGGTGAAAGTGGTGACTAAGAAATACTTGAGAAACTGTTCACTTTTTGAACATAAGCCTAATTCAGTTTGCTCTTGGCAATGGCGTAAACTCATGAGTATTCGGGATATTTTTAGAAAGGGGTTGAGATGACAGGTAGGTAATGGTAGCAATATCAAATTTTGGACTGAAAATTGGGCGTTTCCCTACCATCTTACTAGAAATATTGATGATCATAGTAGCCTAGATTTAAATCTTTTAGTTAGAGATTTCATAACCCTTGATAAACAATGAGATTTCAATAAGTTATCAGATATAGTAAATAATGATATTGTTAACCAGATAAGTAATATTCCATTACCGCACAATAACATTTCAGACACCCTTCTTTGGGGGTTGCCTGTGGATGAAAAATTTTCTACCAAAACAGCCACATGGTTAGCACAAGGTTTGTTTGATAGAAATATCGCCAAATGTGAATTTTACTGAATTTGGAATCTAGATGTTCCTCCAAAATTGAAATTTTTTCTTTTGAAATCGTGTGTTGATGGTCTTCCTACAAAAAGCAGGCTTCTAAGAAATCATATAAATGTCCCACCTATTTGTGCAATCATCCAATTGAAGATAAAGATCATTTCTTTTTTAAATGTTCTTTGATTGCTTCTGTTATCCAAGACATGAATATCATTAGTTTCAACAATTTTTTGGCAATATATGATAATATTGAAAGTCAAAACTTCATAGCGAA
>VHZZ01000009.1:524901-536749 GCA_009801015.1 Silene noctiflora
GCAAGTGGAGGGGTGCCCCCACCTTTTGCTTTATTCGTTTTGTGAGTGGCATTACCCGTCACAAATACCGACCCGTCACAAGGGAGACGCTTTGCTAATCATATACGTTATTTGTCTCGATATTTGTTTACCGTTGATAAAAATTCACTTAACGAGAATAAAAAAAATAAACAATCAACTGAGAGAGGAGTTAAAAGTAGAACGATGTCATAATCAATACCATTATTTTAATCATGCAACCTTACCAACTACTAGAACTATCAAGACATTCACTTGGGTTGAAAAGGAGAAGAATTGTCAAGAACATTCAAGCCTATACGTGCAACATCCATAACCTCCTCTATATATACTCGTGCAAGTTAACATTAGAGTAAGCATTACATAAAAAACACGAAAATAATTGTATAAGGCGATCTTACACAAATATGTCAGTGGCGAACAACTTAGTAGGCAAGTTAGAGAACATGTCTCTTGATAAGTGGGATCCAATGTATTGGGCCACTCAAGCATGTCCAGTCTTGAACAGCCCAGTGGACTGGAAAGAAACCGAAACGGCCCATGTCTTCATGGTTGATCTCCCTGGGGTGAACAAAGATGAGGTTAAGGTAGAGGTTGATCAAGGAAGAGTCCTTGAAATTAGTGGGGATAGAGGTGGAGTTACTAATCATGAGGAATCGGCTAATGATGGCGGTGTGTGGCACCGTGTTGAGAGGGCTAGAGGGAAGTTCTTGAGAAGGTTTCGACTGCCGGAGAATGCTAAGGTTGATGAAGTTAAGGCTGAGATGGAGAATGGTGTGCTTAAGGTAGTTGTTCCTAAACAGGAGGTTAAGAAGGCTGAGAAGAAGGTTATTGAAATTGAGGAGAAGTGAGATCACTGATCACTGTTCACTGTTCTCATGTTACTAATATTATTAGTATTATTTTACGTTTAAAAACGCGTGTTTGACAGTTCTTCTGTAATCGAGTTATGTGTGAATTTTATGGGTTATATTTTCAGTATAGTTAAGAATTTCCTATATTTCGAGCAGGTAATAATAATGTAATATGGAGTTGAGCAAAAATAATATAGTACTAAACTGTTTAATTGATCAAAGATTACCTGAACTAATCTGTTGCCGACTTGCCGTGTTGCAGAATGATGAAATGCAGTCATGCAACCGAGTTAATTGAACTGTATCAGCACAGAATGATGCAAGATTCAATGGTTCCATTTTGTAGTAAAAGCAATCATTCATTCATAAAATACAATTCGAGTTTCAACAAAATCTTTTACACATGCAAAATAGTATAAGGACGTAATTACATCATAATAAACACAATTAAATCGAAATCAATCTTAAACTATAAATGTTCAGATAAAAGTTTAATAACCTTCAACACACTAAGTACTCCGTCTCACAGAATATCAAGGACGACCTTCGGCTTATTACTGATATTGCCTTTCTGGAGAGGATCAACTGTAAGAAAAGAGCTTATAATGCTGCTGTCGCCGGAGTGCTCTTGGTAGGATTGAAAGCCTTCTGTTGGCCACAAGAGACGTTGAGTCCAGCTTTCTCTCGGCCAATACCCATCTTGTCGGAGTAGTATAAGTAGTGAGTGATAATAGTGTTCATCTCCTGAACATCTTCACCCTGACCACAAACTTGATCCCCATACAAGACATTCATGGTGGTACCAAAACCAGTGATGCGGTGTGACAAAGTATCGTTCTTGGTAGGCTTCCAGCCTGCGGCCTCTCCGCAAAATGCTTGGTGTGCTGATGGCTGTCCCTTCTTGATGGGTGTCATCCATCTCCATATTGCAGCCTGGAAGGCTAGTGTTGCATTCTGCTCAATGTATTCAGGATGGTTTAGGAGATCCACCTTCAGTGCCTCTCCTGTCGCACCATAGTTCACGTTCCTGCAATAAAAGCATCCACCATCATCAGACTCGTCAAGAACTGACCTGACTCACAATTCCAACCCCTAAACTGTACCCGCTTTGTTTTCGACTAATTCCACAAGATGAGCATATTTGATTAACTTCACAAATTTTTTATCTTCATTACACATGAAATGGCCCAAAAATTTACCATTCTCGGTCATCGTGTTTTCCATATAACAAATCTTCTCATTTCTCTAATGTCATATAGCATAGACTAGGACACTGAACCATAAGACACGTACATGGAACAAAAACAAGAGGAACTATGACTGTCATAGTGCAGAAAGACAGCAAATACAAAAACACAGAGTCACACATCACATAACAAGCAGCATCATAGCATGCCTCAAGTTGAAATGCATAAGCAGCCTAAGTAGCAGAGCGAATGTGAAAAGTCTCTGTACCAGTATATAGGCAATGCCCCGCGGCCAAAATAGTCGACTCCAGGAGTGCATGGATATCTGTACTTGTAAAAGTCATCACAGTATTTCTGGCTTGGGCTCAATTCCCTGTTGTAGCAAAGTCCCCAAGCTGATGGTCCACCCTCCACAACGTTATAACCGCCTGAAACAGATAACCGCGACGTCATGTCAAGGTTACAAATACCAATTTTGTAACTACAGTACTACACCCAAACTTATTCAGGAGATAAATGACAAATCATAATAAACATGACCAAAACTGACAAATTCAGATTAGAGAGACCCAACAATCCAACATGTAGCAGCCCAACCCCAAAGTACACGAAATTCTCAAAATAACCCAACCCAACGAATCATACCCGTAACAGACGAAAATCAACTGTCGAGAAGGTCTCAAAATTTTCACCATTCATGCCCATAATTTTTTTGAGGTTCAAAAAAATGGCACCTGAAGATGGTTGACCCATTCAATTTTTCCATGCAACAAATCAGAAGAACTAGGTATCTGGGCCAATCTGGCTATCTAACAATTTAACCGTCCAGGGCTTCCAATAGAGCTTGATACTATATGAAGAGGAGATTCAAGTAAACAGATTTAAAAATCAGCCACCACGTAAAGAAAAAAAACTTAGAATTCTAAATTTAAAGAACCAAGGACAACACTTACAAAAAGTCTCAGCACCAAACTACAATTTACGCCGCAATCTACTAATTTCACCTAAATATGTTGTTTACCAAACATGCCTTTAATCTCAAATCTAAGACAAGAAACTACCCAATGTACCAATCTACCACCAAAACCATAATCACCACAAAGAACAAAACTTTTATCCCAAATCTAAGGCACGAACCTACCCAAATTACCAATCTACCACCAAAAACAATACCATTAACCAAAATCACCACCACAATAACATCATAGCCTTAGTCCCAAAATGATTTGAGATCGGCTGACACGAATCATCATTTGAAACCATCCACTCGTCCAAGGCTTCCAATAGGGCTCGATAATACCGAAATTGAAGACAAAATTACCAATACACCACCAAAAATAAAACCTAAAAAACCATAATCACCACAAAAAACACAACTTTTTATCTCAAATCTAACACAAAATTACCAATCAACCACAAAAAACAATAGCATTAACCAAAATCATCACAAAAGAACAAACTTTTATCTCAAATCTAAGACAAGAACCTACCTAAATTACCAATCTACCACCCAAAACAAACCCATTAACCAAAATGACCACCACCATCACAACAACAACACCAACAACATCAGAGCCTTAGTCCCAAAATGACTCGGGTCGTCCGACATGAATCATCATTTAAAACCGTCCACAGCTTCCTATAAGGCTCAATAATATACAAAGATTTAAGTAAACATATTTAAAATAATCCAAACTAAACAAATAGCACATTATGAAAAACAATAATTAACAACCAAAATCACCACAAAAAAACACAAATTTCAATCTAAAATCAAAAACAAAAACCTACCCAAATTACCAATTGAACGTAGAATCAAAATTAAAGAAGACTTACAAGAAGTTTTAGCACCAACATGACCCAAAAAAGCAGCAACTTCAAGCATACTCATAAGATTACCACCAGTAGTACCAAATCCAAGATGTTGATACCCAGCTGAAGCAACAATAAAAGCTTGATAATCCCAAAACCCAACAGCGTGAGCTGTTGGCCAATTCCTATACTTAAACAAATCTTCAAATTGATAAACTTGAAAATAATCTGAAATTGTTCCATTACAACAAAATTTAGAATATTCTTCACATTCCCAACCTTTAGTACAAACTTTCTGTCCCTTAACTGTTTTCATTTTAAGCACTTCTGACAGTTCTGAAACTCCCATTTCCGCCATTAATGCAAGTGTTAGAGCTAGAAAAAGCACCATTTTTGGGGATTTTTTTGAGGTCATTTTGAGATGGGTAGTGTTGTTTTGGTGAATTGCAGATGGGTTTTTGTGTATTTGAGCTGGTGTGATTGTTTTGCGTCGGTGCGAAGGAATGATTGAGGAGAGATGGAGAAGGAGATGGACGGTTGTGATTTGATGATGAGGATGATGGACGGTGGAGATTTGATGATGGTGGGGTTGGGTTGTTGAGGAGTTGTGTTTTAGGAATAGAATAATGGACAGGCTGGAGTGTGATGAGTTAACTTCCTACCACCGACAGTTAGTCAGCCACTGTTGTCATAAAAGACGCTAATATCCGTCTTAAATTTAAAACGTATAGATAAAACAAAATGAAAATAACGAGTGTGTATTAATTAACAAATAATCTGTCTTAGATGTTTAAGGTCTTGTTTTCTTAGGTTGGACGAGGTTAAACTGAATTGAATTAAGTTGAACTGTCGCTGCAATGAATGGAGTTGAAATAAACTGAACTGAGCTAAGTTGAAATGGGCCGAATAAAAGTTAAAATTAAGCCATTTTAGTTTAGGACAAATACTATCCCTTAAAAGAGAGTTACTGATTAGTTGTATTATCGTCTTTTATATTTTACATTTAATTTGATGCATTATGTATTGAAGTCAATGTTTTGAGGGAGAGAAAGAGAAATAATATTAATAAATAAATAACGTCACGTTTTATTGTTGAGTTGTTTTTGTCGGTCAAAATCTAAAACTTACTCCATGAGTCTTAGGTTTATGTAATTAAAATTGTCTTAAAGTATATGATAAATTATTAAGGATATCATTGGAACGGGGCATAAGGGAGCCCGGGCTCCCTTGTACCCCGTATTCACAAAGTAAAACTCATATATTTTCAAATTCGTACACGTCCCAGACTCCCCAGCTCAAGGAAAATCGAATCCATACTCAGCTCGTTTAACCATTAACTCGCTACATCATAATTTGATTAGACAATTTTTTTCAATATAAAAGTAGTTCAATCAATGAATTTCCAAAAGCTTTTGATTGTTGAGTTGTTTTTATCAGGTCAAAATCTAAAATACGTCATGAAATCATGAATAAAGCGAAAATGATTGTGAAACTTTACCGTGATTTGATTACTGTACATAGTTATTACAGATATTATCCCCATACAACCTAATCTGATTGTACGTACAGCTTGGATAATATACATCAAAAATACAACATATTTACAACTTTCCTCTACTCGGATACTTTTCTTCGCAAAATTCTGTACAAAAGCATTACAACAGGATTTTTCGGAAATTAAAAAATAAGGATAACAAAAAAAAAAGTGATTTTTTATTAGCAGTCTGAATAAGGCAACACTATATAAGATTCATCAGTATAACAGCAAAAAAATACAGTAAAAAAAAAGCCGAAAATATCTAGAGTAAAATTGCACATAAATACCATACCTTTAGAGTTTAGACCCGTACGCATGATAATGAGAAGCTTTTCAAGGCTTGGAGCAATGTTTGACGGACATTTTCAGTCGTACAAACTTGAGAATTTGTAAACATATCGAGTGGGCATTAAAAGGGATAGAAATGAGAACAAAAATCATTCTGACCATTTGTATGCCAGTTACTTCTAAAATTAAAAATCTGATCAGTTTCAGGCAGGGGAGGTAGCTTCTGCGGGTTCATCAAATGTGAATGGAATAGGCTTAGTTGGGGCGGGTAAGCGTCCAATACTGTCAACCTTATCTCTGATCTTTGGTGGAGGCCGAGCTGCTTTAGGTAGTAATCTACCTTTCTTAACAAACCATTCTGGCTTAATCAATGCTCTCAAACCCAACTTATTGTAATGGACTCTCCTGACAGTTCCCCCAGCTGCTTCGACAGCAGCTTTTGCTCTTACCGTCACCCTAGATACCTGTATCAAATCCACATCCGCTGTTATTATAGTTGGGAGCGAGAGATTAAAGAGATATTTAAGAGAAGTAACTAGCACCCTAGATACCAGTATCTAAGAACCAGGCTCAAGAGTCACGGTAACATCAATAACATGTCAGAAACAATAAACATAGGTGTGTAATTGGCCGCTTGATAAGTTGGCAAATTAAAGGTCCTCAAGATCAGGGGCTGGGTGAGTAAATATTATTTCCTCCTATTTTTCATAAATGTCTAGTTTTTCCTTTTTTTTTTCGCCTAATCAATGGGATTGCGCCATCTCTGAATTTGTCAAGCTTTTTGTTGTGAAATAGTTTTTAGTTTCTCCACATTGTAAATTTGAATCAGAAACACCATTTCTCTTATGGCACACCTGTTTAACGTACCTCTACCCTTATATATTTGTCCCGCAGTAAATGGAAGAATTCCACAGAATAGGAAGGAGTACCACCACTTTAAGTCTTTAACCATTCATACAATCACATAAGACAGGCAAGGAAAGCAAAATGATAAGGAGTCTGGGTAAATTAGAAGCATTTTCAGCATAGCAAATACTCTTTAAAGTATTACCTCCAAATGAATAGGCCAGACTATTTGTTCGCAACCACGTCCCATTAGCCTGACTCCATCTTTTATTTGCTTTCCTATAGCTCCCGCATCCTTCAAGAGTCAAGACATATGGACACGACCAACGAATATTAGGCGGGGGAAACAAATATTTGAGCACAAGTTGACGTAATTAAAAAGGCAAACCTTCAGCGTTTTCATTGTAATCAGTTCAGATGAGTCAATCTTCCCCATGTTTATGAGCTTGGCAATCTTTCCTAAGCCACATGGCTGCAAAGAAGACAGCAGCAATACGCAAATCAAACAAAGTTTAAGATTTTGATTATAAACAGAAACCTGTATGAGACGATCTTACGTATAAGACGACTTAATTAACCATATTAAATCATAAATGATGATTATTTGGGTTGGTCTGACATACTAGACAAACTCATACAAGACTCACTGCAGATTGTCAATACCAAAATGGAAAATTTATTGGTACAGAACCGAGGATACCAAAATCAGATGACGGCCAATCTCAGCCAACAAAAAATTCAAGCTTTATATCGAAATAGAAATAACAAATCGGGCACAGAACAATACAATAACTCTTGTGGTCAATACAAACATCCAAGTTATAATATAACTCTCAAATTACCATTAAATGCAGTCACGCTAATTATAAGAAGACATTAAGGTTTCCTCAAATGTTTAAGTTTCTCCAAGAACACTAATGTGTGCTTGTACTTGCAATATTTTATTTTTACATCTAACTCTCTTCCATCATTTCTTCACAACTACCCACCTAAACTTCACTTCACTCAATCCTACCATAATCACTCCTACAAGTGATACAACTATGGTTTCTAACCATCCCCTCTCTCCCTCTCTCTCACCCTTTACGCCTACTGAAAATAGCTTCAAATATCAATATTGATGTCTATTTATAGAGAAAAGAAAAAGTAACTTGATACAATATTTATTTGTACATCCGACCCCTTCCTACCCCGCAATTTACGGGAGTCATTGAGGCACCGGGGTAATATTGTTGTATCGTTTTAAGTCTTTAACCATGAAAATGTCATCAAAAAGATAAAAAGAAAAGTTCTCTATCTCTTTCATCCCCATTCTCTCATCAAACTCCTCAAATCCCTAATCCCACTTGTCCAAATCCCTAGTAAAATCCCCATTTTCATGAATATTTCTTCTCCCTCATCCTATCATCCATGGCCATGATAGGATAACCTATCATAGTTATTCATGCTATAGATAGAAATAATTCTGGGCGATGTACGCAAGAAAATAAAAGGTTTATGAGGGGATAAGACGATAAATAAGAGAAGCACACAATTTTGAGAGGAGCACGGATAAAAATCATGTTCAGCACCACAAAATTTCGTTGTCGTGACATTTTCAATAATTAAACAATAAAAAAAAAAAAAATTAGACCAAAATTGTTTATATTATTTTCCTCTATTAGATCAATATAAATATGATTAGAGTTATTTTAATAGAGATAACATTCATGTCTAACAATGATCCTACGTCACGCCAATTAACCAAACTAAACCAAAGCTCTTGTGAGTTTCACTGAAAGATTTGAAGCAACACTAGTAGGAATAGTGGACAAGTGAGTTTGGTACTTCGCATCCAATGCTCAAACGTGGGCTAGAAAATACAAGTAGTTGCTGACCACTAACTCTAAAACCCGATTACCATGTTTTCACCACATCAAAGGAATCTTCCATCTAAAGCCAAAAATTTTCTAATTTGAAAAGTCTTCTAGACGTGCAAGGATTTTTAACCCTAACAATTAAAGATAATCAAGTCAGCGTCAGTGTCTGAGAATGCTATTAACTTTCTAGAATCATGAAACAGGTCGTAATCAAGTTTCATGAAGTATACAGGATGTGTGAGTAAACTAAAATGTCTCGCTACCATCAGTAATATGAAGAAAGAAGTTAAGGACCACCGGCCAGACATCATGTATTCCATAACTGAAATAGTATCAGACGTGAGTCATCAAAGTTTCTTTTATATAGCCTTTGCTTAATTCCCCTTTGTGCATTCTCAAAGGCCTATAAGTTGGCATTTCTCACTAAGGTTTCCTAGCCGTAAACCATCCTATACCTATATATCATCTTTCCAGAACTTTTTTTCTTTATTCTTTCACCTGTTCCCTAGACATTCAACAAGAGTAAATAGATTGACGACTCCAAGTAAATAGGTTTAATATGGATGGCTAGAAAGCTGATTATCATTACCATTATTAAACTTGTGCCTATAAAGAGCCTCCTGTTTAAAGCAGGGTACAGCAACTCAACATAAAATTAAGTCCACTTTTTAAGAATAATATAGCTAGAGAAATGATAATCCACATTAATATCAACACAAAATCATAGTTCTAAAACTCGCATCATCTAATGGCAAGAAAAGATAAATTTATGTCACTGCTCACTAGATAGTTTAATTGCTCCAGGATCACAAGGCAACTCTCAGAGCTAAAAAAAAAGTAGACAATAGATTCAGATAAAAGCAACAAAATAATACACCATTACAATTATGATTTATGAACACAACTTATACATTGCTCTTATTAAAAGATTAGGGGGGCTATTAAACCTATAAAAGTTGGCGGATTTATAACCTACATAAAGCAAGTAAAGCATATTTTTCAATAACCCAACCTAAGCAAAGCTTTAACTTCACTGATCTCGTAGAGTCCCAGGTACACGTAATACCGTATGTTGCTTTGGAATGTCAAGTTAATTTATCACATAAAAGAACTACCGGGATACATTACCTGGCAAGTATGTTCTCATTTCATTTTATTTTGCAGTTTTGGCCTTTTCTTGGACTCGGCCTTCAGGAAGGAGGAAGGTTCTAAGACTGAGAAGCGAAAGAGTAAAAGAGAGGTGCAGCAAGTTCCAGATCAAAGGGAGTTTGTGCAACAACCAGTTCTTAAAAACATGAATTATGCTTCAAAAGTGGGTATTAGTCACTCTCTAGTCACATTCAACCTAGTTGAAACATCGAAAGAGTTACATTAACAATCCTAAAAATTATCCCTGGAATATCTCACAAGAACCTCTACTTGCTGATTGTGAAGTAGTAGATCACCAGTAGCTTTCTAGATCAATATTGAAGCAGAAACCCGCTCAGAAAGCGATAATGTTCAAGAACACCTCCCTTTCTCGGCCATATGCAAGACATTAAGGGTGTGTTTGGATAACAAAAGTGGAGGGAAAGAGAGGGGAGGGAGAAGGGGGAAAGAGAAAGGGAGGGAAGGGAAGGGGAGGGGTAATGGGATGTGGGTGTTTGGATACAATTTCCTTCTAAATCTTGCCTATTGTGGAGAGATTTTGATTTGCCTTGGAGGAGAGAAAATGGATCTCTCCAAATCTCTCCCCCTCCATTTCTCTCCACCCTTATTTGTTATCCAAACAAGGGATTTTAAATCTTCTACTCTCTCTCCTTTTCTTTTCCCTCCAAATCTCTTAATCCAAACACACGCTAAGGTAATGAAAAATTGACAATTGAAAAGAATCGAAAAAACATGATGTTCTACATTAAGAAGCAGCTTATACACAATCATGTCAAATCTCACTAATTGGCAACCCCAAGCAACACTTTCACAAAACTACAGAAGGCAATACGCCAAACAGAAGAAAAAATGAAAAAGGTTCAATCTTTCTCTTCCATAGTGATCAGATACATTAACGCTTGAATATTTCTCATCTCTAAAACAACAGGAGCATCATCCAAGCTTGTAGCTATTAACCTCGCCTCAAAAACAATGCCATTCAAACCCATGGTCGTTATCATTTCATCACGAACATTACCCCAAACACATCTTGTCCTAACATTGTTCCCCAAAACCCATGTCTACTAGATACCAACCAAGAAGTCCAAACAATTCAACGAGTCGTTTTGATACACACTAGTGCAGGAACTAGGGAGCTAACAAGGGCACTCACCCTTGGACAACGAAAAAATTGAAATCTTTAGTTCAAATTTTCGATCTTTTTTCCCTGTTTACCTTATATCACTACTAGTACTCCCCCAACTAAAAATCATGGTTCCGCCATTGTTAATACTCCTATCATACGATTCATACCCAATCACAAACAACAATTTAGCTAATCAAACACACTGTAAACACCTACTTATATCAAAACCCTAATTCCAATGCAATCAACAAAACAAAAAAAAAAAAACAAAAAAAAGTAGAGAAACATAACCTGAAATTCCATAGTAAAGGGATTCTTAAACCCTCTTTTAGGAAGCCTACGACGCAAAGGAGTCTGACCGCCTTCGAACCCATATTTAGCAGTACCACGAGCCTTCTGACCCTTATGCCCACGCCCAGCAGTTTTACCCAAACCCGACCCAATACCACGCCCTTTCCTCTTCTTTTGTTTGGTGGCACCCGGGTTATCCCTTATATCATTCAGCACTAGTAAACCACCAGTGTATGCCCTTTTCGACGAAAACCCGAGATCGAAAAGGGAACCATTGAAGGCAGGGATTGGGGATTTGGAAAAGAGGGGGTGTGTTATGGAAGGTGAAGAGGGGAAAATGTAGGGTTTTGTTAGGGTTTTGATTGATGTTGAGATTAGTCTTCTTAACATTGTTGCTTGAGGTTTGGAGGTTGAAAAGGAAGGGGAGAAATGGGGGGAAGAACCGAAGAAGTGTGTTTGTGTGTAGAGTTGTGGGAAGTGGGGAAGAAGGGTTTTAGGCTTGGTTTGATTTCATGTTCATTCCCGTAAGCAAAATTATACAATACGGTTTTATTATATGTATTCGATACGCTAATATGAATTTAATTATATGGATTTCCGGATTTTCGATACGAATTTCCGAATATCCGATATGGTTCTTTAAAAACCAGAACCGTATCGGATAAGGATCGGCAAAATATGAAACCGGAATATACGGTATCCGATACGGTCGCTTTTTTTCTAGAATAAAATATTAAAATATATACATAAATCACAAAATAACCAATATGTTGGTGATTAAACCTTACTAGTTTTAAACCCGTGAAATTCACGGTCTGTTTTAAACTTTGTTGATATTTACTCTATTTTTTTTAACTTCTCATTCACTTTCTGAAGGCCAA
>VHZZ01000009.1:551268-567595 GCA_009801015.1 Silene noctiflora
CAACCGTTATTAAGTAAACGTTAATCAACTGATTAAATACGAAGTATACCCTGTGAACCTATAAGAGATTTATACATGTTATCACACTAACTGTATGTGGAGGACACTGGCTCCAACATAGCCTTCCTCACTCTCGCTGACATCAATCACTGTTGTTGTCATATCAGTTGCTAAAGGCAACATCGTGAGCCAATCGATTTGTTCCCAAGATCATATATCATAAAATGGTTTTGTTCTCTTTTCTTCTTACAATTTTAATTTTTAATTTAGTAGAAACAATCAGCTAAAAGTTAATCACAGACCAAATTCGTCTTATCGATTGCATGACTAAATTTCCATGATGTTATCGAATATAAATTGTATTTGTTGAGTTGAAGTTATTGTAAGATATTAATTTGTTAAGACAGAATCAAATATTATCTTCTTATCGCATATTGTTATAAAATAGGGGTTACAGTCGACATCAATTGACTAAAAATCAAATATTGATAATATTATTGGGTTGGAGGACAAATATTTCTTAGATAATTTTGAACTTAGATTTTATTAGGCTTGAGTTGGTCTCACATTATATCTTACTAATTTAATATAGTAATAACTTGATGTCATCTTTTACGACGACGGCTATATCAGAATCGCTTTTTCAAGTTGTGTGGAATGTGTTAGTTCGATGTTCATGAAACTACCACAGCTCTTATAAGTAATATTAGGTAGATGGAGGTGTCATATAACGAATAAAAGTAGTTTGTTAAAACAATAAAAAATTATGAAAACCAATTATATACTTGGGCTCAGTGGCGGAGCCAGGATTTGAGTTCAGGGGGGGCGAAAATTTTTAGGGGGGCGGATGGTTAATAATATAAGAGACACTCGGAAAAAATTCGAAAAATTTAACTAAAAATTTCGAAAAACTCAACCGCCAGGGGGGGCGGCCGCCTCTGCTAGCCCCCCCCCCCCTAGCTCCACCACTGCTTGGGCTTGCCATAACTTAAGATAAAGAATTCAGATAAAGAATTGTGAAAACGATTCAATTGATTGAGATCTTTTTCCTTTAGCAACATGAGTTTGCGTTCCAGTTACGGTAAATTATTCAAAGTTTTTTATCCTAAATATCAATTAGCATGATCTGAGCTTTTATCAGAAACGCCACTTAGTGTACAGAAAAGTTAACCCTCACCTTTGTATGTGAAAATATCACTATAAATAGTGTCGACAAGCTAGCACAAGAAAGTTACGTGAACTTGGCAGTGGACTTTTTTTCTCTAAATTGTGAAACTTTTGTTCAATGATATGTAATATTGACAATCATCTTAAAGCATGGTTCAAATTTCTTATTAGGGGATTCTTATATGAGATCATCTCATGATAATATTATTGTGAGACCTGTGACATAATAAGTAGCGAGTTTTTCTTATTTTGCAAAAGTTAGAATCATAGTATAATAGAAAGTGTCAATTTTTACACTTCAAATATTTTGTATTTGTATATCAGGATATCAACAAAGGATGTCAAATTAAATTTTATTATTGTACTTTACACATTTGCCATGGATTGTCAGTGATGTCTTCCCTTCTTTGATTCTTTATTTATCTTCCCATTTCTATATTATACGTGAAGAGTATTATATTGAAGTGGGAAGATAAAAAAAAAAAATAGAGGAAGTATTTAATTACCGTATGTATAATAGTTTTTAACTATTGTTATTACAAAAACATTATTAAGGAGGATTGATATACGCAACCCTCATGTTAGGAACATAGAAAAATTATGTGAAGAATTACATTATATGAAAGTAGAGGAAGMACAACCAACTTAGAGTGATTGTACCGCATATGTCTTAATACTCAACTAAAAGCACCTATTTTACCTTATTATAAGCTATTTTGTTCTTATTTTTATTTTTTTCACACTTCTCGGATTGTGTATGTGAGGATAAATTTGATTAATGGGAAGAAAATAGGAATACATAGTACTAAAAAACCCTAATCTATAATATTTTTAGATTCCTTTAATATCTTCAACAATGGTAGATCTATATAGCCGAGGTCATAATTACATCTTCATGATTCAAGTAGATTTGTAGTTAGGTTTGAAAAAGATAATCTCATATATTTTTGCGATGACAATCAATCAACAAGAGGTTGGAACAATACTTTATCCAATTATTTTTTTCAGTCATAGACAACTTTATACGATTATTCTAACCTTACGCAATCTTTATGCCATGAGGAGCTTGAAATTTATTATTTTGAACGCAGGTTATATGTAACACAATCACTAACACTGAAAAATTTATAGCTATATTTCTTTTCAATTTTTGTTATACATAAATGTTTATTATACCTGTGCATTTTGCACGGGTTACACACTAATTCTACTCATTATTTCACTTCTATTTATTGCTGTGTTATTGCTTTTATTTATTGATTTATTTTCTTTAATTGTTGCATATTGTCTTTGTTTTGTTAGAGTATGTATTTTGATTAAATGATGGTGACGGTTTTATTGTATCATCAAATAGAATTAATGAATCTCGAAATAATACATACAAATTCTCAAATAACATTGTTTTTTAACGGTTTTAAGAGAGACTAATTGCCAAAAATAATTGAAAAATAACAAGAAATATCTTAAATCAACTATAATGTATTAGAATCAAATAATGCAATATAATACGTTCCTACTCCTATATAAAACTCTTAGATAACTAATTAACGTAAACAATTCAATGAAATAGACGACTATAAAATAGTACTCCATTACGAGCTAGCAATTTAAACGGCTTGAGCCCCTTTGAGTTCTATTTCTCGCGGACCGTTATACGGGCCGTCAGACGGGTCGTCGTTCCAGTCAGTTGATCCATAGTAGCAGCCATACAATATCAGTTGAATTAATCCAGAAAGCGCTCCCAAACCATTCGGAACCACCATCCAGATATCGAAGTGGATGCACGCATAAGCGGTCCAGCAAATTCCGTTAAGGAAGTTCGTAAGGGACAACCAAAAGGGCATGTATTTCACACTCTTTGTCGTAATCACTTGTTTCATGACCGTCAAAGGCGAGAAATACATGATAATGTTGAACGCGACACATAAGGCTCCCATAAACACGGTTCTGTTTTTGGTCGTGTGGAAAACGTAGAAGGTAATCATTGTCACTATTAAGGTAAATATGGCCTCAAATATCAGTCCAAAGGTGATTTTTTTCTGCAAAAAACGATACAGAGAAGATTAGCATGTATGATAACGCGTAAAAGTATAATGGAGTTGTGACATACGTACCCTGGTAAGACACCAACCGGTGGAGTAGAGGAAAAAGATTCCGACGTAGATGACTTCAAGCCCAAATCCAATGCCGTTGATGGTGACGACTAGTATATGGTCCGGGTTGACCGTAGGGAGTCCATAGATGACCCACATTACACAATTTAATATCGTTGCAATATATGGAACAACACTGAATTGTTGTACCGATTTATTCTTGATAATTTTGTACATTGTTGGTACCGGGGAGAGAAACAGACCGAACGAGATGACATTCCCGATAATTCCAATAACGCTTCTTATTGTGCTCGGATCTACCATCTTTGCGAGTTTAAGAATTAACAGAAAGTTATATTATATCGAGAATTGTATGAATACATTGTGTACAAAAGCGAGCTATTTATATAAGAGTATAATTTGCCAAGTTTCGGAAATTAGAGTTCTAATCAGAGTGTAATTTACATATAATAATTTGCTAGAATTTGAAATATTAGAGCTCTAATCTAACTGTAATCTAACTGTAGATAGAGTCCTAATAGGATACGAAGGACAAGTAATTAACCAAGAGATAATAAAACAGAATATTTATATGATTTTCCGAGTTGTTTGTAATTGAGATTTAATGAAAATCGAGTCGAGAATTGCATTAACCAACTACTGTTTCACAATATATAAAGTGCAGCGCATACAGTTTTACACTTTTACTAGTCATTTTTGGTCATTAGTTTTGATATGCAAGTAAAAGCTTATTAACATATGTGATCATGTATTTAAGTTGATTAATTTGAAGACGGGTTATTTGAGCATCGGATTTATATTTATGTCGAGGTAGATTTTGTAGGTGAGGATTTCAAAATGGCAGAGAAGAAACAACATGCCTTTGTATCGCCAAAACGGTCCTGTCCGACCATACACAAATTCTCATTTGTGACGGGCTAAATCCGTCATAAGCTTGTGACGTGAGACAAGTTTGCAAGTGGAAGGGCAAGTGGGGAGGGTAAGTGGAAGGGGTTGTGAGACGTCACAAGTTCGTGACCGTCAAAAGCAAGACAGACTGCCGGCTATAAGATGAGCCCGAAACGAACATTTCACATTTTTTGTTAAGACATTGTTGATGAAGATTGGATGGGTGACACCCTTCCTATAAATCCCCATTGTTTTAATTTTCACTAATTGGTTCGTGGGTTTAATTATTTTTACGCGATTTAGTCGTATGATTGTGTCTCTGACATGGGTTTGTTTAATTTTCACTAATTGGTTCGTGGGTTTAATTATTTTTACGCGATTCATGCCTTGTTCAGTTCAATTTTGTTCATCGCTCTAATTTTAGTTCAATTTAGTTTAGTCCACTTGAGGTAGTTTCAGTCGAAAAGGAGGCTTTATCTGTCAATGGGTAGTTGTAATCAGTAATCAGTATGGCTGCTTTTCTGGGATTATGTATTGCATTTTCGCAAATTTTCATGTGAGACTGTTCATGATCATTTTATCTTAAGACTGATCCACACGAGAATTTGAAAAGAGTAGTACGAGTAAGTTTTCGAGTTAGGGGGTTTAATGACTATATGGATGAGTTTATAGTGAAATGGTTGGTCTCTCATTTTATTATAAATTAGGACGGTCTTACACTCTTATAAGGGAGTGACGGACTAATTGGAGTATGGGGTAAATTTGGCCTTCATGTTCGTAGCATATGTAAGGGTTTACATTGTTTAGAGGTTGCGGAAGGGACACACTGGAGGGTTCGTAGCCTCCTAGGCTTAAAGTCTCGATCCAATTCAAGTGATGTGACGATGTTTCCAAAGGATGAAGTTTTGATGAAGGATTACATGCTGAACGGCTTGTTTTCGTGTAGTTCTCTGGTGTTGCGGTTTGAAATTTTGAATAGTGATCCTACCGGATTTAAGTATGGGTTAGATTCTTTTCATGAATCTCTGTGGCGCATGCATTCCATCCTGATCGTCTATTGTTTCTAGGTTTTCACTTTTCAGATTTCGGTGTGCTGATAATGTCCTCTGATCTTCTCTGCATATTTGGTTAATTTCCGAACTGAAATGAAAGAAATGCGTCAAATTTTAGAACTGTAGATATTTGCACCTGAATTGGCCTGGTTTAGGCGAACCCTTCAGATTGTTAGTCCCATTTCCTGCAGCCACAAATCTGTCAGCACGCGAAATTACCAAGGCGTTTAAACTAGGTGATGATATAGATTATGATTATCTTTCCGAACTGTGGGCGAGTGGGTAACTCGAAAAGAAGAAGAAAATTTACAGCACATTATATCAGTATGAACATCCTAAATTATTTTGTGATTAATTCACTTTGCTAGAAAATCTAAGCACGAGTTTCGTCACTGCTAGGCAGATGAAGAATCCCAGATAGCTACCGGAGATTACTTGGCATGACCTTGCACTGGACCGACAGTGACCGTTGATTTGTAGACGACAATGTATTTCGACCATTAGTGTCGGTCAAGGCAGGTATATTCAATCTCAGTAGTTTACTACTGTGGTCTAGTATAGAGAGCTTAGATTTAATTTTCTTCAATTCACATTGAAGAAGATTGTCTATATTATGTTCTTTCTGCATTCAGCCTAAAATCCAAATCGAATCGGAATCAAGGCTACTGTTGTTGACATTGTTTGTACAATTGGTGTGCGAAAAGAACTCATTGGTTTGTAATTTTGTAGGTCTCATTTCCGACTATATAATGCCAAAGGAAGCAGATATATTGTTGAAAATATCGGCGGACATATTCACGCTTACTCTTCTCGCCCGCCATTACCGAGTAATGATCCTTTATCCCACTTTTGTGTTTTATCTTGTTTCCCATTATTTCTCCTTTTGATGCATAACGTTTAATCGTAAAAACATTGTGTAACTCACATTCTACATTATGTGTCAAAAGCTAAAAGTGATGGGACAGAGAGATGGGATAAAGAATCCTCTTACTTATGTAGCAAAGTATATAATACCGTCTAAAGAGAAAATGTGAAATTTATTTAGAGGGAGTACGAATTTGTGGAAAAAAATTATTTGGAGAATGCTACATTTCCTACATGCCCGGCCACTCCTAGACTCCTAGTTACTTCTTCCGTCCTGTTTATTTTGTTTAATTTTAATTTTAGTACAAAGATTAAGAAAAAAGAATGGAGTCAATTATTAAATGATAAGTGGATTAAATCGAGCGTGGAGGCTCGTATTCTCAAAAAAAAAAAAAAAAAAAAAAGCAATTTAGCCGAATAAAATAGGTAGATAAATGATCGAGTTATAGGAGGAACAAACTTACAATAAGAGACATGTTGAATTATTGACCAACATGAGGAAATGTCATGGATTAAAAGCCAAACTTGAACACGAATGTTTATTTGGATTATAATTCAATAGATGTCATCTCAACGTATAAATACATCATATTCCTGGTGCATTGAATGAACGAAGATTTTACAGTGTCATAATTAAATATAGTCGTAATTTAGAGATAGGGCTTCGAAATAATTTGAACTCTAATTTTTTCAAACTTTGAACATCTATACTAACACATATTTCTTGAGATAAATCATTGTAAGTTTTGTATGTCATTTCTATGTCGCTCTCTAAACAAAATTTACCGAGCACCATTTCACTTCATTTCTTTTACATCTTTGATATCACGTAAGTAAATTTTCACACTTTTTATTCGGGAACAAAATAAAGAAAGGTAAGTTTAACCACTCTCCAAAAAGAAATCCAAACAAACTTTTTAAATCAAAGAGGTCTACATTTTAACTTATTATAAACACGCTTTTATCCGTGACATGTCTGATGTCTATAATAAACTAATAAAAATTGTCACGCAACACAATTTTCCTATTCAGGTCTGCAATTAAAAAACACAATCCATGTGAACACAAATCTCCATCTCAACTTACTAATCATGTTTAAAACTTGAAAAAAATATCAATCAATAATACTATGATTTGGCTTGTAGGCTTGTAGCTCTAAAAATGTTGAAAATATTAGTCAGGATGACATGTAGATGAGGTAAGCATAGTAGTTGGTCATAAATACATACATACATACATATGCTATTAATTTAGGAAATAAATAAATACTTTATGCTATAAATATGTGGGTCCACGTCATCCATGAATTCATGATCCCCACCCAAATATACGCACACGCTTCTTCCAACTCAACTATACAAGTATACGACCCTTTGTTTGGACTCCGGATCCGCTATCCTATTTTCGTATCTCATCTTGTATTCTACTAATTTAATTTACTAATATCTCATCTTTTTAGGAGCGCGTAATTTTAGTGTTTAATGTTTATATCTTAAATGGAGAGATAGTAGAACGCAAATGGATTATGAAAATAGGACTGAAAATTCGGACTCTTTAGTTTGCATTCTACCTAATAAACCAACTCCCTATATAAATATCTTCCTTTCACACTCACCGTTTTTTTTTTATTTTAAAATTCATTATTATATTACTCATTATTAGTTGTTTTCATTTTTGTTATTGACTTTTAATCATACCAAATCAATTTTCCCACATGTATTTGTATTTAAAATATCTTGGAGAGGTATTTTCTTATAACATACACTTTAGATTAGTTTGACTTCGAATTTGTGATTGTACTCGTATATAATTATGATAAATAAAGGAAACAATGTGATTGATATAGTTTTTTTTTTTATGTAAAAGGAGGTATAGGGGAGATTTTTATGGTAATGTGTACCATAATTTATAATTTTACTTACTAATTTAGTTGACAACTAGACACCTGCATTTGTGTCGCTCGTGATAACCAATTACAAACCACGTTATCTTTATTAACTCATTTTATTTTCCGACTCTGATTTAGTAAGGTATAATCTCAAACTAAAATATTCAGATAGTGGTTTGAACCTAAGTCCTTATGAGTAATTTCCAATTACCCATGTTTAACTAACTAAGTCGAACGAATTACATATATTGAATTTAATTAATGTATCCGTATCTTACGCACACATATGAGTAAAGATTCTCACCTTTCTTTCATTAGAAATTGATAAATGAAATCATTACTAATTTTTATTACTATTTTAATGAAAGAATCATGAAAATATGTTACATAAGTTATAATTCCACGATTTTAATGTACACGTTCAAAAATTCGAACTTGTCCATAAAAACAATCTCAACAGGCTATATGACTTCAGGCTATATCTTCAAGATTTCGAACTCCTAATCTACGTGATTCACATGCTATCACATATACTCGAGAATTTATCCAATATATCTAAAAAATAGCGACTGTGAATTTCCTCAAACTAAAAAAATCCATACTAATTTCATTCATTAAATATAGGGTCAACATGTTTAAAGTCCCAACTAAGCTAAAAGCCATGGAACTTGGAAGTTTTTTTTTTTGTGATTAGTTCTTTATGTCATGCACATGTAATTTGGTCCCTACATTATCACAAAAAACAACCCAAAAAACCTTCTAGAAATCCCACAAAATAGAACATTAAAATTTGGAAACATTCTTGTTTCTTCCATTCTTGTCACCTCACATAACCATATATAAACCAACCAACCCATAACCCACAATTCATAAACCCTCACACCCCAAAAAAAAAAAAAAAACAACTCATATTATTTTGAATGAGAGCTGGAATTTTAATTAACAATTTTACACAAAAACTATTTAATTTACAAAAATCATCACATAAAAATAAATTAATTTTTGGTAATTACTCCAATTTCAAAAGAATTATTACAAGCATGTCTGCATCTCAAATTAATTGTGAATTTAACAATCCTAGATTGGTTGCTAAGAAATTTTTGGCTGAATCTCAACGTGAAGGTGATGGTGCTACCGTTCGTCGTAGCATTGGCAGGTATATTTTCCCGACACAAAATAAAGTAAATGTAAAATTTGACGAATGTATAGAGAAATTTGAGTTATTTGGTCGACTGATTAATTTTTGAAATTGTCGTCTCCGTCTACGTCGTTGTTTGTTGCCCATCTACTATAGGTGGGTAGCCGTCTAATTTTTACGAGTTGACCTTACCAAGGGGTCATCAAATATTCATTATTATACACGGTTGTCGACGGTAGACACCATGTTTACACTGAAAAGAGGAAAAATTATTTTTATGCCCTTTTAAATTAATTTTCTAATGATGGTAATAAATTTGGTATAATCTACATAATTATGGTAATAAATTCTAATGTTATTTCATTATTTTATGGATTTAAAATATTTAAAATTGGATTTTGGTGAAATGCAGGCCTGGATTAAAGAATTTTGATCCCTTTCTAATGTTGGATGAATTTTCAGGTAATTTTCAATGAAACAGTTCATCAATTTTAGATTTTTAGCAAAGATATTGTTTTTACATGGGTAATTACTGATTTTTCTTTTATTTTTTTTTTACTGCAGTTTCGAAACCAGCTGGATTTCCTGATCATCCTCACAGAGGATTCGAAACTGTTACCTACATGCTGGAGGTAAATAAAACTCATCTATATAAGGAATGGCTTTTTGTTAAATTGAAATTGTAAACGTCACTTCTAAAAAAGGAAAAAATGTCATATGTTAAAAAGCGAATAACTTTTTTAATTTATATTCCGAGTCAAACATAAATTTCAAGGGAGTATACGTCTCAATATCGTCATTGAAAAGTTTCCGGAGCTAGCTTTGTATGAGACCGTTGTATCAACACAGGAATAAAGTCATGAATCCTGTTATGAATACGACTATACGGGTATACCATAAAATGAGACGGGTTTAATCGATTTTTTGGTTGAGCAGGGAGCATTTGCACATCAGGATTTTTCAGGACACAAGGATGTTATAAAAACTGGGGATGTACAGGTAATACCAATTCTGTTCTGTGTTTTATGTATGAACATGTATTCACCAATTCTTGTTTAAAACCGTCTTAATTTAAGTCCCGTGTTTGAAAGACTAAATCAAAGGTGTTTGAATTGTTATTTTTTTTGCAGTGGATGACAGCAGGAAGAGGAATAGTCCATTCTGAAATGCCTGTTGGAGATGGAGTCAACAAAGGATTACAACTTTGGATCAATTTATCATCCAAGGATAAAATGTATGTTTCGAGTTTTCAACAATTTTCATCTTGGATCATTTGTGAATACGTTTTGTATATCCGAGGTTTAGTTCCCTCGTCTATGCCGTTAATGATGCCTTGGCCTAACTAAACTGCACATTTTTTTTTTAGGATTGAGCCAAATTACCAAGAATTGTTGAAGGAAGACATAGCAAGAGCAGAGAAAGACGGTGTGGAGGTACGAATAATTGCTGGGGAGTCGATGGGCGTTCAGTCACCCGTTTACACCCGGACTCCAACAATGTACCTTGATTTCACCCTTCAACCAGGGGCTGAATTCGCTCAACCAATACCCGAGTCCTTTAATGCCTTTGTCTACATTGTCGAGGGAGAAGGAGTATTCGGAGTATCCAAGTCAAAGCCAATCCCGGCTCATCATTGTGTTGTCTTAGGCCCCGGGGATGGGCTATGTGTTTGGAACAAGTCATCTGATGTCCTGAGATTTGTSCTAATTGCCGGTCAGCCGATAAACGAGCCGGTTATACAAAAAGGCCCTTTTGTTATGAACACACAAGCTGAAATTGAGAAGACTTTTGAAGACTACCAACTTTGCAAGAATGGGTTTGAAATGGCTAAGCATTGGAGGTCCCAATAATGATGACAAAATTGAGATTAATTAAGATATTAAGATGTTTATTTTATCTGTTTATTTTCTTTAATTTGAACAATAAAGAACAAGAATTAGTTGGCACTAATGTTGTCTATTCAATTCCTAGTTTGTTAATTAATATGAGAGAAATGATTGATTATTTGTTTTCACACTCAATTCCCATGTTCACATACACGACGAAAATATCTATTTTAAACTTAAATTAGATATGATAGAATAGGTGAAATAAAGACATAATATCTAGACTCTAAACATTAGACATTCTGGACACTAACACAAAACCTGTCTCATCAATTTAAACGAATTATATTTAATATGTTTTAATTTTAAGACAGATATACCGTAGAAGTTTTTTTACGATGCAGTATGAATGGCTTGACCACAATAGATTCTTAGTTCCCACTTGACCTCCACCATTCATTAACAAAATCTTTGACTTGTGTGAAAAAGTTGTTAAGACTTGCAAATGATTACTTCTTCCATTTGTTTTTAGTAAGTGAAGTTGTCACTTCTTATGATAAGTTAATGATAATTGCCCAATTTTGTGAATAGTTTACATGCTTTTATGAGAAATGGTCTCGATATATTCCTTTTGTTTCATTTATATTATTCCGAGTTCTTTTTTGTTGTTCATCTCCAATTAGATTTTTCAAGATGTAAAAAAACTCAAATATGACCCCAACGGTAAAAATATGATCAAGGGAGTATATAATATGGAGTAGTATGTATCAAAGGATTTAAAAGCAACGGGTCATGGTCTTGTGGAGCAACCCATCGAGCAAGCCTTTGCCTAGTAATGGCAACGCTTTATTTTTGGTACATGTAAGGAAACGCCTGATCAATATCATACCATAGTGCAGATGTCAACTAACTTAGTTGGTAAAGTCGTGAAAAGTAGTGTTCACTGTTCAATTGCTCATAACTTGGATTCAAATTCCGTAACCGAGTATTCAAATCAACGACTTATTTAATTAAGATTGTTTCTTTAGTTTACATTTTGATTTTTGAGATGTAGTGATGGTTGACCATGGTAAAGTTACTTTTCCCCTCTAACTCTTTAAGTGGTTCAAATGGTTGAAGCACTATGAACAACACAATGGGAAACCATTATGAATCAAGGATACCATTTACATATAGTAAGTGGAAGTAGAAGACTATTGCTAAATATTTAGGAAATATTTACAATCAAATAGTATTTTACCCATTTTATATATACGACAGTTGATATAATGTCTTGACGTTTAAGGGAGATTATCTGTTTGAGATTTAGTGATGGTTGACAATGGTAAAGTTAGCTTTTAGGGAAGTATATATGCACCAAGATGCATGAATGAATCCTCTAAGTGGTTCAATGGGTTGAAGCACTATGAACAATGGGAAACCATTATGTATTAAGGATACCATTTACATTTAGTAAGTGGAATTGGAAGACTATTGCCAAATCCATACTTTATATAAGTGCTCAAGTGCTTAACCACTTTGCCTTAACTATATCAAACCTCATAAAATTTTTTAATTTAATGTGAAAATGTGAGCAAGTACTACAAAAGTACTCTTTAACTTTTTTTATCCAATGATTAAAGAATGTTCTTACAAATGTGACTTACATAAGTAAGTTTATGATAGGTTAAAAGGTTGGACCTTCAATAACATTGAGGGTGTTTTTATGTTACTTTCTTTCGTCTTCTATCTTATTTCCTCCCTCTCAATTATATGTTTTTATCTCCGTCTCAGTACACAATGGAGTATATTATATAGTCTATGTTACTTCTACTCGATTCGAAGGGTCGGATACAGGTGCGTAACTACAAAGTGTAGGACACAGATATGATATGAAAAATTGACAAGCTTTCAATCTAAAATGAAGTGTCAGAGTGTCATACCAATGTCCAAAAGCCGAGTATCAAACGCGGATACACGAGCTCATATGAAGTGTCGAGGTAGTATATAGTTGTGTGAGTTCAGAGTATTGTCAACATAGAGCATTTTCTGAGGGTGGAGTGGTTCATGCTCACTATGGGAAAGTTTGCTCTTCCATCCCATCTTTTCCATTATATCTTTTCACTTTTATAATGAGTTAATGTGGCCCAAGCCCATTGTTCCCACCCAGCCCAACCAGCTTATTTGAAGGTCTTGGGCTTTATAATTTGACCTAAAAGGCCCATGGGCCAGCATAAAAAGCCCAAAGTATTTTTGGGCCGTATTTGGGCCAAGCGATTGGCCCAAATGGCCCATCTCGGCCCATATTAATTAATAAATGAATATTTTTTTTCTTATAAAGTTTGTGTAAGTAGCGTTAAATTATAAATAATTATTTACAAACTCATGTATATATTTATTGAGATTTAAAAGTGATGATTACATAACATATATTTATATCTACTAGACATGATTAAGCATTATAATGTGCCGATAGTTGTCTTTATTTTATTTTATTTTACTTTTAGAGAATAACTTATATGCGCTCACCATATTTTGTACGATCTTATAAACAAGTATGTTATTAAAGTATTAGTTGAAGGTATTATCCTACTTTTCTCGTTCGATAAGCAGTAAATTTTAAGGCCCAAAAAGCCCATCTAGGCCCGAATTGAAAACCCAATTTAGCCGATAAAGGCCGGATTTGGGCTTGCTAAATAGGCCTACACATTTGGCTCGGGTCGGCTCAGACTGCATATATGGGCCATTTTTATTATTCCGGTCCGGCCCATGATTACCTCTGTGATGTCGACACGATCCCTCACAATTACAGCACCATATGCCTCAGCATTCTATACATCTCCAACAGACCAACACTCACTTTCTCAGCATTCTATACACCTCCAGTTATTCACAACCTCCTTTGACATCGTCAGGCGTAGTGGTGGAGCTAGGGGAGGCTAGTAGGGGCCATCGCCCCCGACAGTGAGGTTGTGTAGGAAATGTATAGAATGCTGAGGTACATTATAATGTCGTTAATTAGGTATGAGTTGAAGAATGTCATATGATAGTCTGCTAACTAGGCTATGTTTGACGGTGCATTTCAGATTTTTAGGTACGTTATTTGGTCAAAGTAGTTTATTGTGACCAAAATTAAAGGAAACTTATATTTTAAATGTTTTTGACATTTAGTTTATTAGCCCAAATAAGCTACTTGAAATAAAAATCTACCTATAGTAATATCTCGGATTTCAGGTACATGATCCTAATGTTTTTATCTTTCAATCTATGATATTAAATAATTATTATATCTTTTTACATTATTTCACCAAAATAAGCTACCTTTTCAGCTAAGTTGTCAAACATTTTTTTTTTATATAATCATTCATCTTATCAACTTCTAATTTTCAGCTATCTTTTCAGGTTTCAGTTAACTTTTAAGTTTTATCTTTACAGAGCATGACTAACTTAAAAGCCAATTTGGATCCTCTTTGTTTCTTTTCTCCATTTCCTTTGTAATACACCAATATTATATTATATATCTCATTTTCATCTATTTATCTTTTTCTACTCAAATGTATTTATAATCACTCGATTTATATTTAAAATTACATCGTGACCATGAAAACTTGAAAAATAGTAAACCTTCATTTCTTTTGAGGATATAGAGAGGATCCTTACTCGTTGAAAGCCACAGGCACGAGTCAACATGCCTCGAATTCTTAACATGTCTACGATAAACTAATCAGGATTATCACATACTCATTATTTTGAATGAGAGCTTGTATTTTTAATTAGCAATTTTACACAACTGTTTTATCTACAAAAGTCAACACCTAAAAACAAATTAATATTTAGTAATTATTTCACAAGAATTATTACAAGCATGTCTGCATCTCAAACTAATTGTGAATTTAACAATCCTAGATTGGTTGCTAAGAAATTTTTGGCTGAATCTCAACTTGAAGGTGATGGTGCTACCGTTCGACGTAGCATTGGCAGGTACGTTTCCTCGTTACAAAATAAAGTAAACGTAAATTATTCACTGTGACAAATGTATTATACAGTAGAAAAATTGAAGCTATTTGATTTTTGAAATTGTCGTTTCTGTCTACGTCGATTTTGTACTTTATTGCCCATGTACGATAGGTTTATTTTCGTATGTTATTATTTCATGTTCTTATGGAATTAAAAATACTTAAAATTGTATTTTGGTGAAATGCAGGCCTGGATTAAAGATTTTTGATCCCTTTCTAATGTTGGATGAATTTTCAGGTAATTTTAAATGAAGCAGTTCTTCAATTTTAGCAAATATATTGTTTTTATATGGGTAATTACTTATTTTCTTTATTTTTATCATTTTTACTGCAGTTTCGAAACCGGCTGGATTTCCTGATCATCCTCACAGAGGTTTTTTTTTTTTTTTAAATACAGTAATTTTCTAATTAAAAAAATGTTATTTCATATATATAAGTATGAACAAATTTGTTAATTTTTCAGGGTTCGAAACTGTTACATACATGCTGGAGGTAAATATACCTCTTCTAAGTAAATTTTTTATACATCGTATATTTCGACGAAATTATCTCAAAATCCGAACTTATTTGTGTTGCCTCTGAAAATATGAATAAACAATTTTTTGTTAAATTTAAATTGTGAACGTCGTTTTGGAAAAGTGGAAAATGTCATGTTAAATTCATAATCCGAGTCAAACATAAATTTTATGCGAGTATATGTTACAATATCATCATTGAAAATTGAAATGGTTCGGTGCTAGCTTTCTATTAGAGCGTTGTATGCATAAAATTAAGTCATGAATCCTGTTATGAATACGAGGGTATAAAATAAAATTAGATTGAATAAAATGAGACGGTTTTATATATACAATGCTGTCATATACGTTTCGTAGATATCTTTTAAATCACTTTTTTGGTTAAGCAGGGAGCATTAGCACATCAAGATTTTTCAGGGCACAAGGATGTAATAAGAACAGGGGATGTACAGGTAATAAACTTAGCAAAATCCATGAACATTAATATTTTCCCTTAAAATAACAAATGTGTTCTATTTGATGTATGAATTTAACGATCTTGTTTAAGACCGTCTTAAGTCCGTTGTTTGAAAGACTAAATCAAAGGCGTTTGAATTGTTATTTTTTTTTTGCAGTGGATGACAGCAGGAAGAGGAATAGTGCATTCTGAAATGCCTGTTGGAGATGGAGTCAACAAAGGATTACAACTTTGGATCAATTTATCATCTAAAGATAAAATGTATGTTTCGACAATTTTCATTATGGGTCATCTGTGAATACGTTTTGTATATACGAGGTTTAGTTATCTCGTAAATAAATGCATTTTTTTCAGGATTGAGCCAAATTACCAAGAATTGTTGAAGGAAGACATAGCAAGAGCAGAGAAAGACGGTGTGGAGGT
>VHZZ01000009.1:579279-606128 GCA_009801015.1 Silene noctiflora
ACAAGGTGGGAAGCAGACTTTCATTCACTAGTACTCCCCATAGAGGGAAATTTGATAGTTACATCCTGGTAGCAGGAAACATTGAAATTCTAAGTTTAGTGTAGAATAGCGATACATCCTTTTTAGAGCTATTCTAAAGCTATGCTAAAAACTATGCTAATATGGAAAATACTTACTACAAATAGACAAGAAAAGAAATTACATAAGCATAAGGAAATCTAAGGGTTCGATGTGCACGGATCGTCACACTTGGCATCTCAAAGCAAACGATTAAATTAGATAAGCAGCAAAAGCTTCTTCGTATGATCGAAGCAGCAATTTAACAGTCTAACATTCGTATTAAACTATTTTTTAGAATTAAAAATGACTTACAATATAAACAAGTATTAGTCCGCGGCTCATCTAGAAAACGCACATAAAGCTTTGTAAGGCGTTCTGCCTCAATCAACATTTAATTTCAATCTAGAACCTGGTGAAATAGGTAGGAATTCTGGAAAAAACATTTGAGGGTGATAACTGATACAGAAAAGGACTTCATCAGCGCCCAATTTCAACAAAACAAGGCCTTAATTACAATGAAATGCTGATATTTCTGGTGTTACATGATCCTGAGTGATTTCGGTACAACAAAATCTCGGCCATCGAAGCTACCTACAATCATACATTATTACTACATCCTCTTGAGACATAATATTTCCTAGTATTACATATTCTATGTTACTCCGGTTGGAAGGGTCGGACACAGGTGCGTTACCCGAGTGTAGGACACAAATATGATATGAAAAATTGACAAGCTTTCAGTCTAAAATGAAGTGTCAAGTGTCATACCAGTGTCCAAAGGCCGAGTGTCAAATGCGGGTACATGAGCTCATATGAAGAGTCGAGGTAGCTAGTATATAGTCATGTGAGTTGAGCATTGTCAACAAAGAGCACTTTCTGCGGGTGGAATGGTCCATGCTCACTATGGGAAAGCTGGCTCTTCCATCCCATTGTTTCCATTATATCTTTCACTTTTATAATGACATCTACATGATCTCTCACAATTACAGCACCATGAGGCCTCAGTATCCTGTACATCTCCAACAGTATATCAACAGCATCACACCTGTCGAAACACTAAGCTTAGTTTCGTTCTAGAATGACAATGATGGTGACTGAGAATGTAGTCATGGATTTAGGAATTGAAATACTCACTTTCTCATGTACAAACTAAATACACCATCAGCATGTATCAGGTCATAGGTACGAGGGTACGTTGAGAAGGCTTCGCACCTGTCACAGTCAGGACATTACGAATATGCAATGAATGTAATATATGTAACTCATTCAGCACAGATGTTCAAATCCTGTCAGATGCAGAATACATTTAGAATTCTACCATGGTATCAGACCCGTTTGTGACAACCTGTTGTGAAATCAATACAAAAACCAAGACTTAATAATGAGATTAAGCACCATGGATCATACCAGTTCATGTAAGTCCCGATAAGGCCACGTTCATATATAACCCCCAGAGTGTTATTTTCCGAGTCAAATGGGACAACATTCATGACCCAGACAGGGTAAACAGACATTGCAGAAGCAAATCCTCCTAAGCCAGCATTCATGTCCATAACATTCCTATATCCACCATCGAAGAGGGAAGTGAGAACCCCTCCGTAGTGGTGAATTCTCCGTTTCCACAATCTATTATCTTCATTAAAGGCCCCTGAGCTAATTGCCCCAATCATTAAGTTAGGTGTTCTTGATGGCACAACATTTAACCTCTTAGGCCATTTCTCAAGAATCCCACCAGATGTATGTTTGATGTTTCTGACATGTGGAAGAGGAGTTATGCATGACTCCATCTTTTTATACCTGTACCGAAAATTTTAACAGAAATAAAAAAAATTGAGCTTCAGAGTTACTTCTCGACTAATGCTACAGCGTTACTACAAATCCGGGAAACATGCTTTCATGAGCAAGGGAAGGGTGCTGTTGAAATTGCTTTCTCAACTAAAATTATAGACAACTATAGAGGGAAATAGAAAACGGTGTAGACATCATGGCATTAGGTCTCACTTTGAGGCTTGTCTAGAAATCGAAAGCCACCATTTCATTTTGGTCATTGCGCTAAATCTGGTGATATTTAACCCCTCAAGTCTCAGACTTATCATGGGTGTCACAATTTTCTCTCTATTTCTAGTAGGGTACGGATGATAAGACTTCCGAGCAAAGAATAGGAGTCTTTGGCTTGGAATTGAATTCAGATAGATATCAGCTAACCGCAGACAAACGATAGATTAATTCTTTGGTAGTAATTAGTTTCTACCCTAAGCTCCATAAATAGTTGTAGAGTGACATGGAAGAGAAGAGCTCACCAAGCAGAGTCGGGGTCGTTTTCTCCACAGAATTTAAGAGATTTCAACCTTTTCAATTTCTGAGCACAATGAATATGATTGGTTGGTTTTTGCCACACTGCAATTGCCCCTTTCTCTGCAACCTTTTTCCAGCACAATCTATAAGCAAGGTTTTCCAAGTCTATTTGTTCTTTCTCCAAGTCACTAGCTGATCTCTCCCAACCCTTGAAACTAGTCCTCCAACTAATCGGTGGGCCGGATAACACCCAATAGCCACCAGGACGAAGAACACGGTCGACTTCCAACAGATACAATCCATCTACAACAGAATTTGCCAAAGGTCACATAGCAATACAGCATGATGTAAAAATAGTAGAGAAAAACTGCCAATCGATGTAAAGCATCCAAGGCCAAGTTACAGGTTGTTGTTCGGTACATTGTCTACATTCTGAATTTTATATATTACTCCATCCATCCCATTTATATTCGTTCAATTGCTCCCTATTTGATTTTGGTGGTGAAACAATAGTGACCTGGACCGATATTTTCTCACTGTATAAAACTACAGCTTTTCAAATGATAATACAAACATATGGTTATCTTGGTAAATCGAATATAACAAGTTCTACAGCATATTTTTACATATATTTCGAGATGTTAATTATCAAAGTTGACCTTGGTTTGTCAATAAAGTCAAATGAGGGCAAAAATTTATTAGGATGGATGTAGTAAATGATAACAGGCCTCGGTAATTAGCTATGAATCTATGATGTTCCTATGACCACATTGACGTTGATGTCGTAACTAGCAGATTTTCAAGGTCTAGAGAACCAAACACTAGACAAATATTTCAGAAGGGCGACACAAGTAGGACTATTAATGCACCTGTATAAGCAAATGAGAAAAAATTACCATTATTAGTCCAGTTCACAAGGCATCTTGCGCAATGAGCAAGGTCAAAAGACCGTGATGGAAATGGCAGCCTGTAGGTACTTAGGATTCCAAGCATTGCTGGAACACCTCTCTCTAATGCAAACTGCACCTGAGCTTCATGTGTATCTAATGGTGCAACCGAAACTGTTAAGATGTTGTAATCCAACAACGCAGCTCCAAATGTCGCCACCTAAGATTAACAAGAATGCTATAGTTGTCAAATTTCATTTCCTGTTAATACTTCCATCTTCTAATTAACTGTCACAAATATTTCTGTCAATGGCCTATCTAACCTTCCCCTTCACAAATGAAACGAAAAATCCTACACATCAATAGTAACTGCAATATAGTGACAATAGCTTTGAAGTTTTGATCTTTAAAGGTTACTTTCTAAGACGACAACTTTTAAGCCGTCTTACACAATGAGGCGCTTGGTCTCACGCAAGAAAAGTTGCACCCTAGCGAAAACCACCCAACGCCTCAAAAGAGATTCTTGCCTAGACCACCAACATATTGCAAACAATTTCTAAACCATAGAAACCTTGATCAGAGATGCTATTGAAATAGTCTCCGTTGTGTGATTTAATTTAATCTATGAGAACTGAAATACCTTTTTTTGGTTAGCAAATCATACAAGAATTCGAATGAAACGTGTCAAGAAACCATCTCAAATGGTTGGAGTCTCAAGATCGGTTTTATATTCTAACACACCCTCTCACACGAATGCTTGAAGTGTGGATGGTACTGCAAGGCCTCCTCCCATACCTGGTGATCAAACCGGTGACCTCGTGACCTTTTGGTCACACGGGCTCTGATACCATATCAAGAAACCATCTAAACCAAAAGCTTAAGCTGTTGCAAGATCGATTTTATATTCTAACAAAACGAGAGCGAATTAATGATAGTATAAGCTTTTTGTTTGTTTGAAATTCGCTAATGTAGGAGGAAATGAACATTAGACTTCTAGTATAGTACAAATTACCAAATATCCTTCCATTTCTTTAATCTTTTCCTTCCAAATTCAATGCTAATATATCAAACAAACATTGGAAATTGCATCAAATACAATTCCTTCCCACCCAATACTTTATAACCTAAACAAGTTCTAATGTCGACCGGATTTAAAACCTGAACGACTTTACCAACTCAACTAGCTAACACCTACTTAGCTCTAACTTGGCAAGGTAGGTACCAGTGTAACTACTCAACTAAAATACTCTCTCCGTCTCAATCATTTATTTACTCTTTTGGTCATCTGTGAGCGGTATTTTAATCAAAGGTAAACAAATGATAGAAACGGGAGCTACTAAAATCCAAGAAACAGCAAAACATGTAACATACCCCACAACCAACATCAAGAGCAGTTCTAATACTCCCAGACTTAAAATCCAAAACCTTCTTAATACCATCAATATAACCCTTAACACCCTTACGAAACGACGTCCCGCCACCCGGAAAAACAAACCGATCACCTTCCAATCTAACCCAATTCTGCTTCTTTTTATCCTCAACAAGCCTCTTAAAAGGCACATTATTAAACCAGGCCATATCCCTGCTTTTCGGCCATGGAAACGGGTTTTGATACCCGGTCGGGACCGGAACCAAGCAGTTGAGCTTCTCATAGTCAAACTCAGGACAATGTCTCTCCCTATTGAAGTAAATGGTACTCGAAAACCGCCTTATTCTTGCTGAATCTTGACATGGGCAGTAAAAAGTGAAGTTCTTTGAGCATTTTTTGATGGGTTTTAGCTCATTTTGTGTAGGAATGAGTAATTCAGTTGAATGGTGTGCTGCAAAATCAAGAAGGTTTGAAACAGGGGAGTTTGTTTCTAATGTTTTTAAGTTAGTTTCGTTTAAGACGGATATATCCGTCTTGAATTCATGTTTTAAGTTGGTTTTTGTTGTTGAAAAGGTGGAAAAGAGGTAGAAAAGAGAGAGGATAAGGGAGAATAAGATAAGGTTGAAAATGGGTTTTGGGAGTTTTGAGGGAAAAAGTTGGAATTGAAATGCCATGATTATTGCTTTTGTTTGGATTGGTGGATGATTTGTTTGTAGGGGTTTTGATTAGGGTTTAAGGATTGGGATGAATTTAGGGATTGTAATTTTTGGGTGGGGGATTTGGATAGTGAATGATCAATGGTGGAAAGTGAGAAATTGGGTGGGAATTAATTGGTGGAGGTAAAGTTTGCAGAGATTGGTGCAATAATTTTGCATTGGAGTGAGCTATGGGATTACATGTTGGAACTTGAGGTTCCTTATTTCTCAAAAATATTGTCCTTTTGTAGGATTTCACAATGGAAGTTGAGATAATTGTGAGTGGTAAGGGTTCTCATCTGTTAAATTAGTGACGAGGGTTTGATTTCTGACTCTTGTGAATGAAAAAATCAAATTTGGAGGGGTCAACCCATTTTATTGCCTTCAATACCCGAAGGAGATTGCCCCAACTGTCGGTAGGGATACCCCTGGTAAAAAAAAAAAAACAATGGAACTAGAGATGAGGGTTGAGTCGAGTTTAGCTCTGTTCAATTTAGCTTATTTAATTTCGGTTTATAATAGTTCTTCTCATTTCTTCACAAATCAATTCTTAGTTCAGTTCAGTTTTGTTCAGCTCCATTAAATTCAGTTCGATTCAGCTTTTTTCAGCCGAAAAGAACATGGTCTTTTAAGTTAACTTTACGAGAATCATGCTACAAAGAAGAGGGAAGATTGAATCAATGGGATAAGTATGTAAAAAAAACTTACTCAAATTGTGGGTAACGACACAAATTAGATATGGAATACAAGTTAAGAACATTTGGCATAACTTAATCATATCCTAATATTGTGAATGAAACACGAAGAATTAGCGTGTACCAGTGTGATTTGTTTTGTATGGAGGATACAATAGATATGGTGATGTTTTTACCGTATGCTAGTCTTAATCATAGTTTAATGGGTCATGTATCGAATAAAACACTAAAATCCAAATTGTTAATTTCCTACTAATCAAAGCTCTACCATTCTAATACCCCTACCCAATTCAAATTCAAAATAACTCTAATACAGAGTAGTATATGCCTAAAAATATCCTTTTCCTTAACCGAACCACTCAAAATTATAATCGCTCATTTCGGTTCAGTTTAGCTTTAGCTTATTCTTCGATTGGACCACTACTCAAAATCACAATCTCATCCTCCCAAGTACTAACCACCAATTTACCTTTCTCACATCAGTTAGCCTTATTTAAAACCGTTTTAATTTAAACCCGTCTTAACTCCCAACTTTCCATTAATTTCACACCTATTTTAATCGGAGTACGAGGTACGCACCCAAAGAACCCACCTTTATTCAATAAATTTACCTGGAAGTTTCAACCTTTCTCCTTCGTAATTACTTTGGTATTATTTTTCCCCATTTTGTGATCATTCAAGCAATTAAAGAAGAAGAATGAGACCACTTGGAAGTACCATTTTCACCAAAGACAGTAAATTTTCTGTCTTTTACCTCTTACAAGGTAATTAAATCCAACTAATTCTAAGTTTACTTGATGGTTTTTTACTGTAGTCATAATTGTGATGCGTATGGTATGGTTGCATACTTGCATGTATGGTTTATTCTGATTATTACATGGTCATCTAAGGCATTATTTGTGATATTTATGTTAATGGTTTTCCGAGCCTTAATCCCGAAATGATTTGGAGTCGGTTGACATGAATCATCCTTTGAAACCGTCAATGATAGGTTATGCATACGGCTGCTCATGTTAAGAGGAGCCAGAATTTGCCTTCAGGTGTGGTGAAAAACTAAAAATCTCAAATTTTGGGAGCAATTGAATTTTTTTTGAAGCGGTTATATTTATGTGTGTAGATAAGTTTGCTTGGCTGGTAGAGTGAGTTGTGGATATTCTGGTTAGTTCTTGTCGTAGGTAAGTGTGGTGGAATCGGGTTTATGGTATGGTTGTTGAATGGGGTGGAACATGTTGGTTGTTTGGGCACCAAATATTTGTGAAATTGGGTGGAGGATAGCCAGGACGAGCTCTGGACTGGCACGATTCTGCTGGCCATGAGTCAAGCTGTTGCTGGTTGCAGACCTGCAGGCTGCTGGCCCTGTGGCTGTGTCTCATGAAGTTGCTTGTTTGTAGGCTTGTGTTTCGACATGTTCCCTTGGCTAAAATAATTGTTTTCCTTTTGTTAGCTTAAATTCAGATCGGTTGTTTAAGTCTAGCCTGTTTGTGCCACTGTGACTACTATTTAATTTGAAGTATTTGAAAGTTCGCGTAGTTACAGCAACCCTTGCATTCTTTTTCAGAAATGGTGCATTTCAAAATGACTTGGTTACGTTGAAGCTTGAATTGGGTTTCAGGAGTTATCTCTGGCCTCTGGGTTACGATACCAAGACACCCAGCACTTGATACAGCGATCTATTTGCAGAGGTATGTACTTTTGAGTCTTGAACACAAAAGTCTTATACTCTTATTGTTATCGGGTGTATTACTAGGTGCAAAAGCTGAGTAAGATAAATTTTGCGAATAATGGGATTGGGAATGCATAGAATATAGTGGTTGACATACAACAATACCAAACCCAAATAATATATTTTGTAGTAGATGAAAGTATGAAACCATAGTAAATGAACAAAAGTGTTTATTTTGGACTGTCTTTCAAAGACGAAAGTGTAAAACATAAGCTGTTATTATTGACATTGATATGATTACGTAGAGAATCTGTACGGGAATATAGCAAGTAAGAGTTGAGGAGGACTGAAAGTCGTTATTAAGGAGTAGGAGAAATAGGCGGAATTGCGGAGGGTCATATCACAGATGTGTACAATAAAGGCAAACATCGTTGAAGGAATATAAGTGGGTATGGAATACATTATGTGAAGATGTAGAGGAGAACCGTTGAGGGTGGACAACAGGGCGAGGAAGGGTGGCAGCAATAGGGTCTATGGGGATGATGGGGCTTTAGGTTAGGATCAGTTAGTATGGTAAGCTATCATGTACATATAATATGATATGACAATTAGCACATAAATCGCGCTTCCTCCATTTCTATATTTTTAAGCACCGGTTTTAAATATGTTTAAAAAATTATAAAAAATAACATGAAACTAAAATATACACATTTGGTTCTCAAATCTCTCTCACAAAATCATTATGTTCAACAAATATAAGTAATAATGTAATATACAAATGCAAAAATTGTGGTCAAGTGAGAAGAACTATAGAAATGCACACCAAAGAAGTAATATTTCATTCAAACATCATCGTCCATAGAAACACGTTTTTTTAACAAAGGTTAAACTTGATTATTATTACCGAGATCTTCATTTTCATTTTGACCCACCTTAGAAACTGGCATTTCTTCTACATGAGCCAAGTCGTGTTGTTGAACAACCAGCAATGAGGAGACTACACCACTATGGGATGAAGATAAGATGTCCCCTATTGGCCCGAGCTCAGCGTGCTCAGCCTGACGTTCTGCCAATTGTGATACCATGGGCGAAGGAAATCGGCCTTTCCCTACAATTATGAGTTCATAATTTCCACTTTTCCCTAACTCGAGCACTTCTTCTTCGATGTTACTAACATTTCGCTCGATGAATTGTACCGTTCCTTCCCATTTGGTGCGAAATGCTTCTACCATTGCATCATCTAGCGCCTACATATGAGGAGCAAGAGTATTAGACCTTACATTAGATAATTTTCCTTGAAAATCATGTAACTGCAAAAATAAATTAGAGAGATTAATGGAGGATAATCGTACCTTCTCTTCGACCCTGTTCATGGCTGCCACTGAAAATGTATAGTGATGTTCACCATTTTTCTCATGAGATGGCGTCAATGTGACGTTAGCTTCTGTCGTTTCGCTTTCCATAAACCTTATAACAGACACATGAATAGCAGGATGATCTGCCATCCTTCCACCAAGCTCTAATGCCTCTCGATCATCAGGCCCACCGAAGAAAACAACACAAATTCTCTGTCCTTCGATCTTATTGAATCCCCTGTCCACAAACACCGCAACTGAACAAGGAGCATCTTTAAGCACCCTTTGATTCACCCCTCGCCAACCATGTCCTGCATTCTCAACTTCCATCACTCCAGATTCCCCATTCTTCCTCCACATTTTGTGGAATGGGAGAAGCACCATCATTACCAATTTGTCCTCGGCCACATGGCAGACGTCCTCATGCATTGTAGGTAAGGCTGAGATGACAGTCACAGGCCTGACCATAACTTTACCTAACTGAGCGTATGTCTCAAAGGCGGAGGAAACCTTATCATAGACCTCAACGCGACTCTTTCGATGAGTTGGGTCAATGAAGGGGAGCCCATTTCGACGAAGTCTTTGAACCATGATAATTGATGAGGTCCGTTCGGTGAGCTCAACTAGGTGCATGATGTACAACTTTAGTTTGCTCTTTTCGACCGTGCTTCTTGTGGACTCGATTAGGTTTATAAGCCCAGGAACGTTACCCGGCCCATGAGCGCAAGCTAGCATTCTAAACTCATCTCTGGTGTTAGGACTAGAGGTTAAAAAGGGTTCGATTTGAAATCGGTTTGATTGTAGTTTACGTTTTGGCCTTTGAATGTCTCGTTTGTCGGGTTTGTAGATAGCCATGACGATAGGAGTGGTCATAAAAGTGGTGAATAGAGCCATTAACACAAGTATCGCAAACATTGCATCATTAAGCACCTGATAAAAAAAAAAAAAAAGATAATTTGATTATTGTTCTTCTAGTACATTATCATTCATATTATTTTTGTTAATACTTCTAAACAGGTAAATTAAATTTCGGGTTTAGATAGTGCAGATAGCTACAACTTTTTGAGTTGTTTATTCATCTACTAGTCATAACATAAATTATTGATGCATTATATATATATTATATACTCTGTTGGTAACTCTATTCAAATATGGAGTAGTTGCTTACGATTCATTAGAATGCGTCTCAGAAACGAATAGAAAAATAAACAACTAGTTGTAGGCAACAGAGTAGTAAAAATGTAAAATTGGGTTTGTAATATTTTGATCAATGGTAAGTAACTACACCAAGAAAATTGTATGAATTTAATAAATAAAAACTTTTGTTGAAGTGGTACGGATATTATTGTATATGTTAGAAATAAAAAAATTATTTACACTATAGAATACAAATGTCCCTCTCGTAAGATATTTGATAGTCATGCCTGGGACAAAGGATACACATCTGTATTCTGTATAAATATAATAGTATTAACATCAATAATGCACAAAATATCGCTTTAGCGATAACGGTTTGTACAAAACCATTTAATTAAAAGAAATTATCCACAGTTAGGACTTAGCAGTGAAATGGAAAAAATCCCCCTACTACTTTTCGTTAATTTGCCTGTTTATTGTGATGCGGTTTAACACTAATACCATATAATACAAACCATATTTGTTTAAAAGAAAAACGAAAATTTGTGTAAGGCGGCCTTATACAAGAATTTACCGACTTCTTGTTTAAAACTGGTCTACGCAATTATGATGTTAAAACTAAGTGCTATTGTACGTAAATAACCTTGTATATAACTTTCGCCCATTACCATGTTTTTGTGAGAGAGACATTATTATCCGTATAAAAATAATATTACAATGTTTTATCGTAGAACTGTTTTATATTTCATATGATGTCATAGATGACTTTTTTGCTTCATTATTTCAGTATGTAGAAGTCTATGGCCGCCATATAAACGTGAGTAAGTTCATAATATGCGTCATAAAGCGACTTTATTAATTGGCTTAAATATTTTAATGTATAGAAGCCAATGGCCGCCATATAGACATGAGTACATGACCAAATTTAGGCTGCCCTTGCAAAAACACAATAATTCCAATTCAAGAGTATTATAATATAAGTACATAATAAAGTTATACGAAGTATTATGTTGTTTGGATGATATAATTCATATTTTTTCCGTTCCGTTGAATTTTTACGTTTTTCAAAATTCTCCTTACATATTTTAAAAACAGTAAACAATTCAGTGAGACAGGGGGAGTACGAATTGGAAATTCTAGTAACTTTTCTTTTTTGATAGATGTAACAAATATTGTTTTCTACATCCTAGTAGCATTGGACTCTCTTAAATTTTGCTTACATACTTAATAAAACGTAGAAATTCGTATAACTTTGAATCCTCTATAACGGAGAAAATACTGTTTTGTACCTCATCCGTCCTTAGGTATTAGACGGTGTTCATCGGAGTAATTTTTGTAATTTGTAAATTCATATAAAATACCCCGTGAATTTTATATTAAGGGCTCATTTGAGATAAGAGTTGTTATTATTACTTTCTTCACTCCTACGAATCCTCCCGAATACCCCATGAATTTTTTTTTTTTTTTTTTTTTTTTGTACCTACTAGCTTTGGTGATACATTATCTGTTATTTATAATCATGATTAAAGTATAATAATTTGATTTGAAGTAAAAAGTACATGATGCATTCATTCACATTTGTCAAACACCACCACTATACATTATCAGGATTTGAAGCTAGCTTTTATGATTAAAGTTTATTAATGTCATGATTAAAGTTTACTTATATCTAATATAAGACACATTAACACAAACTTTAGAATGCTATTGGTAATAAAAGTCATGTAAAAGTAGTTTTTTCGTGTTATATCAATACAAATTACTTTCGATTTATACAAACTGAACGACCTTCCTTTTCCCATTATGGACTTGATGTTGGATTTCTAGATTAATTTTGCTCTATTAATAACGTAATTAAGTAAATAATTTGCATGTCAACTAGCTTAGTTGGTAAAGTCATGAGAGGTGATACTCATGATGTTTGTTTAAATACCGTCGGCATAAAAATCGCAAGGAGAATAGAAACGCAAATAGTTATGAGAAAACAGACCTTTTTTTCTTTGCCAATATTAAGTACAATGAGCTCAACCAAGCCTTTAGTATTCATCAAGACACCCAAAGTCAGTGCCTCCCGAACTCGTATCCGATAACACATAGCCACTGAGAACACCCCTATAATCTTCCCGAAACAGGCGACTGCGATCACAAGCACCAACATCGCCCACGCCATCCCTCCTTGTATCTTTGTTATATCGGTCTTAAGACCACTTGCTGCAAAGTATAGCGGTAACAATAACCCTGTCACAAAATCCTCTATTCTCTCTATTAGCGTTTTTGCAAAATTTCCTTCCTTTGGAATAATTAACCCGAGAACAAATGCCCCGAATATTGCATGGATCCCTATCAGATCGGTTATAAATCCGCATACCAGGGCGCCCCCTAGGGTGATTGTTATGTAAAGCTCGTTCATTGCATCTTGCTCGGATGAGCAACGACGAGCTACCCAAGCCATGATGGGTTTAACACAAATGAACATGAGAGCAACAAAGCCGACACCACATAAGAGCACCCATACGGAGATTAATGGGCTGTTATGCGGTCCTCCAGCCACGCCGTTCCCTGCAAGGGCGACAGCGAGGGCAAGCAATATCCAGGCCGTCACATCATCAAATGCTGCGACAGCCATGGCTGTTTGCCCCACATGGGTCGTAAGGAGTTTCAGTTCGGCTAAGATTCGGGCTAGGACAGGGAACGCGGTGATTGAGAGGGCGACCCCCATGAAGACCACAAAAGGGACGTACCCTGCCTTGTCGGCTCCATCAATGGTACGACGGAGAAGGATGGCCAATGCGGCTCCCGTGCCAAAGGGAAGGCTGATTCCCGCCACTGCAATGCTTAAGGCCTGACGGCTGCTGCGGCGGATTGAGGAGAAGTCTAGCTCTAGGCCCACTAAGAAGAGAAAGAATAGGAGACCAATGCTGGCTACCGACTCTAGGATCGGCATGCTCCATTTCGGAAACACATTGTTTAGGTATGTGTGGTTTCTTCCTAAGGCCGACGGCCCTAGTAATATCCCTCCCTACACAAAATTAGAATAGTACCATATATTACTAATAGGAAACTTTATTGTGCATAATACCAAGTTCAAGTTTCATTGAGAGGAGTTGGTTTTGTAGCATGTATATGTATTTGTATTCCGTCAATTTTGATATTTATTACAGATTTATAGATACCGTAATGACCTTATATTAACAAATTATCTACATTTGAAAAACAAAATCATTTTCCTTATGAAAATAATGTACTTACCACAATTTCAGCAATGACTTTGGGCTGACGGAGAGGCTTGAAGGCGAAGGCGAGGAGGCGAGAGATGACAAGGATTAACGTCATCTGAACGATGAGCAAAGGGAAGGCGGTATGAAGGGGATTATCACCTTCAAGGATTCCATTTGAGGAGGTTTTGATACTTGTTATGTTTACAGGCATGTTTTATTTTTATTATGTGCTTAATATAATATGATATTTATATATATATATATAGTACTAAAAGTTAAGAAAATTAAACTGAAATGCTAAATTCTAGCTTTGTTTGAGCTTCATTAGGATGTGCACTTGAGGAATATTTGGTTGGGGTATTTATATACAATTTTGCATTGCTAGATCTTTAGCTAGCATGGACTTAGTAGTTAGTACAACCTAAACTAAATTACTTAAAAGTATATACTTAGTCAAACTTATAGTATATGCATTTCACCATTTATGGGATATTTCCTCGGTCCTAGTCATTTATTTACCTTTGATTTTGGTATAAAGACCAAGTAAGGGAAGGAGACCATTTTTACAATCGGATGACAAGCGGATTAAGATGCGATGGATGGTCAAATAACTAATGAAAAAACATTTCCAAATAAAGAAGATAAGCAAATGAATACAAAGCGTCTTGCTTGTGACGGACACTATCCGTCTTCAGCTTGTGAGAGGGGCATTATCCGTCTTCAAATTGTGACGGATAGTGCCCGTCTTCAATGAGAATTTGTGAAATGAATAAGACGCCCAAAATAGAATAGGTAAACAAATGACCGAGAAGGAAGGATAGAGTTTCTTTTACACAAAACAATGGGTCTAGGTTTTAGTAGTTGGTACTTGGTACAATGTAAACTAAATTACTTGAAAATACAGAGTATATACTTAGTCAAATTTAGTATATGCATTCATGGCCTTATAGAATAGTTAAATCAAGTGGATTTAGTACTTCTCTCTTGAGAATAAGACAACAAATATAATTATACAAAATAATTATACGATAAATCAGCAATGAATATGAAAGATAATATTTAAATCCCTCTTGTTCATTAAACTAAACTTTTAAAATTGAAAGTCAAGGAAATTATACATGTATATACCCTCTTGTTAATTAAAAAAAAAAAAGAATCTTTAAGGTAAGATCTTTTTTACTTTGTTATATGACATGCATCGTACGGACTCTAGAATTAATCGTTGTTTTTACTCCGCTTTAACTATTTATAACCTATAAAGTTATATTCTTCGGGACGAATTAAACTTAATAGAATTATAAACTTGAACTAAGTAAATATTTGATCCCAAAAAAAGATGATAATAGGATACCGTACATCATTTGAGTCCGGTGTAATAAATGGGTATAAAAATTTGGTCTCTCAATAACTTAGTGAGAGACCGTCTCTCCCAAGTTTTGGTGTAATATATACAAAATGGTAGAAAGACATTTTAATAGTGTTTCCCTTTTTATCTTTAATTTGTTGAACTAGTAATTAAAGATCCCTTAATCCCATAATAACGGGAAGATTCATTATATACAAACCCTTCAACAAATTTCAACATTTTATAATCATCAAATCTTTTTACATATTTTTAATTTTATTTTCAAAACCTGATATTTAAATAATAATGTATTTTAAAACATTTGTTATCATTTAAAAAGATCATGTTAACAAAACATAACCATGAGTTAATCAATACAAATAGTAGTTAATATTTTGGGGGTTCATACGTTTTAAATTCGTTCTACGATATGATGGTCTTATTGGAGAGTTGATGAATGTCCGACATATTCGTTTAACCCGTCCATGACTAATGGGCAAGATGAAATGTTCCCAAAATCCATATAATTTCGCTTTCACTAATATCTTGGATCGGCTATAAATCGGCAAAGGAAATATTTTCTCTAGTTTGCATTATTTTTTTTGACAATTTTACCCTTGTAAGAAATTATACTCCATAGTCCATATTTTGAATTTAAAAACTTGGGAGAGAAATGAAACCATAACATAATGTACAAATATATTTAACGTGGCACTCGAAATCAGTATCACTCGGTGACAAGTGACGACATCTCATTTTCGTCTAAGAAATGTACCACCATATTGTTCATAGTAACCTTTATACACTTAGTATGCTTAAATATTGAACATAAAGCCATAAGTGATACAGGAAGTCTTGCTTGGGACGGTCACAAGCTTGTGACGTCTCACAATCTCTTTCCTTTTGAACATTATTTAAATCAGTGAGTCGTCACAATCTTGTGACGGTTATAAGCATGAATTTGTGCTAGTGATTAAGTGGTAGGGACTAGGGACTTGTATTTCATACAAGATCATCATTAAACTTAAACTTGATCGCTAAAACTTGGACTATCATCTTCTCTATGAACCACCTTCGAAACCGGGACTTCGTCTACATGAGCCAAGTCATGTTGCTGAACAACTAGCAAAGACGAGACCACCCCACTATTGGTAGCAGATAAGATATCCCCGATTGGACCAAGCTCAGCGTGCTCAGCCTGACGATCTGCTAATTGCGCTACCATGGCCGTAGGAAATCGCCCCTTGCCTACAATTATGAGTTCATAGTTACCGCTTTTGCCCAGCTCAAGTACCGCTTGTTCAATGTTGGTAGCGTCTCGTTCAGTGTATTCTACCGTTCCTTCCCATTTGTTGCGGAATTCTTGTACCATTGCATCATCTAGCGCCTGCAGACATCAATAATAGTACAGTTAAAATTTACTCGAAATTTATTTAAACAAAACAAATGATTGAGACGAAAATAAGCGAGGTACTGCAATTTGAGGTTATTATTTACCTTCTCTTCCACCCTATTTTCGACAGCCACGGAAAATGTGTAATGGTGATCTCTGTTTTTTTCAGGAGACGGAGTCAATTTGACATTATTAGCTTCAGTCATTTGGGGTTCCATAAACCGAATAACAGACACGTGAATAGCCGGATGGTCTGCCATCCGTCCCCCAAGCTCTAACGCCTCTCGGTCATCAGGCCCGCCGAAGAATACAACACAAATTCTCTGCTCTTGGACCATATCAAATCCACGGTCCACAAACACCGCAACTGAACAGGGTGCGTATTTCAGCACTCTCTGATTCACCCCACGCCAACCATGGCCTACATTGTCGACTTCCATCACTCCGGTTTCTTCATTCTTCCTCCACATTTTATGAAATGGAAGAATTACCATCATCACCCTTTTGACCTCAGACACATGGCACACGTCTTCATGCATAGTCGACATGGGAGAAATGACTGTTACAGGTCTGACCATAACCTTACCTAACTGTGCATATGTCTGGAAGGCAGAGGCCACTTTGTCATGGACCTCAACACGACTCCTTCGACGAGTCGGGTCGATGAACGGGAGACCGTTTCTACGGAGTTTCTGGACCATGATGATTGATGAGGAGCGTTCAGTGAGCTCAACTAGGTGCATAATGTACAACTTAAGTTTGCTCTTGTCGACCGTGCTTCTAGTGGACTCGATTAAGTTTATAAGTCCAGGAACGTTACCCGGTCCGTGAGCACATGCTAGCATTCTGAACACATCTTTGCTGGTAGAAGTGCCGGCTACATTCGGATCCACTTGAGATCGGTCGGGCTGAAGTTTACGTTTTGGGCTATAAGTGTCGCGTTTTTCGGGCTTATAGATTGCCATGACAATTGGGGTAGTTATGAAAGTGGTGAACAAAGCCATCAATACAAGTATAGCGAACATTGCATCATTAAGCACCTGAGATCAATAAAAAATGTTGAAATTTAGTTTTTTTTTTTTTTTTTTTCTGATTATTTTTGACATTATTAATTTTTCAATTCATATAAATAAGAAAACAAAAGTGTAAACTGAAAAGAATTTACTCCGTAACAAGTAAAATATATACCGAGTAACAAATATCCCGACTATATGTCACCAATGCTGGTTGTTCGACCCCTTTGTCATTGCTAGATAGTACAAATTTGAAGAGTTTATTTAACCTTTGGCGTTTTCTTAATTTATTTACGGTTTTTCTAACGTGTGTTCTAATTAAGGACACATGTTAATCGGTTTTTAAACCTTTCTTTTTTAAGTTAACTTCAAATGGGCATTAATTTGGGCACACGATAAACATGTTATGTTAGCTAAATGCTTACAAGATGAAAACGTTAATAATATTTAAATATCATAATTAAACTTTAAATATCATAACTAAACGAACCAAAACATTAAATATTCGATTAGTAAAAATTACTTGAACGTTTTATGGAATTTAACTATTGACAATACCACAACAAATTAAGAAGTGTTGGTCTCATGATCCTGATAATTTGATATTAGTTGACTCAAAAATGACCTCAATTCAAAACGATCGACCCGATCCTAAGTTTATAGACACAAAATGATCTGGCTCGAAATTAACTCAACCTAAACCTGACTCGGTTAATCCGTTTACCAAGAGGTAGATATGAGTAGAGATGGTTATCAGCACAGGCTGACCTGACCCGGCCCGGCCCGCCCGGTTTAGCTCCCTAGAAAACAGCCCGGCCAGACCCGCCCCCCTGCCTGGCCTGGCCCGCCTCTGACTCCCCCCTAGCCCGCAGCCCGCCCTCCTCCCTATCCTGGCCCGGGTCTGACCAGAAAAGCCCGGTTCGGCCCGAGCCTGGCCCGATGCCACCTCTAGGGCTCTAGGTATGAGCCATGAGGAGGAGGAGGAGGAGAAGAACGTGTAGACAACAAATGTAGATTTGGACGGTTGATGATAAATGTTGCCATCAAGGGAGTTTAATGATGATGATGATGATGTGGACCCTACCAACCAAATATTTGGAATCTTGAAAACAAAAACAAGTGTTGTTTCCTGATTCGTACATTTTTGCAGTCTGTCAGGTGTCAAACTACTAATTACTATCTTCTCTTTCGCCTTCTTTTATAACACAAATAAACAACTATTATAAAGTCAACCTTGTCAAAATTGTTGTCTTGCTCTTTTCTACCCCGTATATTACGTAATAAAGCATTTTTATATCAAAAGTCAACGACTATCATGATCATTTGAGATTAAAACTCATGGGATTCCATTGGAAAGTTTTACTGTTTTAATGATTTTACCTATTCGATTCCGTTATAAACACTACAATCTAAACAATTACCATTATGGGTAGGTTAGAGTAATCCATGAAAAATTTAGCCCATACCCATTAGGGTGTTTCAGTCATTCCTCATAAATAGGGGCAGACCCAGTAATTAAAGTTAGGGATATCAACAGCAACAAAAAAAAAAAAATATGCGAAAAACCACAACCTTCACCTCTAAACCAGTAGATGCTTAATATATATTTAATGTATATATATATATATATATTTATCTACTATTCAGCAATATCTGGGCTAACAAATTCGTTTAACCAATTGTTTTACGTTTGGGGTAGCAGTCGCCATCTCTTGCTACTAGGTGGGTCCACCCCTGATCACAAAGTCACAAGTCATGAAACTCATCGTGTTTCTAAAGAATAGTTTTCATAGTACTTGACATGCTAAACAATGGGAGTTATGGACCAATAAAACCGAGGAACTTAATACAAATAACTTAAATACTTTTTTTTTGAAAGAATCTTAATTATGTGATATTTTCTAATAATCAAAGGTAAATATTTTAAATATTTTAATCAAAATTAAACATATGATTGACACTATTCACCCATTACTTCTAGCCAGTCATGTACTCATGGTCCTGACTCCGAATGGATTGAGAGGGATTTCGTTTATTGTAGAAAAATACCAGTTGTCTTAAAGAATATTTATTTAGTATCGATTTTTTGTGAAATTACATTATCATCATTCTTATATATAAGAGGTGATTATTATTTTATTTTGACTTTTAACTTTTTTTTTTTAATAGTTCGTTTCCCTTATATTATTTGGCATGTATTAAAAATTTAATACGAGATGGTTTCTCAAAAAAAAAAAAAAATTTAAATAAATAAATAAATGCTAACATTGTTATATAATATATATCATACCTTCATGAACCATGTGATCAATCTGTCTAACACAGAATGTCTTATTCACTTAGCAATCATGATGGATAGGTTTTCAAAAAAAAACATGTGTTATGAAATATATATTAAACCAAATTATTTCATAAAATATGTACGTAAAATCTTAGTGACACCTATTATAATTATGCATGCAACGAACTTGTTTCTTAGCAAGTAAGATATTTAATTCGACATGCCTAGGGCACGGATTCGCATCTCAACAAAAAAAAACATAAAATTAACATCAAATAATACATTAATTAACGAAGCCATTTTAAACGATAAAATTTGGACTAAAAATCCATCAGATAGTACCAATCAGGATACCATCCTCTCCCGTAAGTGGATTATACATTTAATGTACTACCACCAGTTTTATAGTTTTTGAACATTACAATAAGATTTTCGAGTTTTGTTTTAAAGTTTCTGGTTTCATTCACTTAAACATTAAACTCAAAAAATTACAATATAACTCAAAAACATTATAAATAAGCTTAGTTAGATTTGATTTTCGATAGCAAAAGATTAAAATGTACTTAAAAACTTTAAAAAGGTCAGAAAAAATACACATAAGCTCAATAACACTGAAATCTGAAGTATTGCATCTGATGTACGTTCCTATTTCTCCACCCTATAAAGTTATCATTTTATTGGTTTTTACATATTACATGTAAAAAGATGACCGGTATCTGATGACCTAATCTCATTAGTTCTTAACACACAATCGTTATGATAACGTGGAAGCATTAGGTAGGTTGGATTTGCATGAAACAATTAGTCAAACTTAATTAGGAGTCATAATCATGCAAGACAATTATACACAATAATTAGGAAATTAATGCATGTATTATACTATATTTGAAAAAGCCAATGAAAGCAATGAGTTTTAATTAATTTATTATTTACTTCAATAATTGAATATTCAATGACTAATTGCCACCTTAAGGGCAACTATGCTTATTTTAATACTTTGAAAAGTATAATCTAACCTATGAAAAATATCGCAATAAAAGGAAGAGATAGTTACGTTTCTTGATTATAAAAGTAGATTTCCTTATCTTATGCTCATATTATCCGTGTATATACTTACTTATCATTTGTTCTTTATCTTTATTGAATTAGAACAAATAATCATTAAAAATTGGATAAGAAATCAGGGTTTTATAGCGGTATCTAACGGAGTCGCGGAATCGTCCCCGGCTCGGTCGTCGCGCTCCGAATCGTTGTTACCGCGGTGATATTTATTTTACAAGCTTTTGTAGATATTTCATCATCTATTGACTATTACATATAAAGTTAAGATTAATTCTACTTAGTTTAATTAATTTGACCAATGCTATACAGTTTAATTTCTAAGAGCTTTTCATTAAAAAACTTGGTCGAGACAAATTATAACTCGTTCATATCGGGTTCATCGCGAGCTGTATCGGGTCGAGTTGGCTGATCCACGTTATAAATCGATCGTTTCGGCCGATACTTTTTTGTTTTCAATTTGCCCGATACATCTCGGGATATCTCGTATCGATACCGATACATCTCAGGCGATACGAAACGTCTCAGCCGAGATTTAAAACCATGTAAGAAATTGATAAAACCCAAACCACGTAAGATCGGTCCCAAATCAAGTAAAACCTGGCTTAACCTGACTAATTATCATAATTACCCGACTTATCCCGATAAATGAGCCTAATACTGACCCGATCAAAACCCGATTAACCCGACAAATTTATTTAAATGACCGGACCTGACAATGATTTGAACCCGATCCGGACCTAGAGACGTAGTCGTGACCCGAACCCGATCCGATTGTGACCATGACTTATGCTCATATTACCCGTGCATATACTTAGTTATCATATGTTCTTTATCTTTATTGAATTGGAAGAAGTCACGAGTAAAGGCATTTTGGCCAATTGTTTGAAATTGGAATAGTGTAAGAATAGTAGTGCATCCAATTTTATGGGTGGTGACACATGAACTTTCTCAATCAAGAGTCTAATCAAAATAGATTATGCTATTTTTCAAGTAAAAGTGTATACCATCACGAGCACCACACGATGTGACAACTTACTTGTTTGCGGTGGCGAATTTAGAGGGTTACTAAAGGATTTTAAAGACGCTTAGCCTCGTTGAAAAATAAAATTTTTATAAATTTTAGTTAAAAGTTCTAAAAAGAAATTCAAATTTAATGTATAAGCGTTACTTGTTTGTCCTTGTTAAAAATTTTCACCCCCTAACTCCAAAAATTTTCTTATATAAATTGACATTTATATTGCCAAAATTTGATTTAATAATCACCTTGTATATTTCATGAGACGATTTTTTTTTATTATTATTAAAATTTTAATAAAGAAGATTGCTTCACAGGAAAATTATCTTAATAAAAAATTATAAGGCCATTTATGTAAAATCAGTAACATGATTAAATTTTATTTAATAATCCGTATGTCAGTAAATTATATTATTTCATAGCATCATTACAATACCGGAGGTAAACAACATGCATGTATTGGATTTATTCAGTGGCGCTGTGGCGGGGTCAGAATTTGAGCTTAGGGACATAAAAATTTTTAGGAGAGAGCGGATAAGTAATAAAATAAGATACACTCGAAAAAATTTCGAAAAATCTGACGACTAAATGAGCAAAGACAAAGATAGACGTATATTGATGGTATCATTATATCACGATGAACTCGTGGATGTTGGACGTAGAAATGTCTTTCGAATTGACAGACTTTTCATCATAACATATTTTGACCTAATTAACTTCACTAATTATATACTTTAGCTTGATGTTACACCATAAAAAGATCCACAATATTCAACATCGCTTCGTGAAAATACTAAATATTTGTAGAACTATCCAGAATTAGTAAGTCTCTCTTAAAACGATAATATCTGTCAATCATATTAAGATGAAAATAAATCAAATATGCTGTAATATGTATGAGTACAAAGTAGTTAATATTCAAATTTCTTGAGTTAGATTAATACTCTGTAATCAATTATTACCTCTTTTTTCTTTTATTCAGGTGGACGAGATCGACTACTCTTGTATATGAAGTATAAAAATTCAGACTAATGTCCTTTTGTTATAATTTAAAAAAAAAAAAAAAAAAAATCCTTCGTGCTTCCATAATTGTTTGTAATTTTTTAGTACGGCTGACTTGGTGATTGTTAAAACCGTCCACGGTGCATTATTTTCTTAGTCAATGACCTTGGCATTTTCAATCATACTCATAGTTTATATTATTAAAACTAAATAAAATAATGTTACATTAATTAAATTTATATTTTGCGCCAACAAAGCGCAATCTTATTCTAGCTACCATCAAAACATTATTTTCTTTCATTAAATCAATCTCGGTAAAGATACGTCCACTTAATATTTCTTTAATTAGTAGTTATTATATTCATAATAGTCTTAAAATAATTTTCTGATTTATAAAAAAAACTACAATACAGAACATACAGTAAATATGAAATCAGTAAAAAAATTACCCCCTCTATTTTAGCATTCACTTACCTATTATTATTCAAAATAAGTGCGTAACATTATTTGAATCAAAGATAAACGGAAAAAGAAAGAAATATGAAGACTAACCTTTTTCTCCTTGCCAATATTAAGGACAATGAGCTCAACCAAGCCTTTAGTATTCATCAAGACCCCCAAAGTCAAGGCCTCCCTAAACTTAATCCGGCAGCATAATGCCACCGAGAACGTCCCTACAATCTTCCCGAAACACGCCACCGCGATCACGAGCACTAGCATACCCCAAGCAATTGCGCCTTGGATTTTCGTCACGTCGGTTTTTAGCCCGCTAGACGCAAAGTAGAGCGGTAACAATAAACCCGTAACAAAATCCTCAATTCTTTCTATTAGACATTTTGCAAACCCGCCTTCCTTTGGTATAATCAACCCGAATATAAACGCTCCGAATATCGAGTGGATTCCGATTAAATCGGTTATAAACCCGCTTACGAGGACACCACCTAGGGTGATTGTTATATAGAGTTCATCAACCGTATCGTGTTCGGATGAGCACCGTTTCGCTATCCAAGTCATAATCGGCTTTACACAAACAAACATAAGCACAACAAACCCGACCCCACATAATAAAACCCATACAGATATTAAAGGACTTTTATGTCCTCCTCCTTCCTCGCCGTTCCCAGATAGGGCAACAGCGAGGGCCAGGAGGATCCAAGCCGCTACGTCATTAAACGCAGCGGCTGCCATAGCAGTCTGGCCTACCTGGGTGGTAAGGAGTTTCAGTTCGGCTAAAATCCTGGCTAAGACTGGGAAAGCTGTAATTGAAAGGGAGACCCCCATGAAGACTAGGAAGGGGCCGTACCCGGCCGCGTCAGCTCCTGGGACAGAGCGACGGAGGAGGAGGGCTAAAGCGGCCCCAGTGACAAAAGGGAGACTAATCCCTGCCATGGCAATGCTGAATGCTTGGCGTCCACTTCTACGGATCGAGGCTAGGTCTAGCTCTAGGCCTACAAGGAAGAGGAAGAATAGTAGGCCAATGCTGGCTACTGATTCTAGAATTGGTGTACTCCATGGCGGGAATACGTTGCTCAGGTACGTATGGTTTCTTCCTAAGACGGATGGTCCAAGTAATATTCCTCCCTACAAAAAAAGTTCAAAAAAAAAAAAAAATTAAATTAATTATATTTGCAAATAAAACATATTCGTAAAGTAAGGGTTAAAAAACTCGTAAAATATGTCGCTTTTTAAACTAATATAATTGTCGTTGTTTGAAGTAAACGTGAAGAAATTGGTGAGACATTGAGACGGAGGGAGTATAATCTCAATTATTCTTTTAATAGTTTCGGAAATTGATCAATGGATAATATTTCGTATTAATTTGATGTCACCATAATCGACAGTTTACGACCAACCAATAATAATTTTAAAAAATACATGTAAAGGAGTAAAGGGACGTTATCAAATTGAATAAGAGATCATTCAGATAACGTGAACTCATTTTCCGTGAACTAGAAAAACAAACTTTAGCGAAAACATACCACTATTTCAGCAATGACTTTAGGCTGACGGAGAGGCTTGAAGGCGAAGGCGAGGAGACGGGTGACGATGAGGATCAAGGTGGTTTGGATGATGAGCAAAGGGAAGGCTGTGTGTAAGGCATTATCACCTTCCAAAATTCCATTTGAAGAAGTTTTTATATTTGTTACGTTAAATGGCATGACTATTATCGATCTTTAGGACAGGCTTTGTTCAGGTCTGTGTCGTATTTTGTTGTGACGATTTTATGGAAGAAGTAATTAGAAGGAGAGAGTGAATTCTAGTTATGCATAAGTTCCTATATATAATGAGGATGTGCACTTAGTAATGTATTATTTTGGGGGTATTTATACACATTATTCTCCAAACACCTTGCTTGCATGGACTTGGTATTATAGGAGATAATGATATAATTAATTTAAAAGATAATAATATTAATAATAATTCGTATAATAAAATGCAAATAGTATATACCCTTTGAAGATTATTACCGCGGGTAGTATCCACGTACGTTAATGAGATTGTTAAAATAAGAGGATCTATTTAATTATTACTTAATTTCTAAATAAATAATATATACCTGATATACATAATTTGCAAACTATCATGTATATCCGGGAATTTATTCATATATGGACCAAAAATAGCGGCTATGAACCCATCATCACCCAAATGAAATTTACGTAATATGTTACGTTTTTTACATGGTCTCAACCAAGCATGTTATATTGCTATTCGTCACTTTTGAATAGTTCAAAAAACAAAAATGAAATTTACGTCTATAACTAAGTTATTGAGAGACCAGTTTGTCGTATCCTTTTATATATTTTTTCGTACCTCTTTTATTATTGATTAATTTAATAGACCAATTTTATTATTTTTTGTTTCGTTGTCCCATCAATTTTAATTGGTCTCTCAATAAATTCAATGAGAGACCCGTCTCTCAAAACATCTACTCAGTTCAAAATTATTGTTAACAATATCAAAAAAAGTCCACGTGTTACCATGTTAATGCCGAAAATATATTACCCTACTGGTTAAGATAGATGTTTACAATAATTTACGGGTTTAAACAATGACTTTTCGCCAATTCTCATTTTAAATGAACCATCAGACGAATATATGTAACTCTATTTGTGATAAATCATATAACGATAAAATGTAATCATATTTGGCTATAAAAATGTTACATATATACTCGGAACTTTTAGACGATAAGACTCGTTGAATTATCTTAAGCCTAATAATCCGATGCGAAAAATCAAGTTTTTTGTAACTTTCAGAAAACGTTGTGAAAAGTGGATACTCCTTAACAACCATATGATGCTGCGGTTAGGCCAATAACCTGGGAAATATTAAAGATTGTGAGTAGCCGACGAGGCAGACAAATACTAACATGCATCCAAAATTAGTTTCTTTTCGTTTTAATTATTTATTTAATTATTTATCTATTCATTATAATAGGTATTTAAAACTTGGAAGAGACGGTATTTCAATACTTTATTGAGGAACCAGTTTTTTTTGTACCTTTTTATATGTATGTTGTGACACTTTTGTTATTGATTGTGACATATTAATTTCGTACCTATTTACATAATAAATGTACCTATTTTATCTTTAATCATAATTTATACCTATTTTATTACTTTTACTACCACTTTTTCTTAAAACGGTAAAATAGTACCTACTCGAGGTATTTTATTAAATATCTTTATTAAAAAAGGGTGTAGATCAGGATAATACAATCAGAGTAAATAATAATTGCTTTAGTCTTTGTTTATATGTTTTTTTGGACTTAATTTCATATATTCAGTTCTTATAAGTTCAGTTAAGTTTAATGTTTCATTACTTATGAGTTCACTTCAGGTCGGCTCAATAACCAACTTAGGTAGTTTTAGTCCAAAAGAACAAGACCTCAAATTTGTTTATTTTTTTTTGAAAGGATGGTTTAGTATAGGCTATAGCTCTAACAAATTTCCTTAAATATAACTTTTCCTTTATTGTTTAACTAGTTTTACACCCGTGCAAAAAATGCACGGGTTTGTCTTTAAATTTATTTCTAATATGCAAATATTATACACAATTTTAACATAAGTTTTTATATATCAACAGTTCTAGGTTGTTGAGCTACGTCAACTATTTTAGAGAAAGCACAAGCAAAATATGAGTATATATTACTCTCTCAATTCAACTCCACATTGCACCTATTCCTTTTCGGTCCATTCAGCATTTCAACTCCACATTTCACCTTTTCTTATTTGGTTGTACTTTTAATACTATAATACTATAATATCACTACTAAGACCCATTTTTTGTACACAAATTACACAAAATATCAACACCTTCCACCCATTTGTTGTACTTTTAATACTATAATATAATTTTTT
>VHZZ01000009.1:620064-661891 GCA_009801015.1 Silene noctiflora
GTGATATTTGAGTCAAGTCATTATATTTTATGTATCACTTTTCTTCGTGATATTTGAGTCAAGTCACACAAATATATTTTAGGTAAAAAGGTCTCAACAAAGTATAAATATGCACCCCAAAATTGATTTTTGGGTATGGGGTGGACAGCTTTGTATACAACGTATAGAAGCCTATAGGCAAAGTAAAAATAAGATAGTGGACAATGATGCAAACAAACAAAGTTTACAAAATGTCTCTGATGGGTTTCGAACTCAGGGACAAAAAGGCAATGGTCAAGTATTCTACCACTAGACCAAATGAAGTTTCTTGCTTTAATATTACACTTTGTTATATATAGAATTTATTCTCCAGAAAAGAGGTTGGGCTCCAGCCCATATAGCCTTTGGGCTGGATCCGCCCCTAGTTACTATAATGGATAGTTTGCCTTGTTTGTTTTTCCTTTTCCGTTCATTTTTTATACTTGTGTGAGACCCTACTCGCTGTAGGTCTCTGGGTTCATCCCTTTCCTTGATATAAAAAAAAAGAGTATGCCATTACTTAAAATTTCCACGTGAGATACTTAAGCCCAAATCTAAAGAATATGAAAAGTAATACATATAAATACCCTCTGAAATACGGTTATGTTAGATCCGATAAAAAAAAAAGTACTTTCTAAACTCACAAGTAAAGCTCCCTAAAATAAGCCATTTCCTCCAAATTTTCCAACCCGGCCCACTTTCTTGATACCACAACAATTATATTCTCTCGGTTCGAGTTATTGTTTACCTCTGCTTTTAAGGACATAAGAGAAGCTGGTTATTAGACGACAAGTAAACCCAATTGAGTGTAAAAGATCGAATTGCATATCAAATATATTTTAAAAATAAAATAGGTAAACAATTAACTTAGACACAAAAATAAAATAGATAAATAAATTACTGACCCAACCAATTTAAATAATAGTTTGTCTTGCTTGTGACGGTCACATGCCTGTGACCTCTCACAATCTTCTCCCACTTACCCTTATATCTCACGTCACAAGCTTGTGACTTGTGAAGAATTTATCGCCACAAATGAGAATTTATGTTTAAATAAACCGTTCCAAACTAGGTAATCCAATATTTATCGTCGATCCCAAACCCGGACCTAGCAGCTTTACCCCATACAGAAAATCGGTGAATTAATAAGGAACATGTAGTAAATGCATGAAAATGTTGGTAGTTGAGGTTGTCCATAAAAACCTTCAACTCTCCCAAAGGATATAGTAACACCACAAATTCTCATTTGTCACGAATAATATCGTAAGTTTGTAACGTGTCAAATAAAAATCACATAGGTGAATAAAGACAAATAATTTGTGACTCCCTAGGTACCTTATTTTTGTCCTTATCTATCCATGTGGATGAATATTTAAACCGTCACAAGCCTGTAACGGATGTAGCCGTCAAAGAGTAGTAACACAAAGTGCCCACAACATTATTCATTAATTCATACATTAACTTCTCATGCAACTACATTCACCTAATTTTTCATTTTTAGGTCAATTTATAGTTCGTATTCCATAATTTAATACCCACTAATTTAATTCATTTAATTTAATTTAATTTTTACGTACCTCTTAACTACATTTATTCTGTCTTTCATCAACTATTCCTATTTTTAGACCTTAGAATATTATAACTCTTACCTATCTATATCCCTTTATATATAGGAGAATAATAACCCGTCTTCGTCCCAACCCGTATAAAAAAGAAAAAAAAAGAAGTGAAAATGGTGAATATGTTCACGTTGATAACCGGATACCCCGGTCCAACCGGTTTCGGATCCTCTTCTACTGCTGAACAAGTTACTCAAGGGGTTGATGCTTCCCGGCTCACTGCCATTGTTACCGGTTTGCTTTTCTTTCGGATCTCTTTCTAATTGTGTACATTTGGTTATTATTATTTTTGTTTCAATAAGTAGTTTAAATAAGGTTGTTACCGGTCATCCCGTCTATTGGACCCGGCTTATCGAGTTCTGAGTTACACCCATTTTCAAAAATATAAGTAATGCTAGACCTGTTAGCTTGTCTTTAACTAAATCCCCTGGTCTCCTTGTCTGATATCCGCTTTAAGCTCGCATTTAATTACCTTTATATTTTAGAGGGTTACTGGATCAATATTTTTGACGTTAAATTTTTGTCAAGAAACAATTTCAACCAAAAGTAAGTTTAAGCTCATAGTTTGAGTCTCACACGAATCCACACGGCCGGCATGTTAATAAACCATATTAACCAAAAGATTAAGCAAATGATTAGAGTCTCATAATCGATTTTATATTCTAAAAATTTTACAGTGTTATTACTCTTTTAGGGTGTATAATTAATCTTGCATAGTGATTTACCGTACTGTTTTTTTTTCCATGTAATTTAGTGAATTTTTAGCTATGAAACAAGTTTAGTGTCACTGTTACGTGTCACTTCGGAAAAACATTGTTTTTATTCCAAAATTTGATAAATAAAAATCATGCACTAATTAGAGTTAAAACCGAATTTTTTGCTTAATTTTTCGGTTCTAGTGTAATGTTATGTGACATTGTGACATTTGTTAGTTGCTAGTATTCTAGTAGAACTAAACCGTGTTATGTACTTATGTTATTTTGAAGACGCGATGTGTTACAATGTTACTTGCTACGTACCCAAGTGTTAAATGTAGTATTTGGCTATTGTCGTAAATGTATCCCATTAGGGTGTTAAAGGACGCCCTTAAAAGATATTTACGGAGTCTTGTATAAAATTTTCAAAATATATATTACAGAGTATTATGTAAAATTATCGAAATTAGGTATACAGTCGCAATCAAAATTATGAAAGTAAAAATATCAGGGAGCACTCGTATAATTACCGGGACCCATATTGGATCGGCGGCGACAGAGGTTTTTTTTTTTTTTTTTTTTTTTTTTTTTTTTTTTTTTATGACAAGGACATAATAATGTTTTATGTGACAATCATGGCCATGAAGTTACGAGTCCCATAACTGATTAATGTGGGTGAATGCTGATAGCCTGACAAGGATGGTTAACCACCTATATAAATCGTCTCAAATGGTGCAACTGTGCAAGTTATCCTTTGTTTCATTTACCAAAAACTAGTGTGTTAAATGAATTGACTAGGAAAGTGAATGGAGCAGCATTGAAAACTTCTAATTTGTGACGACATTAGACAAACTGCAAATGAGAGAGCAAGTGGACGAGGGTTATGAGAGGTCACAACTCACAAGCGAGACTTATTAAAATTGAGTCTGATTTACCGGTGGATATGGAAAATTTCTCAATACTATATACGATCTAAGAATATCGCTCTTTAATTGTTTTCGATCCGTGTCAGCATTATGCAAATTACTTGTCCTCATTTTGCCCCACTTTGATGAAGAATAACATTGGAAGTTTGAACTTTCAAATATAAAAGTAATTTGAGAATTTTAACTATACAAAATATACAATTTTTTTTTGAATCTCACCTCAAAATCGGGATTTCATCAGATTTGAAAGTCCTGTCAATTTAAATACGTTTATTCTCAACAAAGATTAACTAAAAATTGTTAAGGAAGAATAACTTGACTTGTTTGTCTTGATTAATTCTTAAGGAAGACTAACTGAAAATTGTTATACAGCCAGTGGCGGACCTAGAAATTTAGTGATTGGGGGCACTAAAATTTTTTAACGTGTTATTTACGCGCGTTTAAGATCAATATTTTTATATTTTAATGTTTTTTTTTCCTAAATTAGTATTATATATAAGTAAAAGAATGAAAAAATAATGGTTTTATTGATATATTTTCTCAAAAAATAATATTTTCTATAAAATACTTTAAATTTTAAACATATGTAAAAATAACATCTCTTTTGTAGAAGGATAATTATACGGCGCCGTATCATTGTCGTTTATAGAATATAATATACTTTAGTACATAATATACAAACAAATGTAAGTGGTTCAATGGTTTAGAACTTGACAAGTTAATTGAAGGTTAGATGTTTGAATCGCATATCAAGTAATTTTTTTTTAATATATTTGACAAATAGCCAACAAATTACATGGGCTAAGGCCCAAATAAAATTATATAACATATGTAGCTACCAAGAATCGAACCCCATACCTTCTAGAAAGTAATTCACACATTTACTAACTATGCTATTATAACTTTGTGTCTACATTAGATACCTACAAAAATTTATTTCTGAAACTTCATGGGGCACCTGCCCCCGGGCCCTTGGGTCCGCCCATGTATACAGCACGCAAAAGGGTATTAATTCCGGATCGATTTCCTCATTTTAATTAAGTTGTTGAGTGTTACAAGTACACAAGTGGTTTCTTCTCGTGTTTCTTAATCCATACATGTCCATATCCGTGCACGGTTCAACAATTTTAATTTCGTGACCTTCATTTCAACGTTACACCCATGTTGCTTGCTTCTTTACTAGTACACTTGATAAAAAGATTGTTCCACTTTGAGACTGGTCGAGACTCGAGATACTTTGAATCGATGACTGTGAACGGGTTAATATAAAAAAAAAAAAAGTAAAATTTGTAAGTTAGGATTTCGATCCACAATTTTGATACAACGATTTATAGATCTGTTAGTTCTACTATTCCGTAACTTTTATCAAAAAAATTCGAGTAAGACACGTATATGAGTCGTGGGTTCGATGATCCTAAACATCAATTTTGTAAAAAAAAACTGCAGGAGGAGCAAGTGGAATAGGGTTAGAGACAGCAAGAGTTTTAGCCCTTCGAAACGCCCATGTCTTCATTGCAGCAAGGAACATCAAGTCTGCAAATGAAGCTAAGGAGCTCATTCTTAAGGACAACAAATCAGCTCGAGTCGACGTTCTTAAGCTTGATCTATGCTCTTTCAAATCTATCCGAGATTGTGCCAAACAATTTCTTGCTCTTAACCTTCCTCTTAACATTCTCATGTAATTCTCACCTCCTCTTTTTCGTCTTGTTTATATCGCTTTTATTTTATATCAGTGAGTATATATTTTTATCCGTCAGCATCAAAATTGTTAAGTTGTCTTCCGACCCTTAAAATATCTGTTTGGTCATACTCAAACTTGTGCGTGCTTGAAATCTGTTTGACCGAGCTCAAGCCAACCTTTGACCAACGTGATTTTGAGGGCTTATCGAGCTGGCTCAGCTCATTTACACCCTCTAAGAACGACTTGTGTCATGTGTACGTTTTTTCTTGACGTAATGTAACCCCTTTCTTTGCAGAAATAATGCTGGTATTATGTTCTGTCCATTCCAACTCTCTGAAGATGGGATCGAGGTTCAATTTGCGACAAATCATTTAGGTCAGTCTAGATATATAACGGGATTTACGACTGATATAATGAATACTCGTGATTATTACTCCGTAAGTTTAATTATTTTGCTAAAGGAAGTTAACATTTTTTTCTGTTATGTGACAGGACATTTCCTGCTAACAAATTTGCTGCTTAACAAAATGAAGCAAACTGCTAAGGAAACCGGAATTGAAGGAAGGATTGTGAATTTATCATCAATAGCACAAGTTCATACTTATAAAGAAGGGATTCGCTTCGATAAAATTAATGATGAAAAGGAGTATGAATGTTCCTCCACATCTTATATACTGTAACTACAAAATGTAAAGCTTAAAAAGAATGATTTCCACTGTTCTTACTGGTTTTGTTTCGGTTTCAGATACTCCGACAAGAGGGCATATGGTCAATCTAAGCTAGCAAATGTTTTGCATGCAAATGAATTGTCTCGTCGTCTCAAGGTTAGCGTTTCCCTTCCTCGCCTTATAAGTTATAGCTATCCTCGTGTTTTAAAAAGCTTAAAGCTTATGACTGAAGTCTAAAATGTAAATATTCAGGCGGAAGGCGCAAATATAACAGTAAACTCAGTGCATCCAGGAATCATCATGACAAATCTCATGAGACACTCTTACTTCCTAATGCGTATGCTTAATTTCTCTTATTTTCTTCATTTAATTTCGTACTCTTCCATGGTTACTAGACTAACTAATATGATCGAGCATTCGAGCTGATTATGCTTGTTTGATTACTATACTATACAGGCTTTCTAAATGTTCTGACAGGGGTCCTGTTTTGGAAGAACGTCCCTCAGGTAATCTCGAAAGCATATCCTCGTACATAAAATCACTTTTCAGTAGAGTTTACGCTGTTATATCAGATAATATCGAATTCAGTACCACCATAATATCGCATACAATACTAACATACAGATATTTTTATGTACTGTTTTCAGGGTGCTGCAACAACATGCTTTGTTGCTCTGAATCCAAAAATGGAAGGTGTTAGTGGCAAATATTTTGTGGATTGTAATGAGTTGGAGCCTAGTTCGTTTACAAGAGACGAAAAGTTGGCGAAAAAATTATGGGATTTCAGTGAGAAGCTGGTTAACTCGGGTTCTGAATTCAGAGGCGTTAATAATTAATTATTCAATTACGTGTGTTATTAAGCACTTTCTAAATGACATTGAACTATATTAGATTTCACTAAAACATTAATCGTTGTTCCTAAATTATTATCGTCAGAAATCTCAAATTCTTTCTATGATGTTTTACTTCAATGCTTAAATATGATTCACTATAGTTGTATATTATGTTCACATGTCTCGTAAGAAATCGAAAGGTGCAGATGTCAGCTAGCTTAAGAGCAAATCGTGTAGGGGGTGACAACTGATTGGAACGTTAGTGATGACGACTCTAATCTGTTGAGGTCAATTATGTTACTAAGAAATAAGAGCAATAACATGTGACAAGTATAATATTGGTAGATAATTGGCTATGAAAATGAAAGAGTTCCTAATCAAAAAAAATACTCCGTATGAAAGAGCTGGGAGAGTGTGAGATCAATTAAAAGAAAATTCTTCTCTGCCGACAAAATGACATGAGTTTGTTACCCTCTTTCTGCTCGGATTAAGTTTATATAACGTAACATTCCAGGGTATGATATATTTATAAGAGATTTCACCCATCACTTAGTAACAAGACTTTGTGCTTTTAGGCTTATTTGAGGACAAATAGCAGGCCCAAAGGTATACATCCCATATCACTTTTATAGAATACTGAAAAGTAAGATGGGTGCAAATGAATTCCAAGGTTCAATCTCTCTTTAAATTAAAAAGAAAAAAAAAACACATGAAGATTTTGAGAGTAATGAATGTTGGAACTTTCAATGCATTAGAAATTACCAAATCATGACTAATGCTAATAAAGATACTCTCGAATTTACAAACAAAAGAAAAAATGAAACTCGACAAAAATTAGGCACAATGGGTTGACCGGCTCAGTCAACGTGTATCGGCCGGTGTTATACCGAGATTGAGACACAAACTCTTATAACCTTTAATTTCCCCAAGTCAACATAACCACAAACGAAAGTGCATGCCGGTCGCCTACCAACCACCTGCCTTCTATAGCCGGTGTTAGAGATGAAAGTGGGTCGTGTCATGCTTGGCCTGCTTAAGCAATTCTTCCACTTCAGCCTTTGTTTATTTCTGTATTTCGAGCATGTCATTCCGAAGGTGGGCCATGTCGTATCTGTGCGTACCATGCTAGGTCGACCTGCGTGCTCACTTCCATCTCTAGTCACTAACAAGCCTGACAACACTTCACCAACATAACACAAATCGAAGGACAATTAAACCACTTCTACAAATTCAAAAAACGTTAAACCTAATAAAATCTTATCTAAATCCGTACATAAATTAAGGAAAGCCCAAAGCCAATCTAATCTACATATATACAAAGTCGTATAGTTGCCGTAATTGGGGTTTTAAATCTAACGGCTAAATAACAGCAAACCAAACCAACGATCGTCAATCTTCATCCCTTCATATCTCTCTTTCTATTATTCCCTCAACAACTAACGACTACTAGTCGTAGCTTCCATAACACCAACATAGCCGTTTGATTTTCAATTTTCCCCTCTTTTTTTCCCTTTTTCCTTTATTTTTTTTTAATTATTTCTCTCTCCTGATTCGTCGCGCCATCGCTATCACCACCTTCACTGCTCAATTCCTCTCTCCTTAATCTTCAACGGTAATATTTTAGGTTTTTTTTTTTTTTTTTTTTTGATTTTTTAAGTATTGGATTAATTGAATTTGATGTGATGTATGATTGCAAGATCTGTGGTTTGAATTTGAATTTGATTGAAGTTTTGATTTTGATTTAGTTGAATTGAATTGAATTGATGTTTTGTGAATTGTTAGGGTTTATAAGTGAGTTTGTGTGGAATTAGGATGTGGTGAGAGGAAATGGCGGAAGGTGAAGATTATTGTTTGGAGAATAAACAAGCGACGACGACGGCTTCGAGTTCGAATTCTGAAGGAAGTGGTAGTGGCAGTGGTAGTGCTAGTCTCAAGTCTTCTGGTGTTAGTAGCCCTGTCGCGTCTTCGTCTTCTCATAGGTATATTACTCATTCACTCATTCACTCAATCATGTATTCTTTCAATCGTAAAGTTTATAGCTTGATTGTTTTATGTGTGTTGTTTGAGCAATTTGAATTGTGAATTGATAACGAGATTGCGAATAAAGTATGTTTATGAGATTGATGTAGTGCAAGATTACCCTTGTTAAACGGATTAATGAATTGATGTAGTTTTGTCTAAAGTTTATAGCTTGGTGGTTTTCGTGTGCATTGATTGAGCAATGTGAATTGATGTGTGTGTATGAGATTGCACATAAATTATGTTTATAAGTTTGTTTTAGTCGAGCGAGGTTACCCCTGTTGAGTGGATTCCAACTACATGAGAACAGATCCTTCTTTCTTAGTTCAATTCTTTCTTGGCGGTCGCCCTAGTAAACTTCCTTAAGCTAGATCAATCATCCCCTTTGTGCGTGATTGAAACCCCCACACTTACTGGATAAGTTGTTGGCCGTGTTCATTCATTGACTCCCTAGAGTGATACTTTCAGTTAGGAGATAATTTTAGGAGAATGAGGAAAGATTTGTCAGATAGTTTTTATATAAGGAAGATTATGCTCGATACCTTAAAGTATCAAACATTTTTTCCTAGTATGTTCCTTTTGATTTAGGATAGTTTGAATAGCTACTCTAATTGTCTAGAACCCTAGATAATGCTAGATACCTCAGACGTTTCTTTCTAGTTTGGTCCTTTCGATATAATATAATTTGAATTATTACTCTAATTGTACAGATGATGCTAGATTCCTCAAATCTTTCTTTCTAGTTTGGTCTTTTGGATTTAAGTTGTCTGATTCTTTTGGCACGGTCCGAAAAGGAATTCCAATTGTTCTTATGGGATGGATCCAGTTCCAGTTTTGGTGCAATCTGTGGGCAGGTGGCTGTTCTCTAGTTAAGAGAGTTGGTGGCAGGTGCTGGCAATTTTTAGAATCTGAAAAAGTTCATCTAATCATGGCTTGTGATCCTTCTCTTTTATAGTAATAGTTGTGCTTTTAGTGGTTCAAAGATGACACAGATCTTACAAAGAAGGTTTTTAACAACTGATGATAACATAGAACTTGTGGCAATCTAAAGGCAGTCACTTGTGACACTTTTTAGGGTAAAGATTTGAACTTTATTGGAATTTGAAGAAGGGCAATGAGACACTTTTTAGAATAGCTGATCTTCTAATTTTATAAATTTTAGAGCTGTTGGCGCTAAGAAGCTTTCACTTTTGAACATTGTGGAGGCAATGTTCTTTCAGTAGAAATTTTCGGTTACTATAGCTGGTCAATGCTATACTCTTGAAGATTGGGATTAGTTGGAGAACAATGCTATGCTCTATCATTAGAAATTACTCCGTAGTTTCTTAAGATATTTTGTGCCTTTTAAGCAGTTCCTACTATGAGATTGTACTTGTAAAAGTTAATGTGATCTATATTGTTAAATATGATTTCCGCCTTCTCTCTTCAAGCAATTACTCTGTTGATTGATAAAATAGTTGTTGAACAAATGGATTTCTTGTTCTAATCTATATGAGGCCAGATATCAAGTTTTATCATTGTAATAGTCATTTAATCCTTATTGGAAAAAAAAAATAGTTGTCACTGAATCCCATTTATAGGTTACAGTACTGCAGATATTCTTTAGTCCTTGAAATCAAATATTTTTTTTTTTTTTTTTTTTTAGCTTTCTACATAGTTTCTCACTGCATAACAGATGTATACTGTGCATATATGTCTTTTGGCTTAATATCAAAGAACTGTCTCATTGTAGGAGGATCACAGGACCAATTAGGCGAGCCAAAGGGGGATGGACACCAGAAGAGGTTAGTACTAAAGTTATTTTTCTCGTTACTTTAAACTTGAAACCTTTTACTTTATTTTTAAGCCTTTGGTGTTAAGTTATATTATCAGACATATCTCGCTGTCTATTCGAAATTTTGTTCTCCAGTAATAGACAAATGTAGCTATATGGAAATAGACAACTTTTTCTTGGGTAATATAAGTTGGGGCCATGAAATTAGATCTGGTACATGGCACCTTCTCAACTATTTTAGGAAGGTGTTAAAGGCTTCCATAGCTGTATTTTAAGGTGGTATAGGCTGTGTTTATAGGGAAGCAATTAGGCCAGGACAACCAATTTTGAGATCAAGTCTCACACGTCACGTTGAGACTTAGTACCGTTTTCTAAAGATTGAGGGTCACCACGAGTCCACGACCATAGTTTAAAGCAGTATTGGTTGCATTTGCTTGACCAGACTGATTTCTACATCGTGGCTGAAAGCAATATGTAGTTCTATACTTTTGCAGAAATTGTCTTTTTGCAACTTATTTGCACATGTTCTACTAATTTCTTCGTTTAGTTCTTTTGTGTGACTGTGTAGTTCTTTGTTTTCTAAGAGAGTTTGTTTATTGGCAGGACGAAACTTTGAAAAATGCTGTCAATGCTTTCAAGGGAAAGAGCTGGAAGAAAATAGGTTTGCTTCATTTTCAAATATAGTTTATTGTTTTAACTTGATTGCTTGTCATAATGTTGAGTGACCTCTTGTCTTTAGCTTAGTGCAGAAAATATATGATTTTTGCACCTCTATAGTATTATTTGCCAAATCATTTTAAGGGGTTGGTTTTGTGTGTAAAACAAAGTAGAAATATCTTCGTGCATCCGAGGGAATCACTTTCTGCAGAAATTAATGAGGCAAAATAGGAATAATGTCTTCTTCTCAATGAACGGATTCAGCAGAATTAGACAACTCTGTAATTTTTGGAAGATGCTACAAAAAAATATATGGGGTGAATTCATGAACTGGTTGATTGGTCGATAAATTTTAATGTATATGGCTTCTACTATTTCTTTGCCTTTTGGAAGTTTCTGTCTAGGAGCGTCCAGGTTACTGAGTTCATTTCTCTGAAAGTTTTACATGACTAACTTTGTACTTTTGTGTGTGTGTGTGTGTGTGACGTAACGACCAATTTTAGCTAGTGAGTCCAAATCTTGCCTGAAATTCTAATTCACGTGCTTCTTAGTTTTGCTTTATGCGAGTCCAAATCTTGCCTGAAATTGGAGTGAAAAGAGGAATGTTTATCATGGGAGGCTAGTTTGAGACAGCAAATATTTTCAACTGTACTGTTCCCTTGTTGCTGCTTAGTGTAAAGCGCAGTATGTAACTCTACCTTGGAAGTTTGTGCAATAATACATGGTGGCGACTGATAAATTCTAATTAGTGTACTTAACTTTGATTTATGTGATCCAAATTGTACCTTTAATTTGAGTGAAAAGGGGAATGTGACGTAAACTTGTAGTGGCATATACTTCTTTGGATGATCAATKAGTTTGTAGAATTCTTTTTTAGAGCATGAGTATTCTTTTGACTAAGTATTTTCATTCCAGTTGCTGCTTAGAATAACATGACCGGTAAATTTATCTGATCAGTAAATACTTGGTATCCAGCTATAACTTATACGTTCTGATTAACTTAGTTTCTTTTAGTCCTTTTATGCGAGTCCTAATCTTGCCTCGAATTTTTTTAAATTATGGAATGTGAATTTGAGACAGTCAATGTATTCAATCACTGTTCCCTTATATTGGAATAGTACCCTTTGGATGAGCAGCTTACATTCTCTAATAGGAGTGCAGATAAACTGGGGTAAGGGGGATTGGATATACACAGCTTTATCCGTGTATTAGCAACACAGAGAGGTTGTTTCCTGTTTACTCAAAAAGGGTGATGACTGCTACCTCACTTCAAATAAAAGTGCAGCCAATTTAGTAAGCCATTTTGCTGGACTTCGTCGCATCTAGAACCAAACGTTTATGAGTTTTTGGGCCTTTAGCGTCAATGGAAAGGGAGATGAAACTATGATAAGATATAAAATCACTGATATTGGACTATGTGTTTCTTTTTAGAAATAATTTGTATGCTGTATTGCTGATTAGTAAACGTGTATAGCATTGAAGGGTATATTCTATGATTAATGAATTATAATTTTTCTATAGCAGCATATGATGTGCTTCATATGTGTTTTACTTGCTGAATACTAGTTCTTGGAGTATGTTGATTTTTTTCTGTCCATGGCTGTATGGTTGTACCGTGTTTTCAAAATTGTCAAGTCTAGCTAAACATGAGATAGTTTAGCAAATGTGTCTGAAAGCACTGTAATTCATAAATGCTTTATGCCGTAAATTATCTATTTTTCAGTTTGTAGTGCTTACTTGAAGAAACTACAAATCTCCAAGGATGTTTCATCCTGCTGCATGTAAAGCTATTAGCTATGCACTGAAAAGGCCTTGTGATTTTGTTTTATGTCAAATCCTGCATTTTCATAGGTTGTAAGTCAACCTTAGTTTTATATTATATAAAGTAGCTTGGCTGTACTATTTTTGTTGATGAGTCAGTGAAATATCTAATTGTCTGTTGCAGCTGAGTTTTTCCCTGATAGATCTGAAGTGCAGTGCCTACATAGATGGCAGAAGGTTCTTAATCCTGAGCTTGTCAAGGGACCATGGACCCCAGAGGTCAGAACTACCTTTCATTTCTAAGGCAATTCTTAAAGAAGCAACATTTAGTTGTATAAAATTTGAAATACCATTTATTGCAGGAAGATGAAATGATTATTGAACTTGTGGCAAGATATGGCCCTTCAAAATGGTCCATCATTGCAAAGTCTTTACCAGGACGTATAGGAAAACAATGCCGAGAAAGGTAAACTGACAAACACAATAGCATGAATCATAGTTAACAATCAACTTTGTTACTGCAATACCATTTATGCCTATGTAACTTAGATATTTATGCCCATATTGCTGAGACTCACGAACACTTGGATGCAACAAGCTTTCGAGTGTTTGTCTCTGCTTTAAAATTAAGCGACGCACGGGTAAAGCCAAACAAGTGTTTAGACCAACTACGCAGACACGGACGTGACTTCTTTTCGTAAAATATTGAAATAATCCCCTATCTTCTGTATATAAATATTTATATAACATTTATGATATATTTTAAATATTTATATAACATTTATGATACTTAATTTGTGACTTTTAAATATTTTGAGAAATTATCTAAATTTTGATTTTTTTTTTTTTGTAGGTGGCACAATCACTTAAACCCTGATATAAAAAAGGACGCTTGGACATCTGAGGAAGAACTAGCTCTCATGAATGCTCATCGAACACATGGCAATAAGTGGGCTGAACTAGCTAAATATCTGCCGGGCAGGTAATTCTTTACGGCACCTGATATTTCTTTAAAGTACGAGGAATTAAATTTTGGGTGGACACTTTTCATTATTTATTAGGCAGACAGTTTACGTTTTTCTGTAACCAAACCTTTAGTATGCTGCTAGTTTACGTTTTTCTCTCCCGCTGGCCTCTCCCAAGTTTTATGTGTTTCTTATGTAGGATTTGCGTTAGCTCGACATGTACAACAAATTTATTAGAAAGAAATGTTTTAATCAAGGTACAGTTTTACACAAGACATCAAATTTTCTTTGGCAGTTATCTTTTTCCAGAATACTTTATTTTACCATGAAAGAAGACAGTTGTTAAGGTAAGCTTGATATGAGGGATTGCATTGTAGGCGCTTCCAATCTAGATGACTAAGTAGTGAATAGTGGCAATATTAATAAGACTTTAAGAGAACATCAAATCAAACTTTAGATGACTATGAAATAATGCACTGTTTAATGTTCTCTGAGAATATTGAGTTTAAGCCATATAGAAATGGAAGTCTCTTGCATTCATGTGTGACCTGAGGATCTCACTGAAAAAGTGCTTATTTTCACTAAAAAGGTATTTTTACTGAAAAAGTGCTTATACATAACTATAATCTTGTGGTGGCTGACTACCCCGTTTTTTAAATGATGTTATTGATATCTTCTCTGTTTGATGGTTATTTTCCCTTGATTATTCTTATATGCTACCAGTATGCGTATGCCAACCTTAGTTGCCTTCACTCCAATATATCTGAATTTCAGTACGCTATACGTGTCCCAATCCTCTCTTACTTCTGAAGGTTCTCTACTATATCCTTTGATAACTAATTTATATTTTCCGCAAATATGGTCGTATAGGACTGATAATGCAATAAAGAATCACTGGAATAGTTCCCTCAAGAAGAAGCTAGATTTTTACTTGGCTACTGGTAAACTCCCACCTGCGTCAAAGCATAATCTTCAAATGAATCCACGAGATATAGAGAGGTCCACTTGCAATGGGAGATTGGGTGGCATTTTAAAAAAAGATTCCAATTCATCTGCTCAGACTACCTCCGGTGCTGCAATTTTTTATGGAACAGATGATGATAAAATCAAAGTGGATTTGTCCGGTAAACTCCAGTACGTGGGCCCATGCAGTAGTAATGCTGACGAATCTTCCAATTCGGAAGTTGTTGAACGATCGCCGAATATTGATTCCATCTGTAGAAAATCAAATTCTGTGCCAGTGCCCGATGTGCTCTATGGAAATGAGGCTCCTGAGACACCTGTTCGGCAGAAAAATCGATCCTTTAGTTCATTGTTTTATAAACCTCCTCAATCTGAAAGTTGTAGCCTCTCAGGCTCGAACTTAGCGGATTGCACTCCAGCTCGAGGAACATCACAAGTAGGGTTCTTCACTCCACCTTGTGTGAAGAGCAACAGTCTTTCAGAGCACAGCCCGGAATCTATACTTAAAATGGCAGCCAAGACTTTTCCAAATACTCCTTCCATAATTAGAAAGAGAAGGGCACAATTCCAAACCCCTCAAACCCAGAAGACGGGAAAATCTAATGTAGCTTCATGTAATAGTCAGCACTCATGCTCAGTTGAGCAACAAATAGCATTCGATCAATCTGCATGTCAGAATGGAGGAATGAGTCCAACTCCAATACCTTCTTCTGTGGTGGATGATTTTTTTAATGGCAAGTCTTTTAATGCATCTCCTCCATATCGGTTAAGAACAAAGCGCACGGCTTTGCTTAAATCTCTCGAGAAACAACTAGAGTTCGCATTAGACAAAGACAAAGAGACAGAAGGTGCAAAGTCATTAGATCTACAATCCAATGGCAATACTCCAATCAGAGAACATCTGTCAAAGACAAAACAATAGTACCCCATCTCTGGTATGTTTTTCTTTTTTCAAAGATGATGAATGGCTCTCATGCATTGTCAATACTTGTAGAATTTAATTACTTGATGCGTATTTGGTGTATCAATTTGTCTTTGCACAATACCTAATATCAAATGTGAAACCGTCTTATACAACTCTTTACCCCCTGCCTTCATAAGCTGAAATCTTTATTTGATATGAACCTAGCTTTAAGAGTGACGCAAGACAATTGAATGGGGGCCTTGAAGAACACCGTGAGCCTTAGAACAATGTTGAGCATGGATATACCCATTAGATTAGAACCTTTGTTACATGATTCTGACTCAAAATATCTGAGACAACTGATAGGTTCTGCTTGGTGCCGATTTTCCGTGTATTTCTCAGTAGAACATAGAGATGTGTGATTATCGCATGCATTTTAGGGAAATATTTTATGCAGTGATCAATATTCAGATTAATGGGATCCTTGTTAGTGTTGTGACTTTTTAACATAGGCATTTTTTGGTTTGTTCCTCGTCTGTGCAGTATGCTGATGGTCAAAGGTGGTGTTTCTTTACTAACACTTGGATTTTTGACCAAAACAGAGCTATTAAGTGAAATGTTTTGTATCTCTTTTGTTGCTTGTTCTACTGTGATGTGAGTCTCAGAAGGTGTTTAGCCTATTTTCCAAGCTAGTCATTTCAGGAGCTGTGTTCTCTAATAGGCGGTATTTGATGACTATCAAGTAGTATAATTTTTCATTTTTCTTGACAACTTGCATTTCACTTTTTATACATTTCCATTCTAAGTCTCCATTTTTTTCACCGGTAACTCATGGGCTTGACCTCATATTTTCAAGTCCACGATCTTCATTAGTATGAAGGAAGCACAAAGACAATTTTAATACTGACAGGTTTTCAAACTCAGGTCATGGTTATCACTACTCGATGACTTTACCTATGAAGCTAGCTTATATTTTCTGCTGATGTTAATGTGTTTGGTGTTCTACTTGTTCCATTCTTGCTGAAAATTCGTTCTTCTTTCCGACGTTTATGAGTGCCCATTCTACGACTTTTACCAACAAACCTTTGCTTATTCTTCTTGCTGATGTAAATGTGTTTGTTGTTCTTTATGCATTCTTGCTGGAATTTTTTTCCTCCACGTTTTACAATTACGTTTGTGTACCTCTGTCTCAGGTTAGAAGTTTTTGTGGAGCATACAGCCATTAAAGTTAAGTTCGAGCGGGATCCAGAGATAGCTCCCTCCTCAATCAGATCTCGAAACCACGAATTTGTACAAGAACATGTACATTAGTTAACAATCCATAACAATTATGTGGAATTATTTATTTTCTTACAAGCTTCAATTGTTCATACCGATACTCGCATAGAAGATTTGAGGTAGAAATGTCGATCATTGTATAATTTTTATCATTCTATAGTTCTATACCCATTGTTTTAGGTTTTATCCAATAAAAATAGGGATTGGGAGCTGAAAGCCTGAAATTCTTAACATGGCTTTTGATAATTTTTATCATTAATTTCTCTCCAATGCGGAATCGTATCTCTTTTACGTTTGGTATTCTTGAAACAGTTATATTCTTGTTTGTAACGAAAAGTAACTCCCCTTTTTAGCAACATTTTAAGTTTTTAACTGGACGTGAGATGTTACACAAGTTTATAATACGTCACAAATGAAAATTTATGTTCTGAAAGACGTTTAGTCTACCATTTGCTAAACGATGTATGATTGGAGTTCCGCTCCCTTGTACTCAACATACACTACACAGAATACACATGCACCTTTTAGCTAATTTAACTGGTCAAGTTACGAGGGATGATAATGTGGACTCGTATCCCAAGAACATCGTGTCCACAATGATTCCCTTAAAAACGTACTATAAACATAAACACAGTGATAAGTATACAAACACATAACTGAACTCGATTTTATTATTATAGTGAGATCGCTACACTTACGCAGCGATTTCGTGCAACAAATAACCCATACATCGACTTACAACTTAGATATATAACAAATTGTAAAGTATATATATAAATAACTATTGCATTTCTAAAAAAATAAAAATTACTGCGGGTTACTTTAATTTTTCCAATTATTCGCAACCGCGGCAGCTAAGGTAGTAAACACATGAATATGATCGAAGCCAAACCAAATAAGAACTTGTAACAACACAGTATAATATAGGTTGCCTATATTTGGTGGTGACACCATCGATTTTTCCCCGTAAAAATAAGAGAAAAACCGAGATGGCAATAAAACGACACTAAAAATACACGGTATTTCAATGATGTATGTTTAACTAGTACGGAGTAATCAATTAGCGAACTTTGAAATTCTTGCCAACGTAACTGTTGCCAAACGACCAAGAAGCCGGTGCAACGTTCATAGACGTGGAGGTCCGTTTGTCACTGGTGGTAACGCGGAAGGAGAGGGCTTGGCCCACTAGTACCGCGTTAGACTGCCAATTTTGGCCCCAATTGCGACTCATACTCAGCCAATTTGTGTTTGAACCCTTTATTCTAACACGTACAATGTCACCTGCACCCGCGACATTGGTTATAATTACCAAATTAAAGTATTTGGACCCGTTGATTGTGAATCTGATTCCACCACTCTTTCTACATGGTATCCTGTTCATTAACCGATAAAAATCCAAATTATTTTAAGATAAGCAATAAGCATCAAAATATTATCACATTCTAGAGTCAATAAATTCGAGAAAAAAAAAACACATTTCGAATTTTTTTTAGTTTTATTAAGAATTAGTAGGTCTCATGAGAGACCGTCTCCCGCTAATTTAGTGTGTGACCTAATAGGGAAAAAAGGAATTTAATTGGTCTCACACCCCATCATATGAGAGGTCTCTTAATAACGCTATTGAAACCGTCTCTCTGAAGTTTTTGTGATTAACAATTGCAGATGTTAACTAATTTAGTTGGTAAAATTATAAGGTGCATTATTCACGTTCTGAATTCAAATCTCGTCTGCATTAAAAACCCCGTTGTTGAAATAAATAATGCATGTGGACAGGATCTTATATTTCGGATTTTCTTGACCATAATATATGGGGGTGAGATTTTATTCATTAAAATTATACTCCGTAGTTGATAGCGTATTTCCCGTGCACCGCTCATGTCTCTTGCATGATTTTGCATCCTCTGCTTATATATTTGTATACAGAGTATCAATGTTTTAATTCACGTAGTTCGTCACTTTCTGATTAATTTGATACTTGTGGCGATATAAGACCGTTTTATTCAAGTATTTTATATTTATGTATACGTAGATTTGATAAATACTCCGTAAATGAGAACAAGAGTTAGCTCAAGTGGTAAGAACTCTCTTACCCCGACCATGAATTTGGGGGTTTGATTCTCACCCGCGACATAGTGCGCTCATTTGAACCAAAAAAAATAAATACTCCGTAAATTATTCAATTTGGTTTTAGATTGACCGATTTAACTCTACCTGACCATGGTTTCGACTTCAGTTCAATTTCAATTGGACTTATTTCGAATTTCGATTAATGACTTTAATCGGATTTGTACTATTTTAAGTCAGATAACGTAATATTTACGGAAGCTTTTTTAAGAAGGCTTTTTCTTTGATTTTTTTTGCGTATATATTTTTTAAGTATTTTTGTGAAGTGTAGTAAAAGGTCAAAGAATCAACAAGTACCAATGTACAGCGGCGACTCAGATTCCTTCTTTTTAAGTTGATTATTCTTTCACATGTTTCCGTCAAGACCGTTGTATAATACGACCATTTTTTATAATTTAAGAATGATCGTTTTAGGTTAAAAAAGGCAATTTTTTTTGTTATTATGACACTATTTTTTTAAAAGTTATCACATTTAAACATAAAATAGTCCTTTTTTTATCCGTTGTATTATACCATGATCGTCCATAATAACTACTAATTACAAATCACAACATTCTAAATGTTTTAGTGCTAATCGCTTTTTAACTCGGGTTATGAATAACATTATTAGATGGCTTTACCAATTAATTTATTAAAAACCGAACATTAAATAAAATATGAAGCGAAATGTTGGTATATAAGACTACTAACCGGCGATATTGAACCGGGATAATTCCGGCATGGTATTGGGCAAGCTTAAGGAAGGCAGGCTCAGCGAGGTCGAAATGCTGGAGAGGAGGGTTGCACCACCCGCCATTGTCGTTCGCTTGTGCGTAATTAGGAGGGCAAAAATTTGTACCAGTAACCAGAATAGACGGGTTACCGGGAGTACACCATTTCGGATCGTTGTTACATTTAATTTCAAAACACGCACCACATGTTAATCCTTTGTTGAATAATGCCGTGCTTAATGCTGCCGTGTCGGTCCCGTACCCGGAATTGTACAAGTTTCCGAACCCACATGCTCCTCCTATATATCAACATCAAATTCGCAATTTAATGATCGATAATTTTGTTGTATGATAATTCCGTTTTAAGGGAGACTAACTGTTTATTTAATTGAATGGTTAAAGATTACCAAATTGCTTACATTATTGCAACCTCATTAGGCATTAGTCTTGTGTAAATATCGAAGATAGTTATATACTGTATAGACATTAGGTTCAGGTTCGAATTCCCTATCCCTCCATATATGTAATTGTAATGCAATGTAGTTCATCATATGATTTTTCAACTACATTTTGATTAACGCGTAAGACTTTAATACGAAGTAGTATATACACTAAAAAGAATACATTAAGGTTAAGTAATTCTTCTGATGATTAGCTAACATTAAATGAGGACGATATAAACAGGATAATAAAGTGATAACAGAAGTAGAATAACAAAAGAAGAATACATAAACGTACCCATAGTTCCAGAAGCGTCATCACCACCATAAAAAGTAGCATGGGCACCGGTCCAAGGACCGGATTGGTAAGTCCCCGGGACTCGACCATAGACACCAATGAACAAGACACCTAATAATATAACCAAGCATAAGACATTATTATGAGCTTCCATATTAGTTATTGCCCTAATATTATTAGCTCAAAATCACTATTTTATTTGAGCAAAAATAAAGAAGGAAAAATTGGAAGTAATAAGAGTAGAAAGAGAGGTGGGAGTATTTATGGTGTGCACATTGTTAAGGGATGGTCTTACAAATTATTTAAGTCTTAAGTCATACCCCCCACAGGATCAGGGGATCTCCATTTATTTACATGTTAGCTAACATTAATGCACTTTTTATTATTGTTTTGCTTTGTAATTTGTGCAATTTGACATTTGATCATTTTTTACTCCAATTGGAACATGTTAGTACGGTAACTTATCTTGACAAGTACTCTTTATAGTACATATACTTCTCCACTATTGCTTTCAAGTGTCCATGTTATGTTATTGTGGTTGTCATCGTCTTTCTTATGACTGTCACAAGCTTGTGACCTTTCACAGCCTTCTTTCGACTTGCTTTTTATGAGAGGTTACAAGTTTGTAATAGAATAATGCAGTCAGAAATGAGAATTTCTCACATATTTTGACAAACGTAGTTGAAGTTGAACGAAGTAAGTATTTACTTGCAATGTTGTGTTGCTCGGCCCGGTTGAAATGTAAACTATGGATTTAGTGTCATGGTATTAAATCACTTTATGAGTTGCATTATTGCGACAACAATAATTATTCTATGATTACAACTATATGTTGTGTTTGATATCGCAGTTTATCATAACTCGTTTATAATTATGTATCAGTCATATAAGTCATATTGGTTTAATATCGGATATATTTCTTAACTGACCTGATTTGAACTAACCCCGGTACATTTTTTTACTCAAAATAGAAGATACTTTGTTTTTTTTTTCTAAATTAGATAATAGAATAAGACAAAAGTTGAAAAAATGGTTGAAGCATTTACATAAAACAATGTGCCAAGACTTGTTGGCCTTAAGATAGTGGTCTGTTAATAACTGAAACAAATTACACTCAACCTTGTTATATTAATGCTATTAATGACAAGTCAATTCTTTGACTAAATTGGAATTATATAATATATATTAATATTAATAAAATTAGTCCGTAACTTCTTTCGTTTCGTCTCAGCTATTTATTTACCTATTTCATTTATGAACGTCTCAATTTTACGACTAATGGGTAATTTGATCCTTACCGTCGATTATTTTCCATTTATCATCCAATAACAATAACTACAAATGACCTCTTCCTCTTTTTTCGGTATTCATGACAAAAATAAAGGAAAACAAATGATAGACGGAGAAAATATATGACTAATATAGGTATAGATTTCATAAATGTCAAAAACATGAGGAAATTAATTAGATGGAATAATTTGGAAAAGAATAGGAAGGCAAAGAAGGCATGTGCAAGTCACATGGGCACTAATTAGTTGGGGGTTTGTTACGTTTGATAAATCAGCTTCTTTTAAGCTTACTGAACATGCCCACATGCACTCAATCAATACCTCCAAAGCTAAGCGTTGGTTGTTTCTGCCTTTCTTGTTTAAAAAAGAAAAAAAAGAAAAACCGACCCCGCCCACCGGGGCAGGATTTAAATCAACTAGTACGGAAATGTTCTGAATGAGAGAGCTTTAACGAGCTTTTGATCGCTTGAATCTGGATGAAACCAGACGATGTACAACAAAAAAACGTGTACTTTCTGTATGACTTGATTTTAGGTCAAAAGGTCGTACGAAGTATGATTTAATTTTAGGTCTAGGGTTTGGTTACTAATTGGAGCCAGTACTTAGTAGGGTGACCTTTGGATGATGAAACACCGGAAATCACCTGAGTTGTACGTTAACAAGGCTTACCAAGTCATCTGACAAAGCAGCCATTGATTAGTAAGCTAGGAAGGCTCTCATACAGGATTTTAAATGGCGGTATCGGTCGCGATCGCGGTAACGGAGTCGCGGAATCGTCCCCGAATCGATCATCGTGCTCTGAATCGTTGTTATCTCGGTGATATTTATTTTACAAGCTTTTGTAGATATTTCATCATCTATTGACTATTTCATATAAAGTTCCGAGTAATTCTACTTAGGATAATTAATTTGGCCAATGTAATACAATTTCTAAGAGTTTTTCATTAAAAAACTTGGCCAGTACAAGTTATAACTTGTTCATATCGGGTTCATCGCGGGCTGTATCGGATCGTCTCGGCCGATACTTTCTTGTTTTCAATTTACCCGATACATCGGGATATCTCGTATCGCCGACCTCCGATACCGATACATCTCGGCCGATACGATACGTCTCGGCCGATATTTAAAACCATGCTCTCAAAGACGCAAAACATACGGAAGTATGTTTTACGAATGAAAAGAGAACTTGCAGGTGACGAAAATACAAAATCAAACATTTTCCTGTAAGACGATTCTATACTCCAATAGAAGGTTCGGTGCCCAAAGATTTGAAAAGCTAACTGAAATCCATAGAGCAAAAGTGTTGTTCTCCGCTTCATCTTTAACGTTTCTCAAACACTACAACCAACCTTCTTCTACATCAGTGTTCTAGTACAATACATATTGAAACATTAGGCCCTTAAAACTTGATGGATCAAGATTGATTTGCGACCTTAATACACAGGCAAAACCCTTTAAGAAAGTCGAAAAAACATGACCCAAACCTGGCTACCAGAAGGCCTAAAACTTGAAATCCTTCTTCTTTGATTTCACATCCTTGTCCTTTCGTTTCCTCTTTTTCTCATTCTGTGGAACACGTGATCAATCACGTTAAAAAAATAATACAAATTGAAACAGAGAAATTGTACGCCACTCTTTGGAATAGAGCACTGACCTCTGCCACCATATCACTGAAATCTTCACGCTGGTTGCGTAATCTCTCTTCCTCCCTTGCCTCTTCGTACCTGTAAATTTGATGAAGGAAGTAAGTTGGGAGTTAATATACACCAAAAAGACCACCAACAAATTTACATCGAAACAAGGCTACAGAAAAAGATCAACAGGTCTATAAGATTCGAAACTTACTTGGCAGACAAAACATCATCCATGGCCTCCAATTCTTCTGGTCGTAGAGAGACGTCCACTTTGTCTGTTTTTTGCCCTCGAAGAAGATCAACCTATGAGGAAAGAAAGAAAGCAAAGATTGATCAATGTACAACACCTGCAAGTAGACCATGCTTGCTGTCTCCCTACCCACAAACAAAGGTGTCTTAATCCCATATTGATTGGGGTCGGATAACATGACTGTATTATTTGAAACAATCAACGGGTAAAATCATGATGAATTAAGAATATACAACTAATGCAACGAATATCGGTGTGAAAGGAGAGAACAAACTAAATAAATAGATAATGAATTAATCAAGCTCCAAAATTGCGAAGTTGAAAACAGACGAAAATAAAGCAACTGGGATAACACAAATTTACTCACCCTCTTCGCTGCATTTTTGTCTTGGGTAGCACCTCCAAGAACATAACTGATTACAATAAAGAAGACACACATGAGTAGGAAAACACTAGAACAATAAATAGAAAAAAAAAATTGTGAAAAGGAACAAAATGCATACGTATGACTTGTTCCAAGTAGAGTGCCAGGGGCAATCCTTTCTTCTTTTTCCTCAAGTACCTTCACAAAAATCAGAAGTTTTAGTTTATAACCAAGTAAACAGACGATATTCTACTAGTGGTACAAAATTAACAGAGCCATAAAACTGGTAAATTAATATATCCTTGCTTACTTGATAGAGTTGTTTTTCAGGCTCTTTTCTTTGGTGCTTACGAAGCTCAATGACATCAGGTGTTTCAACTCCGGTGGGGGTACTGTACAGTACAAACAAGCTCATTAGTAATAAAATAAAGGGAGGGAGTACTGCAGAAACAAATTGCTAACAGATAATGGTCAATAACCCAATACAGCACACTAGAGATCAAGTGCCGTTTGTTTGAGAGACACGCAAAGCTCAGTGAACAAAGTACCTTGAGAGGCTATCCATAGACTCTATACCATCTGCCAGCTCGTCATCTCCAAGCTCTTCAGGTTCCTCTTCTTCCTCGAAATCCTCTTCCACTTCCTCTTCTTCCTCAAGATCTCCCCAATGCTTGGACTTATCAACAGGCTCTTCCTGCATCCGTTACACAATTAGAACAGTCTTTACATAAAGAAAGATAGGTGAAACACTGAAAGAAGTTAAGAAAATAAACCAGTATACCTCATAATTTGGCTCATCTTGCTGCTGGACACCAAATACATCCCCGTACAAAGGACGTCCATACTGTAAAAGCACATAAATTCATAAATTGAATCAGGTTCTTCTCCCAATTACATACTTGCCAGAAAACATTTGTTCATACAAAGCACCTACCTCGTCAACAGGAGGTTTTCCCCAGCCACCAAGATGATAACCAAAACTAGCGCCGGGAGGAATTGGAGCATTCAAACCAGGAATTTTTAGGTGAGGATATGACGGAGGAGGACCATACCTCTGTTGAAGAACAATGCACATAAGAATTCTGTTAGCCAAGAGCCGGGAAACAGCAATAAACACAGGATCTTTATAAACAATGCACCTAGTGCATCGGTTAGTAGTTTATCGATGCGTAAAAAAAGATTCTAATATGAATATATATTTAACTCGGAAACTTCCATAATGATATTCATTAGTGTGTCACGATTTGAAAATACTACATATGGCCATAACTAATAGATTCCCCAAAGGTATAAATCATACCTCGACCAAGTAACCACCTCCTTCTGTTCAAAAGTTCTAAAACCACTACTGGCTTACATACTGCCGCCATTGACCATTGTTTATGATAAATTTGTTGGCTTTGACAGAATAATCATAATCAAAAAAATTATATCATAATTTAGATCCTTTCCTCTTAGTGGGTAACAAGGCGAATCACGTTATGGAGGTAGTTAAAGAGCTTGTCGTGGAACATAGTGGAGCAGAGAAATAGGGAGGATTGATATTTAGCGGAGGAAAGAGAGGAAAATTGTAGGAGTGAAGCTGAGGAGCAGCAATCTTAATTTAGTTCTCAATTAATATAGTTGAGTTTCAAAATCACCTAAGAATTTAAGATACTATTGAATTAAAATATAATCTGATTATGATATAAAAGGGAAAACCAGAAATATATAGATCAGTTACCTGCATATTTATGAGCCATGGCGGAGGGGCACCCTCTGGCATGCCAAGAGCTTCCTTCAGATCCTTCGATAAGGTACCAGGCTTCATCTCTCTCAGTTTTACCTGAGCAATAAAAGTAAAAGAGAATGACACCGATATCAGTAGCAGATCATCCAGTGTCACATTTGTATTTGATCCTCATCTAAAGTTACCAACCAACACCAGGAGGGTTATCCAACTACTTTTCAATGAGCATTGTGTGATTAGAACAAAAAACCACCCAGCAACTCACCTCCACGGAAGTAAAGTAGTAAACAAGCCAGCGAAATGTTATCCACCATCACCATTGTTTCTTGGGGGTTCCCATGAAAAAATAGAAAGTAAAGGTAGACTATGTTGCTCTCTTAGGATTTGCTTGGATACCAAAGTATGAGGGGAAGGGGAGATGAGGGGGGTTGAAAGATAGAACGAAGTGGGAAGGGAGCCTTAGGGTGTGTTTGGATTGAGGGAATTGGAGGGAAAAGAAAGGTAGGGAGCGTAGAGGATTTAAAATCCCTTGTTTGGATAGCAAATAAGTGTAGAAGGAAATGGAGGGGGAGGGATTCATTTTCCCTCCTCCAAGCCTAATCAAAATCTCTCCATAATAGGCAAGATTTGGAAGGGAATTGTATCCAAACACCCACACCCCATTTCCCCTCCCCTCCCCTTCCCTTCTCTTCCCTCCTTTCCCCTCCCCTCCCCTCCCCTCCCATTCCCTCCACGTTTGCTGGATAGCAAACGTGGAAGAAAAGGGAAGGGAAGGGGATGGAGGGGAGGGAAAGGGAGAGGAGGGAAGGGGAGGGAGAGTGGAGATGGGGAGTTTTCCCTCCAAATCTTGCCTATGTTGGAGGGGAAACATTTTGGCTTGGAAGAAGGAAATGGAGGGATCCAATATCCCTCCCTTCCAAATCCCTTCACCCCCTATTTTGCTATCCAAACAATGGATATTGCCTCCTTCCAAATCCCTCCCCACCCTTTCCTTCCAAATCCTTCTATCCAAACAAAGCCTTAGTGTCTTCCTTCAAATATCCTATACTGCAGGATATTTAATTTGACTGGCTGAAGGGGAAATGGATCACTCTTTTGCCCCCAAAAGCAATATGCCGTCAAACAGGGGAAATTGTTCCCTTACCTTTATCTCCGAATCACTCACTCCAAACAATGTGTTAATATCTTCCTATAACGACCACATAAATACTTTCCAATGAAACAACACTCCTTCACCCCCTACCCCTTCCTATAATGGAGTTTCCATTCTATAACCAAAATTAATATTAAGCAGCAATAAACATCACTCAGCAAAGGTGTCACATCACAACGGTAATCTGATACTCGCTTTGTTTGTGCCTCATGGAATATCTTGTTAGGTTTGAACTGAAGTAGGAAATCCTGAACTCATTTAATCCTTAATTAGTACCACACCAAAACTACAAATATATTCAAGGGCTTTAGAATGATGAAGGCTGCCCAGGTTGTGGCACTAAAATAAAAACCCACATGCGGGCACAAAATTCATACCTCGAATTCTTTTCCTTCATAATACATATCACCATAGCTTGTCAACTTTGGCTTCGTCTGATACTTAAAAAATGCATCATGCAGAACCTGTAGAGTGCAATAAGGAACAATATCAGCAAATCAACAACCGGAGGAGGATTACCCAAAACAAATTTATCATTTCCATATCTCCCTTGACTACAGCTGCAGTCAGTTATAACAGGAAAAACACTGACAATTGTGACAACACAACAAACCTGATAGTCAATATCCATCTTTCCCATCTTTGGCTGCATACGTTCACGTTGTTTCTGCTTTAACTTTTTGCTATCCTCCTTCTCAATATACGCCTACACATGCACAATAAACTGCTTTGTCATGCAAATACTTGTAAGAAACATTTCTCATGGTGACATCAAATATTATAAAGAAGTCGCATGACAAGCAGTGCACAAGAAAAAAGCAATAAATACCTACAAGGATATAAGCAGCTGCATAAAAAAGTTCTATATCAGATTGTTCATTTTTCATAGGTAAAAATTGGACCAAGCTACACCTACTATACAGACCCAAGCTCAACTGGATGAAGCCCTCGTAGCACCCCACCCCGAATATGAGGACTTGGCCACCAGTAGGGGATCAGCTAGGGCATAATTAATACTCCCTAATTCTCAGGAATTTTCCCATATATCGTTTTGAGCTTATTCACTAGTGCTGCCCCATTTCCATTTTGAGCATGTTTTACTTAGTAGAATCACCCTGCTTTAATGATGAGGCTCACCACCCCATGCACAACCTTAATCCTTGTGCAAAAAAACATATGGAGCATTTCCAAAGAATCAGAGGTAGTATATAAGATAGATAAGGGACCATTTAAAACAAGAAGAGGATGATTTCAATTATGCAGCATATTATGGCCTTGAGGGTATTCAGCCCTATGTTACTCAAGCTTGACTGACTGTATGTGCGGCAAGGTAGTGGAAATAAATAATGCTCAAGGCCAAAATGAATGTTCGAGAGTTCACATAGTAATAGATATAATCCTCTCTTTACTCTTTGAAATATCACCAACCTTATTTTATTCTCCCTCCAATTTTTTCTGTTCTTTATGTTTTAATATTCTTGTGAGGAGTATTCAGTCAAAACGTAAACAATCAAATGAGTCGGAGGAAGTAATGTTTATTTGCGCTACTTTTATTTATGAACAGTGAAATTGACCAAAATACTCATTCACCCAAGACTCAAGTAGGATTAGAAGATGGGGAAGGAAGATTGGTATTATTGTAACAACAGTCTTTTTATTAAGTTTCTTAAATTATCTCATCATAGAAACAAAGGGAGTACTAAATTGTCGCATTTGCCCCGATAGTTGTAACTAAAGCAAATCAAGGTAGGATGACACGGTGCCTAGTGTCAATAAGGATGTGATCTATGACAACATTATTTTTCAAAAAATGTAGCCAAAAAATTTAAAAGTAACAAAACTAATACAGCATCAAATACTTTGAAATCAAAGCATGCTGAAAACAGCACAAACAACTATAGGAAATATGAGGATAACATATTCCATTATCCCACAATACGCTATGGACAACTATGTGTGTATCAAGACAAATATTTAATCAGTTACCTGTCTAATTTTCTCAATGCCTGTAGCAGCAATGAAATCAGGAAGCTGAAAGGGTTGTTTCTCAATACCTCGTTTCCCCTGCAAAAAGAATACCAAGATCTGATGAGGTACAAATTCACATCAACAATGAACCACGAAAATTGGAAAAGTAAAGTAAGAGTCTGCCCGATCTAAAATCTAAAAACAATAATGTCCCACAACATCTGAAATAAATTAGACCATCTTCAGGACAGCCTATATTAGACAAGCTAGAATGACTAGTGAAGCATACACCCTCATGACAACAAACCCTAAAATTCCCAAGAAAACCTAAATGCATATTAACATACTACAACAATTCCTTTTTTTTGATGAATCATACTACAATTCTAGCCAATCAAGTTCCACATTCTAGGTATCCAGTCACACCGGCAGACACATAATCGAAGAACCACTCAAAGGTCATCTTTAGCAAACACCTACCCATTTGGCCTCCAAGATTGTCACAACAGCCACCCTGCAAGAACCATGTATATCCGTATAAGATAAACCTCATCGAGCGTTACCAACCCTCACCCTGTTCCCCAAGACTTAAAAGCAAAAAAGAATCCATGTGTGTTTACAACATGCATACTTCTACAAGTGAAGCCAAATGATCAATTATATTTACTAACCTGCAGGTATTTCCGCTTCTGACACCAGTGCCTAGGAACAGGAACTGTATTTCGGTACGACTTCAGAAACACCAAAAGCTTAGGGTCTGATGCAGTAGCGTCCCAGATCTAAAATAATTAATCAACGTTAGCTTTAAGCAAATATACAGAACAAAAGAACACACATATTAACACAAATCTAGCCCAAATATGTAAAATTATATTTTCAAAAATTGTTCAAAAGCAACTGAAAGACACATCATGCAACTGACCCCCACCTTCAAACTTATCAAACACTATGTTAGAGAAAATTGAAATGAAGTCAATTAAATTATATTTTTACAGTTCAGTAGATTAATAAAATACATCATACAAACTTGCAGAAGTGCAATAACAAAAAATAAAATAAAGAACCGAGTCTATTAAACATGTTGGCACGCGAAAACACAGAAGACATGCTGAACCACGTCTTATTACTAATATAAAACAAAAGATAAAAGAAATGAAGTCTCGGATATAAAACGAAACCAATGAAATGAATCATGTGCCCAAGTTGCACAAGATACTCATATCAACTCATTTAGGAAAAACAAAATTTGCAAGTCCAATTGATTGTCATTTGATTGAACCATATACACTAAGCTTACCACCACAAGGGACTCAACCCCCTTCCACTCCCCAAAAAACAAATTTCCATTTTCACTTATCATAGATTGACAGTATATGTTAAATAAAACTGTAACAAACAAGATACCCATACCTCTACAACATCAGGCCTACGGCACACCTGCTTCAACTCAGCAATTTTCATTCTCCTTTGCAGCTGAAAGTAAGAAGTGTTGAACCAAAAGGCAGTTCAGCAAGAGATTAAATTACCAAGTATACCTAAACTTACGAGTTCACAACTAGCCCGAAATAGAATAACAGAGGAGAGATAATAATTCAAAACCTTTTTCTTCTTATTTGAAACGCCCTTCTCTTTCTGCTGGGATTCTTGTTCTTCCTCATCAGAATCGGAATCGGCTTTCTTCTTCGCTGCAAGTTCTTGATCCGCTTCATCTTTCTTGTCATCGCCCTGAGTTGATGAGAGAAAAATCAGATTGCATAAGTCAACAGAGCTGTAAAGCAGAGACAAAATAGTCACATAAGAGTCAAAGCCACACAGCCCACAGGTGAACATTTACCTTATCTTCAAGTTCTTTGAAGGAAAATTTCTCAAAAACACTTTTGAAATCCTCAAAAAAGTCATCATCCAAATCTGCCTTTTCTGGCACATATTTAATCTCAACTTCCTCCACAATCTGGAAAATCAATTACGATAAGTTTGCTGTACTGCAATCTTAAACAGAAACATACACCCACAAAAATAAAAATATTCAAAACCTACACTCTATTTCTACAAATTTCAATAAAGCGGAGTATACGAAAGGAATAAATGGCAAATATAAGTGAGGGTAGTGTCCAAAGGATGAGATACAAGTTGAACGAACACACTTCCTCTGTTCCAATCAGTAAGCAACATCTATCTTTTTCAACGAGGGGATGATCTCCAGTAGCAAAACAAAATACAAACTTCCACCATTCTCCGGAACCATAAGCTAAATCTCCAGGCATCCATGCACAGAGACTGTTCCAATAAATTCCTATACTAACGGGGAAACGAACACTTAATGGAGTAACTTCTAACTAAACAGCACATGCATATATACCAACATGATGTAAGCAACAAAGTCCCACCAGCCAGAAATTCCAAGCCTAACAAATCTTACTATATGTTGATGCAAAACAAAGTCACTGCCATCTACTTTTAAAAGAGGACGCATAAAGCTGACATTGCACCTCAATTCAAAACACTAATACAATTTGTGTATTCAACCAAACATTTAACCGGTTTGCACTCGAGCAAGTACAACATTAGTAACAAACTATGGGTAAGAATAGACTTTGAACTAGTAAGATTCCATTGCAGCAACCTCTGACATTGAATAACCCAAACACAAAAACCAACCTCAATTTCCAAAAAGCTACCCTATTCTAGTACACAAAGTCACTAAATGCTTTGCTCTACACACAACTAGACCCAACAAGATAACTAAATAAAATCATACAACCTTATAGCCCAACTTCCACATCATTGACAGTATATAAAAGATGAACAAGAGCATAAAACGCTCAAATTGACACGTCTACAACTCAAGTGATAAACAATTCAACAAATATCAAACCCCATTAGAGTATCCAATCTAATTAATTCAAATGATGCCTCACTCTCCCATTTAAAACATGTTTTAGCATGAAATTTTACTTTCAGAATCCACAACCTAACAAGATTAAATTCCCATTTAAATAGCACAAAATTTTACTTCGGAATCCATAATCTAACTGTCACAAATGGCGGGACAAGGATTTACAATTATGGGTGCGAGACAGTGATGGAATAATAACATCAAAAATCACTAATTAGAGTATATACAGTCTGATTAATGCACATGATACTCATACACCAATAATCCCCAAGTAAAACAATCAGGACACGACTTTCTAACACCTGTGGCGGAGCAAGGATTTACAGTTACGGAGCAAAAGTTGTGCCACCAGTGGTGAAGCAAGGATTTACAGTTACGAGAGCAAACTAGAAATACAATAAAGTAAAACTAAACTCGAAACGAAAAACATCAAGCATCTAACCTAAACAATTCGTATTATCATCGCTTCATTTCGTCAACTCCTCTAAAACCTAAAACGAACTCAAAACCTAATTTCTAGGGTTTAAAATCAACGATACAACAAAATTAACAAAGGAAGAGAATCGACCTTCTTCGGACCGTCAATGGCGTCATCAGCGTGAGTAGAATCGTTAGCATCAACAGAACTATTATCCGTCGTAGATGATTGAACCTTAGTTTTCTTCTTCTTTTGTTTTCGGCGACGGCGGCGTTCGTTTTCCTTCGATTTTTTGTTGTTAGGGTTCGGTTTTTCGACGCCGCCGTTTGCGAAACCGTTGTGTAACGACGCCGTAACGTCGACGGCGGTGTTCGCTATCTCCACCGTCATCGCCGCCGTGGATTTGTCGGAGTTTAAACTTTGTGAAGGATGGTTTGGGAGATTTGTAGTTTTGAGATTGGAGGTGTGGGGTTTGTGTAATTTAATCGAGTTTGCCCCTATCTCGATGTCTCATGGCGGTTTATATATTTTTTAAGTCTCGTGACCTGTGACTATGTGAGAGACGGTTTTTCACTAAGTCCGTTAAACGTGTTGTGTTTTAACGGGTTTTTTTTTTTTTTTTTTTTTTTTGGGTTTTAGTAATGTTATGCACCGAGATAAAGGGATTAATAAGAAAAAAAAAAAAAAAAATAATTACTTTAAGAGAAGTCTTTAATTAACGTTTCAGGAAGTCTTTTATATAAATTTTGTGTTTGAATATACGAGGAAGAAAAATTGAATGATATGAGGATTTAACAAATGAGAGTAATTGTAAATAGTAGTAGAAATTTGTTTATATTTAAAAAAAAAAGCGTAAAACACTATAATTTTACTATTACCATCTTAAGGTTTTTAAGTATGCATAACAATATGTTACTTCGTAGTATATTTTACATATTTCAATAATTTATTATATTTTGATCGATTTTCATTTCGTGTTAAGTTAAAACATCATATTAGCTACACAAATAGGATTATACATCCAGTTGTATATAAACATTGTATAACCAAGGTATAAGAATCCGAGCTTATACGTATTTTTGCTGAGCTAATGCAAAGTTCATATTTTAATGTGTAAATGGATGAGATCAAATACTTTCTAATAAAGCTCATATTCTTTAATATAAAGCTCGGATACTTTATTACAAAACTCAGATTCTACACCATACAACTGGTTGTATAGTCCATGAATTGTATTAGCTAATTTATTAATCATATTTGTCTAATTGAACTATAATATTCATACTCGTGATGATGCGAAACTATTTCTTGATACACAAATTCTCATTGAAGACGGACACTATCCGTCACAAGCTGAAGACGAATAGTGCCCCTCCCACAATATGCAAGTGGCATTATCCATATGGTGCTCCATTTCTCACCCACTTGTCTTTCCACTTGCCTTTCCACTTGTCTTATTGTGAGAGGAACACTATCCGTTCGACGGATAATGTCCGTCACAAGCAAGACGCTTTGTTCTCGATAATCTCTTGCAAGGACGGAACTAAGCACTCACCAAACTGTGATGATGCCAAACTATCCAACGACGACGAAGCACAATATCCATACTTATGAATTATGATGATGCCAAGCTATGTCAAATTCTCCTGCTCTTTTATTTCTCACACTTTGTCTTACTACTTGGTAATGATCTCGAGCAAGGACGGAGCTAACAGTACTTCGTACATCTTTGGGCAAAACGTTATAGCAGTAGCTCTGGCTACACTGGTTACATATAATGCAGCACAGGCTAACTAAAAACACCATATAAGTTGACTGCACTATGGCCGGAAAAAGGCCACTTTTTTATTGATCAAACAGCAAAGAGTTTCACGCAGAAGTACAGTCGCCAGCAAATCAGGCCGAACAATGGCAGTCAACATAAACCTTTAAGCTAGGTTTTTAGAAATCGAAATCAGTAAATAATACACTTGGATCGCGTAATTTAGAAGGGAGTGTAACACAATTTGGCCATGAAATTAAAAACGACTGGTTATTGAAGAGAAGAGAGCTTTAAAATCTGTAGTTGGTTCACCAGCTCCCTCCGGCTTTGAAGCTAAATCAAACGCCTTAAACTTTGCCTCCTCAAATTGCAAAGCCTGACAAGGTAAAACAAGTGAGCAACGAGCTGTACAAGACACGAAAGGGTGGACTTAATATAGAGTCGTCAACCATTTTCCACATTAGCAGCTTTTATATAAAACTCGAAAGGCATAGATGAGATCAAGACTGTTCTTATTCGGTTTGAGAAAAGTAAGTCCATTTGGTTCCTTAGTGTATCAATCGGAAACAGTGTCTTCTCGGAAGGTATGTCATTGGTGAAAGCAAGGGTGGACATAGGCTCACCCCCACCCGTGAACACTAAGCAAAACATATAATCATACCATCCCACAACGCACCATAAGTAAAAGCTTCCAAAGGCATGTCTCAACCACTAAAGATCTAATTCTATATACACACCATTTACCACTTAATCTATGAAACCGAGACCATGACTACGACGGGTGCTAAATGTTAAACAATGTCGGCAAGTCGTATTCTCACTGGTAGCATTTTATTTCAATTATTTTCTGTTAACTTTGTTTCTCGTTCTTTTTTGGCCACCAATCCAACCGTTGCAAATACCAAAACAAGAAAAAGTTGTTTGGTAAGAACGGAAAATTAGGTTAGAGTGAGATATCTACCTGAATGCAGACTTCTGCCACGTCAGCTCTTGAGATAGTTCTTGTCTCAGTCTGAAGAAGTTCGTCATCCTTTCCAACAATCAATTCCCTGACACCTCCTGGTTTGTCCTGCAAGCCTCCAGCCCTGTTTCGAACAATTTATATAAATTACTCCTTTGCCCTAGCTTCACTTATTCTAAGATACGTAGTATACCAAAGTGACAGCCTTTGCTGCTACATAACCTAACTCAGTCAGTTTTAATGGAAAAAACTTGGTTTTCCCTTTAGTATCTGCTTCTTTTCCATTTCGGGAATTTCCACACTCAGCTCATAACTAATTGAGGGGAAAAAATGAGTTGGTGAGGACAGTGTAGAAAGTAGTTTCCAAATGCGTTTCACAATGCTCAGATTATCTGGTCTGGGACTTGAGACGCTCTTATCGTCAAACATTTTAAGGTGATGCGTCATTTAACTCATGATGTCCCTAAGTAGGGTAGTCTAATACCTAGAATGTTGTGACCATATGTAAAATTGAGATTATATCTAAGAAATGAGAATCCTCCCGTGCGACATGTAAAATGAGAACCTACTAAGAGTAATCAAAATACCAAACTTTATTTATTGTCATGGGCATCAGCGCATTGCATCCATATGATTAACATCCGTTTCACACAGTGGCATAGGCACATATGTGTCGTTGGGGTCTCACAGATATTTTGATAAATGATGCTTGATATCGCTAAATGTTGCTAACTCAAACACATGTTAGTCAAAGACACCATATTAAAAAGAGTCTAATGACAATGAGCCTAAAATGAGCCTACATTCCTCAAGTTCCGGCTCTGACACTGGTTTCAGACTTTCACATAAGGCTTCAGTTATAAGTCAAATTGTGTAAATACCTTATAATTGTATATGGTATTCCAGAATCAGCCAGATACTGCTCCGCCTTTCTCTTCCAGATCTGTAATATTGTGACAGTAGCAAGACTAGTCAGTTTCCAATCTGGAAATAAACAGGAAAACAGACAATCATGCTCATGACTGCCTCGATAAATAGCCTTTCCAAACACATATCAAGTCTCTAAATCATTGAACATCTTAGAATTATATGTATCCACTGAACTGTTCGATCCAAAATCTGCCAGCAAGCTTCACATTTTGTCTAGAGTTTAATTATGAACTGCAGTAAATGGTCATGACCAAACAAAAGCAGAGGAAATCCAAGAAAGAAACAAATATACAAAGATAAATTGCGCAAGAAAATAAACTTATACAGTATCTTCTTCTGCTTTCATGAAGAATCTCAATTAGGACCAGATCATTAGTTCTGTACTCTAGTTTATTAAAACAGCATCACTAAATAATTCGGAGTAGCCCGACATGAATCTTCATAAGAAGGGTAATTTAAGAAAACAAAACTGAAACCGAGAAAGAATTTACCAATATATTTCCATTGGCTAGGCTGTTCAGAGGATGATTGACATTTGTGCCACCCATTGATCCCACCACCACAATGTGCTTTACTCCAGCAGCCTTAGCTATTCATAAGAAAACAATTTGAATGAGGTTCACTATGCACAATAACCCATCACCCACATATGTTATACACAAATTCTCTTCACAGTCTCACACAATACTTTTTGTGACACCGCTTCATTTCAAAAGTTCTATGTGTCGCCATGTATATGTGTGAGGCAGTCACGGGAGACAAACTGATAATAATAAGAGAAGTTAGTTGGCAAGGTGACTCTTACCAACATCTATTTGATTCTTCTGTCCAATCCAGTCAACCTGGCAAGCAGAAAGCTCCCGTTAACATGAGATATCAACAACAAATAAAAACGATAACATTACCCTAACGGCCCAATGCCTCAATAGCTCCCACTTCCGGCGGGGTAAGGGGGCCAGATGTGTGCAACCTTACCCATGTGCTAAAACAGCCATACAAAATTGTGTCATAAAATGCACTGACACTCCGCTAATTCACGATTCAGGAGAGCAAGAGTTTTAGATGACCATTTTGCTTTATTCCATCATATCCCAAACCGAAGAATAGTGAGTCTTTGTCCAAATGGAATATGACACGAGACATGAGACATGACAAGCAGAAAATAAAAATTCAAAATAGAAAACTGTCTAAAGCAGCAACCTGCTCCGGGTATGCTCCGTCCTCAAATATAAATTCAGGCCTTTCTCTAGCAGGATCAGACCCTGGTTTCATTTTGGGTACAGCACTTGTTAGAATAATAAGAGCATCAATGCCTTCGATTGCAGGAGTTATACTGCCAGTATCTCTAATATCTCCAACAAAAACATCATCTGCTCCTCCAATTGTCTGCTTACTGTCACTTGTTCGGACCAAACCCTTTCCATTGAATTGGTCTGATCTCTCCTTCAACTTCTTGTACACAATTTGTCCTTGACACAAAAAAAAAAGTTTGTATCAAATGAGAAATCATATGTAATAATCCAATGAACTCACCGTTGATTGAACAAGCTACACAAAATCATGATCTTTAATTGAGGTAGCGATAACTCATTGCRACCATTGATTACAAATGAGCACAAGACGCTAGTACTAGTAAATCAATTGTAACACTACCCACAGGTAAGACGATCTTGAGATACAGTTTCTAAGATTTTGGTCAGACCTTCGAACTTCAACCACAAAACTTGATTTTCTCCACACCTATTCATTCATTCACAAAACTCGGTTTCCTTTGGAATCGATAAAAAGAGTACAACAGTTCATCCACTGAAATTCTTCTATCTAATCCAAACATTTCCAACACTGATCACAGAACAACCAGGCATAACAAAACCACCACAACCTAAATTGTAACACTAGTCTTGACTCTTGAATAAGACGATCCTACAATAAGACGACCGTGTTTCTGAGGTTTTGGATAAGCTTTCAACTTTAAATTCTACACGCTTACCCCATAGCATGAAATCATCACCCGAACGACAAAGCGAGGGACTAGCAGAGACTGCCACCCCCTAGGCAATAAAAATCATGATTATTACTGTATTTACTGTATTGCATTACTAGTTCGTCCCCATCCTTTCCAGCCCAAACCACAATCAATGGCAAAATTACGCTTTAAATCTTTCAACTTTTCCGCTTATAAGGGGAACGACCGCCTCTACTAGCCTCTAATTCCGCAACTAAAAACAACCCACCGAGGAAATTGTCGGGTTTTCAAACAACTACCAAAGGTTAACAAATAATCGGGTAAATAAATAACATTTCAATATGAAAACAAAAATAGTTCCACCTTCCCTCCTCTACTTTTTAAGGTGCACTTGCACCTGCTATCGTAAGCTTAGTTGGTAAAATCACGAAGGCTGGTACTCGTGATCTGGGTTCAAACTTCAAACCCCGTAACCATCAAAATTGCCCTTGTATCATAAGGTCTTTTATAATCATCAGTTAAAAGGAAAACATAAAGAAATAACCGACAAACCCGTTAACAAAAAAACGTAAAGAATTGACCGAGACAGACGGAGTACATACCAGTTCTACCAGCAGCACCAGTAACAAGAACAGTAGGTTTACTCAAATCACTAGCCATTGCTACAAAAACACCTCTAAAACTCTTTTTTCTTGGAAAATTCTTGAAAATTGAGAAAGAATCAGAAGAAGAATGCAATGATGATGAGGAGGACAAGTGGTTGTACGTAAATGAAAGAAGTGGGCCATTACATGATGATAATGAGCCCATTATTAATGGTTCGATCGACATTCAAGTTTGTTTGATGGGTTGGTTAGACGTTGGTTGTTTGTTGTTGTTGGGTTAGATGATTATTCCACCATTGTTGTCTTAGTAGACGAGAATTAAAGGTTGTGTACTCGATCCTTGCCTTATCGGCTTATCAGTTATCTCTCATTTTTTAGTTTTTAGTTTTCTTTTTTATTCTCGGGTTTGAGTGTACCCGAGCTCGTTTGAGCTCAAACTTAGACAGATTGAAATCGACTCAAAAATATGAGCGTGAGCTTAAAGCGTAATTGAGCTAGATTGAGCTCAAACTCGGACGGATTAAAATCGACTCGGAAATTTGAGCTCGAGTGTAAAAGGTTAAAGCTCGGAATGGGGGAATAATCTATTCGAGCTAAAACCGAGCTCGATTAGACCTTTATGTTGTTTATTTTAATTAATTTAAATTTAAATTTAAAAAAATATATTTTAAGATAAATACAAGTAAAATTTACTATTGATATAGTAAAATATAATCATAAATGCTAAAATAACATTTGATTAAGAATTAAAACCTTACTCTGATTATCGTCTTATAATTTGAGAGGGGAGAGTTTTATCAAAACAACTGTATTATTGATAATCGTTCGTATCTCAAATTATTACAATGTTTTTCTAGTGCCAAATGATATTGGTGTCCCATCAAAATTCAATGATCATCGATTAGCAAGCACCCCCTGACACGAACGAACAAAATATCTCTCATACTCGATATTCTTTTCAAGACAGTGAGTGCCTTTTTTAGTACCAAATTTTGTTACCCGAGCATGTCTATTGTACATTGTGAGTAAGTATTCACACTTTGTAGCCTTCAATCCGACAAGAGAGCAAGTAATATTATGTTGAATATCAACACAATGGACAACTGGACAAGAAGGAGAGTGAATAAATACTTTTCGTTTATTGGCGTTTATATGAGTTATAAGGACATGGAAAACTTGATAGGAGTGAATAGCAAAATGAATGAGAGTGAATAAATACTTTTCGTTTATTGGCGTTTATATGAGATACAAGGACATGGAAAACTTTGAAGGAGTGAATAGCAAAATGGGACAGAGGTTATAGGGCAAGTGTAGATTAAAAGGAATAAGGGTCTTGAGTAAATGTATCCTTAAAAGATTTTAGGGATTGATATTTAAGTTGTTATGTATCCCTACTTTGTACCATCGAGTGATGAAAACTGGTTATGTATATGTCGTTTTATTATGGTCTATATTATCGAGAGATAAGGAATGAGATGATTTAGATAAGGGACTAGTATGCTAAAAATGCATGAAAACTTCTATAGATAAACTAGTAATATAAAGAAATAAAAACGTCATAAAATGGCTTATCTCCCATTTTTATTTTTATTTCCTATTCTCAGGTTTGAGCGTAACCGAACTGGTTTGAGCTCAAACTCGGATGGATTAAAATTGACTTGGAAATTTGAGGCCGAGCTTAAAAGGTTAAAGCTCGGAATTGGGCAAGAATCTACTCGAGCTAAAATCGAGCACGATTAGACCTTTATATCGTTTATTTTAATTAATTTAAAATTAAATTTAAAAATATATATTTTAAGATAAATACAAATAGAAATTACTATTAATATACTTCAGTAAAATATAATCATAAATGCTAAAATAACATTTGATTAAGAATAAAACCCTTACTCTAATCTGATATCGTTTTATAATTTTAGAGGAGAGAGTCTCATCAAAGCAATTGTATTATTGATAATCTTTTGTGTCTCGAACTATTACAATGTTTTTCTAGTACCAAGTGATATTGGTGTCCTATCAGAATTCAATGTCCTTCATTAGCATGCACTCATTGACACGAACGAACAAAATATCTCTCATACTCGATATTCTTTTCAAGATGACGAGTGCCTTTTCTAATATCAAATCTCGTTGCTCAAGCATGTCTATTGTACACGGTGAGTACGTATTCCCACTTTGTAGCCTTCAATACGACAAGAGAACCAGTAGTATTATGATGAATATCAACGGTATGGACGAGAAGGAAAGTGAATAAATACTTTAGATTTATTGGCGTTTATAGGTTAGAAGGACAAGGAGAACTTGGAAGGAGTGAATAGCAAAACGGAACAGAGGTTATAGAGCAAGTGTAAAAGGAATAAAGCTCTTAAATAAATGTATCCTTAAAGATTTTAGGATCGATGTTTAAGTTGTTTTGTATCCCTACTTTGTACCATAGAGTGAATATTGAGATTTTAGCTATCAAGTTGAAGGCGTTCATATGGTGGATTATATTTGGATGCATATATACCTAATACCACGTATTACATTCTTATTAATAAAGTATACACATACCTATTTATAATAAGTAGATAACTAAATAACGTGCTGAAACGTATTTTAAACAAAATAATTTTTTATCCACAAATTTAACGATTTCAATTTTTAATTTCTTTCAATTTTGTTGTCACGAAAGTAATAATAGCTATTTACAATTTTATTTTATATGCAGTATGTATCAAGTCATCCGCAAATAATAATATCAATAAAATATTTAGCAATTTATAGTTTTATATAAACATTATTTATATTTTAGTTAAGTTATTATAGTTTAGAATTAGGTGAAAATAATATAATTTGATGAAAATATTAATTTTAATTAAAAGATGCAGTAATAATTTTATAAATAAAAATATAATTATTAGTTTCATTTTTTAGCAAATGCAAATAATTGTAATTAACTTCCTTATTTAAAAAGATGCTTTTTGGAGGAAAAAATGTGAGAATTCATATTCTTTTAGTAGATAGGAGATTGTTCAGATACCTAAAGTTTTGCAACATTAGTTATCATTTAATGCATACCTGATAGTTGATACCACGTATTACATTCTTATTTATGAAGTACACGCATACCTATTTACAATAATGCCTCATTTGGTTGCCCTTTCAATTCATGGAAAAATTAAAATTCCATAAATTGAAAAAAGGGGAGGATGTTTGGTTGCCAATTTCTTTGGCAAAATGTAGGCATTCAATCATTATATATATAAAAGAGGAATGATAAAAAATCTCCTTTGAGAATTAAGGTAATGCAGCCCTCACATTCAACCTCACAAAATCAATTTTGTCTGAGCCAATCACAGTTTTGCAATATGGCCACATCAGCAAAAAAAAAAAAAAAAGCCCAATTAAATTAGACGAAATCTGGGGAAACTAAATCTGGAAATTTACAATGCACAATTCACCTAATTAACCTAACCCTTTGTCATTCTACCATTTGTCATTCTCTAGGTTACTCGAGAATTACAATGCACAATTAATCTGATGGATTTGTCAGACTTATTCTATTCTCTTCCTTAATATTCTTCTTT
>VHZZ01000009.1:665020-689220 GCA_009801015.1 Silene noctiflora
GCTCCACTATCTTAGAAGGTGCCATTTGAAGACAGGGAGGGAGATGAATGTGAGGTTGTGATCTGGTGAGTGAGATATGGGGAGAGAGGGAGATGATAAGGTTGATTTCGTGTTTTTTTTTTTTTTTTAATTAAAATTAAATATATCTATTTTAGGCAACAATTTGGTCTACTCGATTTTCATTGTTTTCATTTTGTGTAAAATTTAGTTTTATTAATTTTAATTACGGACTTAATTTTACATATCGTAAATATATCAGTTTTAACTTATATAATTTTCTTACTTAAAWCTTCGTTAAACGTTTCATGTTTACTATATAATTACGAGTATTCCCCCTATTCACATTTTCATTTTTTTTACCTTATTCTTTATTGTCAACAATATTTTAAAATGTCCTTATATATATTTATCGATTTTTTTTTTATAAAAATCTGTACATTTTCAAAAAAAATTAGRTAATCGATTATCTAACAATTATAATTTATCGTCTCCATAAAAAAAAARTACACAACCCCGTGAATTTTCACGGGTGTTACACTAGTTCTCATAGGAATTTTGAATGCCTACATAATGGTGGAATTGAACAACCTAGCCCCTCCTATGTAGTTCACCACTCCGGTCGAATTCAACTCCCACATGCGCAACCAAACGACTTTCCCGAATTCATGTGAATTTGTATACAGGAAAACAATTCACGTGAATTGGAAATTCCGGTGTTAGTTAAATTCCTTGATGAACCAAACGAGACCTAAGTAAGTGTTCAAATACTTACAAATTTACAACATTAGTACTTCGAATCTTCGATAAAAGTATATTATGCACTAGAGCATAAACTAATCTATAGATCCTAAATAGAGAAAAATGATTTGATCCCTCTCGACTAACCATCCACGACCGATAACTATCCCGACTCATGACTGAAACCGAACCGAAAAACCAATGGAAGAAAAATAAAAAATAAAAAAATAAAAAATATAAAAAATAGAGAAAAATGATTTGATCCCTCTCGAAAGGGGAAGAACATCCTCAAAACTAACAAAAAAATGATCTCAAACACACCCTTCTTCCTTCTTCACCAAACTACTCCCTTTCCCTCCTTCTCCCTCTTTCCCTCTTCTTCCGACGGTGAGTCGACTCACCGAGTCACCGTCATCTCCAAAAACCCATCATTATCTTGACCTTAATTCAATCAATCAACAAAACCCAGAAATTAAATCCCCAAATGATGAAAGATTCAAGCAGAAATCGAGAGAGGAGAGAGTGTAGGGTTACAATGCCAGTAATTGTTGTAATTTCAGCAATTATTTACATTTATTACACTACTGTTTTTGTGTTTCTTGATCGTTGGTTTGGTGTTTGGTCTTCTCCTGGTGTTATTAGTGCTCTTGCTTTTACCATTGTTGCTGCTGCTTGTGTTTATAATTATGTTATTGCCATTTTTACGGATCCCGGTCGTGTTCCGGGTTCTTTTGTGCCTGATATTGAAGATGCTGATAACCCCATTCAGGAGATCAAGCGTAAGGTACCTTTAATTTTTGTGCTTTGATGCAGTTCTTGACGCAATTTTCATTTTGGGTTATTCGTAAATAGCGTCTTTGTGTTGCTAACATAGGAGTAGTAAGGCTGCGTGTATTCGACCTTTCTTGTATCGCGGGAGCAATTGAGGCACTAGCTTAATGTTGCTGTTGTTGTAGTATTGTTTTATGGTGTTGATTTTTCGGTTTTTGTGTTGCTGAAGAGAATTGCAGGATCAATTGTAAAGGTGAAAGCTTTTATGATTTTTGATCGATGGTATCATTTTGCGCAAGATAATGAAATGTTAGGATTTTATGATCGTTGAGGGCGATTATCTTGGTTTTGTTATATATGCAGTGGTATTGTGGTCTTTGTCGAAATCTTTGGTACCTCAAGTAGATTGTTTTGGTTGAACTTTAGGTGAAATGATCACCATGTTGGCATTTGTGAAGTGGTGGTATTGTGGGTTTTGTCGAAATATTTGGCACTGGAAGTTTATGGTTTTGGTTGAACTTAGGTGAGATCACTAGGTTAGCATTAGTAAAGTGATGGTATTATGGTTTTTGACGAAACATTTGTCACTTGAGGTAGCAAAGTGGTGGTATTGTGGGTTTTATCGAAACATTTGGCACCTGAAATTGAAGGTTTTGGTTTAACTTAAGTGAAACGATCATCAGGTTAACAACTTAACATTAGTATAGTGTCCATTTGTGTTGTGCATAGTAATATAAAGTTGACGGACTTGACGCCGAGGATGTAAAGACTAGGTTTGAATAGCGAGTGTCCATGCTTTTAGCAAGTTAATCGAATAATAGGTGATAGGCGATTAGGGGTGAGTGTGATTAATCACCATTGTTTTTATGGCATTGGGCCATCACTATAGAGGTTCCTGCAGAAAGCCGTAGTTAGGAAACGACCTTGAAATAAAATTCTATTATCATCGACTTGAGATAAAAAGCTCAAGATACGGCTTAGATGGTTTTACGAACTCTCATTCCTCTATGACTTATCTGACCCTTCCCTGTTTGGTGTTTTATAGTTTCACATTTTCACCTCTCATTTTTCTACGACTTATGAAAACCTTTATTCTTGTATGCTTCTCTGAATTCCTGTTCTTACTTGTGATATATACACAATCGAGTATAATAGTGGATACACTAAAGTAAAAAAATGTAGGCGAATTTTTGGTGAATTGAACACTCATTTAGATATCAAAATGATGTAAGAGGCAAATCATCAATGCCCGTGTGACTCTAAATAGGCTCCTACATCAAGTATGGCAAAAAGCAATGTGATTTCTTAATCAAGTTTTAAACAGGGATTAAAAGAATGTGTGTATAAGTTGACTGTTCACTCAATGAGCAACTTTTATACCCTTGTCTATTTACATTTGGTTTGGGGCTCAATGAACGAATTTTGCATAGGCGTACTTGGATGTACTTGACAAAGTTGTAGACAGACATTCATCTGGATATAAACACAGATATGGACACTTCAATAACACAATGTTGCCATAAATTCTTATAGAGAGATTTTATTAATTTGTTGTTTTACAATTTGTGTTATTGCTAATTGGTTTTGGAATGAAGATGAAAGAGCACAAGCCTCTGTCTAGGCCGTATGCTTTTTGTTTGATCTACTTAGGTAGGCTGAAATGCCGATGCACTTACCCAGTATATTTCTTTTGTTATTGGTGACGACGTTAGGCTCATTCTTGTGTTACTTATCATTTACAGGGAGGTGACTTAAGATATTGTCAGAAATGCTCCCAGTATAAGCCACCTCGCGCACATCATTGCAGAGTTTGCAAAAGATGTGTATTACGAATGGTATGTCCAGTTTCTGTTATACCTACCTACATTGTATATCGATAAGGTGATGTCCTGAATTGTTAGCCTGCTACCCTTATGAATGTCAGGACCACCACTGCATCTGGATAAACAACTGTGTAGGCCATGCAAACTACAAGATCTTCTTTGTATTCGTGATGTATGCTGTAATTGCATGCGTACACTCTACGGTTTGTTTTCATGAATCTTGTTTCTATTATATTATATGTGTTCATTGGTTTACTGCTAGGACCTTCAATTTTAATATCAGGGGATTGTATTATCTACTCCGTATCTTTTGAGGGAATATTTAATATCATAAATTTGGGTTTGATCCTATGCAATTTCAGGTGTTACTTGTCGGCAGTATAGCTAGTGACTTTGGAAAGGAAGAATCAGAAAACGAAGGATCTTCAAGAACCTTATATGTAAGGCCCTTGATTTAACTTTTGTGAAAAAATTAACATTATTACCTTGGAAATTGATCTTTTACTGTGTTTAATCCAAGCTAGATTACTTGTTGAATGTCTTTGGATTCCCTTGTGCATACAGTTATGTAATGTCTTTTTTCTCAGGTGATATCATGCCTTCTAATATTCCCCTTGACTATAGCACTTAGTGTTCTCTTTGGTTGGCATATCTACCTTATCCTACGAAACAAGACCACCATCGAGGTCTGCAGTCTTCATACCTTTTTTTTTTTTTTGATAATTCAGTCTTCATACTAACTCAACATCAATTCTAGTATTCTACCTTATTGTCAAATGAATTTACAATGTTTCATTGATACATGTAGTATTATGAAGGAGTCAGAGCTATGTGGCTTGCTCAGAAAGGAGGAGAAGTATACAGGCATCCGTATGATCTTGGTCCTTTTGACAACTTAACAGCGGTAAGTTGCTCTGCCCCTTTTATTTTCTAATGAGGCCACATTATACACATGCTCATCTGTGTTGTATGCACCGTTCATATATTTTTGTTTGATTTGTGAGCTTGTGTTTCCGTCGGTTTTTCATTGTTTGAATGAAGAGATTTGGAGGGAAAGGGATATGAAAAGAGGGGACAAGTGGATCCATTTTACCTTTATGCGAGACAAATTAACATCAATTCAGCATCTGGGAGATTTGAAAGGAAAATGGCACTGCTCTAATCCCCCTCCCCTAATCCCTCATCCAAATTCCAAACAAACCCTTTAGTTATTAGACGTCTTTTGCCTCGATGGGATATTTAAGGCAGAGCCCTTTTTCGTGTAGGGTTGCTTATATACTCCTCTTTATTACAGTGAATAGACCCGATTTGACTTTTTTTCTCGACTCTAGGAAAGTAAAACGAGGCTTTTTAATTGAACAGGCTGGAGTAGATTTTTGTGATGGTGTCATGTTTACCTCTGACCTATTTGGTTGATGTGAACTAGGTACTCGGTCCTAATATATTTAGCTGGATATGCCCTACTTCGGGACACATTGGGGCAGGTACACGCTTTCCCACGGTTTATGATAAACTAACAGGACCGGCTTCAGACTAAAAAGAATCACTCTTATTGCTGATTAGCAAAAGCCATCATCGAGCCCCCTTATCGTCAGTTTTCGACAGCTCTTGCATTGCCTGGTACAGTGAATAGGTTTAGTTGAGTGACACAATTCTTAGCCTCAAACTACATATATTACTAAAGGGTTTACATATGCTTAGGAGTTACGTGGATAGGGAGTGTTAAGATGGTAGAATCCGAAACCTTGAATATTGTCGTGGCCTGATGTTTGGATATGATTCCGGAAGCCCAAGTTCATTTTACAGTCCATCTCGCCACTAGCTGGAGAAGATTCCTTGATGACATGCATCGCGTCAATGGGTTTGTAATTTTTGCAATTTATAGTGTAAGTGTATATTTGTATTATGAAACAGAATTTTCATGGTCATTTTTTTTTTTTCTAAATATTTGTATGGCTTGTTTCACAGGAATGTCAACTTTAGAAAAAAGAAGGAAAATAAGTTGGTAAATGTCATGTTATGTGTTAATTTGAGTAACACGTTTGTCCGAATTCATACGTTGCATTATTGTATAATTGTCGTCCGTCGTCCCATCATTCTCAGACTATGCAAATGTGATTAATTTTTTGACCGGAAATCTCTCTTTTTTCTCTGATTGTTATCGTTATACTAGTAAATATCATCCAAAATTGAATGATAACTGTTGTATCTAAATAAGTTTCATCATAAATTTTTCTGATTTGAAATTCAGCTACTTGAATGTTTATTTTCGAGTTGCATAGATCCGACCTCTCTCTTTATTAGCTGCATTCTACGACTCGTCTATTTGAATACTTGAATAATAGAATGTTTGAATTCAGAATGTCACTGCTTTGAGTACTAATATAGCAATCATAAATTCAGAATGTCTTCAGAATGCAGCAATACTTTTTGCTCATTCTCATTCAAACTTCGTAACCAAGCAAAGCCAGATTTCATTCAAAAGGAGTCGTCTCCGGTTCCTGTCTTATTGATTTTCCACCCCGAAAAAATATTAATCAACTGTAAAAATGAATGTTGCAAATTATATACACGGACGACTAAATAAAAGATTCACAAAATTTCACCAAAAACCGCGAAGTCATCAAGAAAATCCGATTTTGGTGAATGTTTGAGACTAACACTTGGGTAAATCAGGAGGTGGAGGAAGCATCTTCTCATTTGGGTGTTTTCCATCCAAAACAAGCCATGCCATTTCCAGTCCCCAGCTTGTATGCACTTCATAATGACAATGCATGAACCATACTCCTGCACCAATTCGCATAATACCGATGTTAGACATTTTCAGTATCGTATTTCTTTATAAAAGCGATAATAAATCAAAGAATCAGAGAAAATATAGTAAATGTAATGTTAATATCGGTTTGTAAGAAGTCGAATCTGAACATCAAATGGTTACCTGGATTATCAGCCAAGAAGCGGATAGCCACCCAACCGCCAACAGGAACTCCTACAGTGTTCCTTTCAACAGGATCAATAAGGTTGAAATTTCTGGGATCTTTATCTGCATTAAAGTTTCCGAAACCTTGGCCAACAACAAAGAAGTTGAATCCGTGTAAATGAAGTGGATGACTCTCTGCACCGAGAATGCTAGTATCTTGCATCACTACCTGTACACTAGTCTTATAAGGCAGGACAATCAGTTTTGTACCACTTGTAACAAATGTGTTACTTGGTGGATTTCCGGTATAGTCGAACGACTCTGGTGGACTAGTAGGGAAATTAGGGCTATATACACCCTTTGATTGACCTGTGAAATATGCTTGGAGCAAAGCCTTGTTTGGTTGCACAAACGAGACGTTATTGATAGAGGCTGCGTATTTAGCCCCATTCGGTCCTTGGCAAGTTTTGTCGCGACTATTGCAGGAAGACGTCCCTAATCCTATTGTCAAATAGAAGTTACTATCGACTTTTTGAGGGACTTTGGCGGGGAATTGTGGGGTTGCCAAGCTCCGAAGCTTAGCAGTAAACTCGGTTACAAACCCGGTGTCATAGAGATCAGGTAAAGTTGGTTTTAAGAAGGGAAGATTTTTCATATGAAGGGCTTGATGATGCGGATTAGAGGGAGATGCATACTCGAGAATGCCAGCGACCATTGAATTGTCGAAATTAGCCAGGCCAGTTACATAAGGTCTTGCAATCATGAAATAAATGGCACGAGGGAAATGAGGTTTTGTGGTTAGGAGAACATTTGTGGTTTGACCAGGCGCGATGACTAGGGTTTGTGTGTCGAATGGCTTGACGTATACTGCGTCAACTTCGACAACTGTGAGGGTGTGGTCGGCGATGCTGAAGAAGAGTTGATCGTTCAGTGCTGCATTGATGAGTCGAAGCATGTATGTCTTTCTTTCCCTCACCTTCAGCTTGAATGTCTCTGTTAAGTCAAGTTTACAGAGCACATCAGTTCGGAATTCCATTGACGGAGTATAGAATATGTACGAGTTATGAATTAATCGAAAGAAAATATTTACGCTTAGAGGAGCAGCTATACAAGGGTCCTGGAAGTCCATTGATGGTGTAAGCATCGGAAACATCTGGACCTCCTCCGGTTAATGTAGCTTGATTAATCATCGCCTCAACGTCACCGTTAAACCATTCTCCTATTAACATTATTACAGAATTAACAAGCTTTTCCGAGTATCCAACAAAAATATTACCCGACTGAACCAAAGGGTCCGGTGTATAACAGAATAGGATTAGTCGATTAGATGTACGCAGTTTTAGCATTGTGCAAAAAACTGCACTTAGCCACGAGATTGGACTCATACCGAAGATTAAAGGAACGTCTTTGTAAGGCTTCGGAAAGGGGTAAGAAGACAGGTGCTTMGGGAGAATGATCAAGGCTCCGTAAACTGTAGCTCTAAGCCATGAGATATGAGCATGCCAGAACAATGTACCTCTCTGTCCAACAATGGTGTAGTTGTACACATAGCTTTGTCCGGTTTGAATCGGACATTGCGTAATGTAGGCCGGTCCATCGGCCCATCCATTCCTTATCTGTCTTATCCCATGCCTGCTTGAAACAATCCCTGCCATTATACTTAGCTTGAAAATGCACAAAAAAAAAAACAGACATCGAATTCTAAAGCAAACGAATAGCGAGTGCTTTACTCCAAAGGATGACATACCAGTGAATAGTGACATTGTTTGGGACGCGATTGACCACTCGTATAAGAAGGCGGTCTCCCTCTCTAGCTACAATCGGCGGCCCTGGAAATTGTCCATTCACTGTCACAATACTCTTAGTATGGCACAATCGTGTCACACTTTTCATCACGACCTACAAAACACAAATAAATACTCTTAAACTCCGTCATCATATCAGAAAACAGGGTAAAGGCCGAGACACTGAATGCTTTTACTGTAAAACCGTCTTGCAAAAGACTAACAGACTTTAAGAAAGGCATAACATACTTACATTGAAAGTGTAATGGCGAGTTATCCCGTCAGCATTTACGTTCAAAACTCGAAAGACTAAGCAAAACACAAGCACCAGCAGAGAAAGAAGTGTAGCAGCTCTCATGTCTCCTAAGGTAAACTGAAAAATATTTCAGCTTACCAATCTGTAGCTTTCCAATACTTGAATCTGCAGATTTATCGGCTGAAATAAACCGACCGCGAATTCGCAACAAGTTAATATATGTTATCTTCACTTTGTGCTTGATAGTGAAGAAAGATTTGGGTTCTTTGTAAAGAAGAATGCATATTTGCATCTATAACTTATGGTATGTGCAATGTGCTCTCCTTATTTTTAAGCAACACTTTATTGCTGTAACCTTACTGGTTTTTATTAGTGGCTTCTAAGTTCGAACAGTGGATGGATTGACCGAATCAGAAAAGACAATTTCAAAATACAGATGTCAACTAGCTTAGTTGTTAATGTGATGTGATCGAAGAGGTATCATGACTTTGAGTATGAACCCCACTCCCGTCAGCATCAAAATCGCTCTTGTGGCTTCCTTTACACCAAAAAAACAATCTATAAGGGGATAAAAATCGTATTAAAACAAGATGCATCAAAATCGCTCTTGTGGCTTCCTTACTGGTTTTATTATTTGACTTTCTTTGGATAACCCATTTTGACTAATTGACTTAATTATTATATTATAATCTAATACTCCGTATAATCTAATTAATTAGTTGAGTGTATACTAATCCGGGAAAAGGCAAACTTAAGGGAATGAAGAGCAAAGAGTTCGTGCAGATGATGCTTAACGAAGGAACATGGACCAAAAATAGCGTATAAACGTAGTTGGCTGCTGAAAACAAGATAGTAGATCTTGATCAGTGGAATGATTCTCGATTCGCGTACCATATAATATTCAAGGAAGGTTCGCCTTTTGTAGAACCGTTCATCATTATCTATCCAATTGTAAAAAAAAAAAAATCGAGTCTTTGTGAAATCTCAAGCAATAAGATAGTTTTTATTTTATTTTTGAGGGTAAGTTTGATGTAGATAGGAGGTGGTACATGTACGCATGACCGGGAGTTCAAATCTCGTCAGCATCAACTAATATGACATGAATCACGTAAAAACGAAATACATCCGAAATTCCGAATGTTACATATATTAAACATTTAAACATTTCTTCCGGTATCAACAATGACTCGTATTTCTATTACAGTTGCGCTTTCCATAATCCATCGGAACAAAACACAATTGGACTAGAAATATAAATCCACGACACCAATTTTTTGCGATAATAATACAAGAAATTCGATCACCAACATATATTTTTTCACAATTGGTATAACAAACCAACTTTAATTCGAATCAAATCCAAATTTATGAAGTAGTAGCATATGCGTAGCATATATGAAAACATGATCATAATAACGGTTTTTGTAACGTGAATTTATTTGTCAACTTGATTAAGCTTTCCCAACCCATTGCAATTCTGACAAACAATCTGAGCTTGATCCTTACGAGCAGCATTCGCCCTCAACTGCACTCCTGATTTCCTCACGAAACCCGCTCCATCACATTCCGGGCAACTGTCATGAATTCAGATAATTAAGGTAAAATTTTAAAAGTCTAAAAATTTAACTAAAAATTTCGAATTTTTCATTTTTCACCTCTGGTTACGAAATACTTCACGATATAAGAAGCGCAAACAATTCACAATATAAGAAGCGCAAACAATTTAATACAGGAAGAGAGTGAGAGCAGCAAGCATACGTATCTTTACGAGAGAAAAGGATAGGAAAAGCAGTTCCAAGCAGAGCGACAGTAACAGCACCAGCAATCAGATATGTCGTGCTATCAGACGACAGATCCCCGACTGCAGCTGTAACAGTTAACGGTTTCTTGCTGTTGAACCCGGGTTGTCGGATTCGAATAACAGATGGACCCACAAGGGAGTTACAGTTACTGACTGATGCTGGTTTATTGCTGATCAGGAATGCAGACTTCAGGGGAGTTACTGATGCCATATCAGATTTTTTCAGGTAATGCAGGTAATTGTTTCTGACAGACTGACAGTTTGATGTTCTGAAATTGTGTTAAAAAAGGGAATGAAATGAAGAAAGAATGGTGGTTAATGGATAAGAACACGTCAGAAATGAAGATTGCAAAGATAGTTTGAGTTTGTTTGGATAAGGTTTTGTCCTACATTTTAGTGGTCACATCTTTTGGGTGAATTGAGTTTTAGGCATGGTATCAAATATCGGTTTTGGTCGGTTTTAGACTCTGAATATACGATTGGTTGTTACGACTAGATCTCCATCATTCCGGTAGAAGGGTACTTAATAGTTAATACTATTCAGGAGACGGAACTGTATCATAGCATGTTCAAAAGTTTTTTAGAACCAGAGCCTATACCAAATCATTTGTTTTTGTTTGGAGGCGAATGTTAGGTTTAAGTACTATTTGCTACAAAAACTAAGTTTTTTTATTATAAGGGGACTTAAATTGTCTTGTACAACCAGCTTCTCAAGTTTATGTGACGGCCATCATACCTTGTCAAGTAGTGAAATCATGATACGGATATTGCTAACGTGGAATTCTAGTTTTTTCATACTTGTTGGCTAACAAAAAGTAGTCTAACCAACGCTGACTAATGTATTTGGGAGACTTTGTTCCGAATGTCAAAGTTAAGACCCGGTATACGATTCAGAAATTGGGCCTAAATTTGGAGTAGATGTTGCCTATATGTTAACTTAGTGATTTCCTACCAATTGAATGAGAGGCTCAAGAAAGTTAGTCCAACTTTTGAACACTTTCAACTCTTTGGCCAAACTCCGAGAACTTAATCAAACGCCCTACAAGCCGCATATGAGTCTAACCGGTCAAGACTTTTAACCCTCAACATCTAAGCAGAGTTGAACCGGGACTACTAACAATAACTGCCAAGTCCACAGGATTGAACCTACAAGTCTCCACCTAAGTCCAAAAGAGATACAAAAATTGGCTGAATGGTTCGACAATTGTAGACTTCACAATGGGTTCGAGTTTAATCTAGTTTGGGTCGGCCCCAGCCAACTCACTATAGTAAACGTGGCTATACCACTAAATCCCGATACTCAAAATTTTTTACCGTTAAAAAGTAAATATTATTCGCGAGCTGTGTCGTATCATTATCACCCATGGTTAAAAATGGGAGACATGAAAGTGGAGTGCTGTAACTCTGTAAGCCATGATTCCAAAAGCACATTATAATCACAATCATAAAATTGATGTCATACATGAAACGTAAAGAAATGAAGAAACTTTGAATATGGAATATACTCCCTCAAATAGGTGAAGTCACATCATTAAAGTTGATTGTGTTAGTTGTAAAATGACACATTATATAGACGATCTATAACCCACGACCACTTAGATCAACTCGGAAGGGATTGTTCTAACTTAATCAGAGGTCTCGTGCTTGAGCTCTGAAAACGCAGAAGTGTTGAAACTCATGAAGGAGAGCTTTACCGCCCTAGTGGTCCTACCCGACTCAAATCCGAATTAAACCGAATGGTTTACACCGAAAAAAATAAATAAGGATCTATACACATATTCTAACTAATGTTGGGCTATGAATAACTTATTGTTTTGGAATTCTTTTCACTTTGTTGTGTAATATGCTATAGAATATTCACATTTTAGTTGAACATGTGTTGTGTTTCAAGCATTTCTTGCTGATTTTTAATCATGCTTTCTCCACCACTTCCATATAATAATAATCCGAATAATAATACCGACAAGTCGACAACAATCGCTCCTTTGTTCAATCCATTTCACTACATTTGTCAAACTTAGAAAAAATTGAATAATATAGATATATAGAATCTTTTTCAAGATATATATATATTTTTTAACTATTTAAAATTTAGCAAACTTGTTAACTAATAGGGCGCTTGTCCCTGCTCACATTTGAAAATTTCAAATTTTTTGGTTAAATTTTTTGAATTATTTCAAAGTTATCTTATATTATTACTTATAGTATTATATTTGTCGCATTGAAATTTTTCTTTGACTTTAAATCCTAATACCGCTAGTGCCTCTTTTTATTTACGTGAACATGGCCGAAACATTCTTTCACTTAAAGTGTGCTTGCGAGTTACGACATAGTATCACAAGAATCACAACAATACACACCTATAGTTTATTTTACTTCACCATGTCGCGGTTGACACTTACAAGTGAGTAATTGTATGTTACGACCACTCGACCAGCACAGACACTCTAACAATGCTCCAAGAAAAACTAGTACTTGTAATACTCCGTATGCTCCATAAGACAGGGTAAGTCAAAACTAAAAGCTGCAACTAAAAATGAATGAAATCTAACCAAACATAATGATTTGAGGCGGTAGCGGAGCCAGGATCTTAAATCAGAGGGGAAGAAAAGGTAATATTATAAGAAAACCTTGAAAAGAATTCGTAAATTTAAACTAAAAATTTCAAAAATTTTCATCGGTAACAGGAGCGGACGCCTCTGCTAATCCCTTGCTCAACCACTGATTTGAGGGAAGTAGTGAATGATTCAATTTATTCATACAAGTAAGAAAATCCAACATTTTAACTTACATGCATTTTAAACTTAGGTACTACTCCTATTTTATTTAAAATGGACCGTACTTCCTCTGTTCCATTAAATTGTATATTAAGCTGGACTATCAGTACTTTTACGTCGAAACAACGACCATAACCCATTCAAAACCCGACCCAAACCCGACCTTCCTTGATTCCTCCTCCGCTCTCTCCTCGGCCACGACACCCTCCTCGTACCGCCACGGGCATCGTCCGTCTCGGTATAAGCCACCGGATACTCCCTTTCCGCTTCATCTTCACCGCCATAAAACCTCCCAACCGCATAGGCGCCACCCGGCAACCTCCATATCCTCAACCCAACCCTCTCCTCATCCTCTAAATTCGAGTTTGAGTCCGGGTTCGGGTTGACTTCAGTAGGTAGCTTGAACCGGCAAACAGGGCAAGAATTGCTCCGCAACAACCAAGGCAGAATACAACCCGGATGGTACACGTGGCGACACGGCAATTCCCTCGCTTCGTCGCCGAACTCGAAGATTTCCTTACAAACAGCGCAATGCGATTGGAAGAGGAGCTCAGAGTTACCGATTTTGAGCAGGGGAATGGTGTTGATGGCTGATTTAGCTGCAGGACCTCTGTCGATATCTACAGCGGCCCTGCCGATTTGGTGGAGAAGGTGGTGGATGGGGGAGGTGGCGAGGAAGTCGGAGACGGTGTCGGGTTCGGGTTGAGGTGGAGGAGGAGGGGAGATGGAGGAGAGGGAGGAGGAGCAGAGAGGACATATGGAGAAATGGTGGGTGTGGAGAGTTATGAATTGGTCGCATGTGTTGCACCAGTAGGTGTATCCGGCTGAGTTCATTTTAATTGAGTCGGAGATTATTCACTGTTGTCGACGGCGAAAACTCGAATATTAGTAGAGGATGGAGGAGAAAGAGGAGAGTGTTGCTTAAGTTGATGAATGACTCTAAAACTTGCACCTTTATGGCTTTATTTTCCTTGTACAAACTCAAAGTGTGGAGTGTGATACTTCTCAAGAATTTAAATGAATTTTAGGGAGGATATACTAAATTTTTTTTTGCATGTGACGGCACTATCCGTTATAAGCTAAAGACGGATAGTCCATTTCACAATAAGGCAAGTGAGAGGGTAATTGAGGAAGAAATTGAGCATCCCATGGATAATGTCACTTACATATTGTGAAAGGGGCATTATCCGTCTTCAGCTTGTGACGGATAGTGCCCGTCTTCGATGAGAATTTGTGCAAAAAAATATACTTGGTCGTGGAGTAGAGTGGATAAATTTAACTTAATTAACACGTTTGATCTAAAATCTATACTAAATTTTAATCTATTCAGCCCTAATTTAGATCAACTTATGACTAAATTTCGTCTAATCAACCTTACCTCTAACTCTTCTCCATCCGACCTACCCCAATTTTAATTGAATATTTACTCGTTTTAACCTTCTACAAAATTATGCATGAACTCAACCCGTCCCTAACATGTCAATAAGTCATAGTGAAGTCCAACGTGAGCAAATTCGACCAACCTTCAATACCCCTATGATTTGGTCGGACTTGATGTAGGTATTAACAATAAGAAACTCCACAGTTACGCGTGGTTATTGCGAAATAGTCTTATGATGGATGACCTTCTAGCAAAATGCGCTGAAAAAGACTTGCGTTGGTGTGAGAGTCATACACAACCTGATGAGTTATTGTGTATCACCACTTTCGGTTCATGTTTGGGGTCGGGTTGTTCCATTAACCACCCTTGCTCACTAGTAAATGAGAGTGTAATACCCGCCCTTTTAGGACCCTTGACTATCGTTGACTGACCGTAGTACTAGTTGGGTCTCGGTTAAATGCTTGTTGATGTGTGATGGCGGAGTAGTGCGATTCACGTCGGTCACTCGATCGAGTAGKATAGTACTCGATCGAGTAGAGGTCACTCGATCGAGTAAGCGACTTACTCGATCGAGTAAGTGTGTCGGTGGGGATGTGGAATCCAGCTGTAAAGTCACTCGATCGAGTAAGCTAGTTACTCGATCGAGTATCGGTCACTCGATCGAGTAACTTACGTACTCGATCGAGCAAGGGGTCGGCAGCGTTATAATATATATCGCTAAATCAGAAATATCGAAGGATATTTCATTTCCTTCTTTTTCTTCCGTAAACCTAGATATGTCGCCTCACCAGATCTCCCTTGTTCTCACCCTCTAGAGGCCAAGGGAGATGCCTCACCTTGGGAGTCGGGAAGCAACCATGTCGTTGGAATGCTTGTATAGGTATGTCTTATGACCGATTGTTAGTGTTTGTGTATGTAATAAGTGTTAGATGTCGTTGTATGTCTTAGGACGTCGATGGTGGCTTACGCGGTAAGGCTACGGCCGGAGTGGATGCTTTTGCTAAAAGGTAGGTTTGCCCTACTCAGTTCTATATGATGTCGCTGCTATAAGGTGTAATTGATTGTTGTTATTGGTTTTGCGATGTTGTTAACTTAGTTATGATGATGATTGTATGTTCGATACGGATTGTTGTGACGGTATGTTGGAGTTGGAGGTTGGAGTCTGATGCGAGATGCGTTCTCGGCTGAGTGGAGTCACTTGCGGGAGTGGCTTCACGCCCTTGGTTCGCCCTCCGTGGAACCCGCCACGGGAGGGGATGTGCACATTAATGGACATGGGTTGTCGCTCGATTGATGAGCGGGGCTTAGGTGGGAACGGCTGCGGTCCCCCACTGKCAGGGCTACACACCTTGGGTGTGTAGTCAGCGATGTGATGATGACAGGGTGAGGCGTGGTGGAAAAGAGAATGGAGGACTGTATTGATTGTATGTTTCTGGTTTATATCTCTTGTCCTTTTGTATAGTACTGACCGGTGTGGTTTTCTCTTTGTTGTTTCTGTGCTGTGTCTGCCGTGATCCGTGTGTGGTGAGCAGTTCGGTATGTCAGGTGGCCTTTGGGAGTCTTGCTGGGTTTCGGAGGGACGAGTTACCACGAGTCACGACGGCAGAGTTGTAATCACCAAGTTTAGTTTATGAGTTGTATTTTATTTTATCTTTTTGTAAACACTTGTAACAATTACTTAATTGGTCTATTATCGACACTTGATTATTACTTACCTCGGGGAACCGAGATGAGTAACATCCTCTTTTATGTGGGAATCGCCTAGCTAACGGTCCTATATAAACGGGGGTGTTACAGAGAGATAGTACACTCTTTGGTAACGAATTTGTAGATATGGGACTGTTTGATTTATGTTATTGTTGATAAACTTTGTCCAACTAGACCTTTACTTTCACTACTCAACAAACTTAAAGTTATTGGCTTTTATCCCACCTAATTAATGAACGTAAGCTGAATTTAGTAAATACCAAACTAGGCGGTACTTGCCCGTAAGGGGGGAGTCTAGTGGTTAAAACTTAGGTGAAATTCCCTGGAGACCCAGGTTTAAGCCTCCTCAAGAACAAAATCTTGTGGAGCATTATTGGCCTGAGTTCACGCCTAATAGACTTAGAGCCTGTCACCCTCGGTCCTCGGGTGACTTACCTGGTATATGCGCATTGCAACCTTCAAAAAATCCATAACAAAATATTGTGTTTTCAACATTATTTCTTTTTCTATTGTTTTGAACCAAAAATCCCACCCAAATCCGATCAGAATGTCTATTCTAAATAAGTTGATAATAACACATCTAATAATTACCCAAACTAAAAACAATCCGATCCAACTCCAACTCGAGTTTTCGCAAATTTAAAACAAACTTGACTTAAAAGTAACCCGAGCAGCATCTGACCCAATTAACCCGATTTGCCAGGCCAATCTTCGTCGACATACAAAAAAAAAAGAGTGGAATTATAGAAGCATCTAGTACAATCTCGAAAACTTTCCTTTCATACCAACAACACAACAAGTAGTTCATATATAATCAGCCAATCTTCGAAGCCGAAAGAAGAACAAAGGCCGCCCAAACGTTGACAAATCCCAATTTCTCTCTAAAAACCTCATCAAAATCCGCCATTGTTGCCATTAATTCAACTTTCAAGGATGAACCAAGATAAACCCAACTGGGAAGGTCTTCTCAAATGGAGTCTTTCCCATTCAGATGGTACTTTACCTCAGCGTCAACTCAGGTTTCCCCTTTAATTTCATTAAGCATATTTTAGGCAATTTTTGTTGTTTTTTTGTATGATTTTGTGATTTTTTTAATCTGGGTTTGTAATTGATCGTCTTATTTCATATGGGTTTAACCTAAAAATTGTTACTTTGTTGAACTTGTTGTAGTATTTTCTTGGTATTGAATATTACGGTTTATATGATGATTTTTTGTCGTAGTTGAATGAAGGAGAAATTGGTTTGGGTTTTTCAGAAACTGTGTAGTTTAAAATTCCGCTAATGTAGTTTGAAATTCGTATACAATCAAATGGAATAGCGGAAGTATGATGGTTGATGCTATTAGTAGCGTTGTACTCCGTAAATTATGAAGATTATTGATTAAAGTTGGAATCTTTGGTAGAAAGTTTGGGAACAATGTTCGAAACGATTTGTTTCTATAGTTTAGTAACGTTGCAATTTTGTATGGAATTCGAGAAATAATGTATCATGCTAATCGCTGGGTATAGAATGTGAAGATTATTCATTACAGTTGCTATCTTTGGGTGGAAGCAATGTTGAAGGTGATTTGTTGTTGTAGACTTGTAGTTGAGTAAAGGATCAAATTTGGATCGGGTTTTGAGAAACAGTGTATTAGGCTAATAGCAGCCTAGCAGGGTAGCAAAATGTGAAATTTATTGACTAAAGTTGCGGTCTTTGGGTGGAAGCAATGTTGGAAGTGATTTGTTGTTATAGTTGAATAAGCGATCAAATTTGTGTCGGGTTTTGAGAAACAGTGTATTAGGCTAATTGCAGGGTAACAACATATGGAGATTATTGATTTAAGTTGCTATCTTTGGGCAGAAACAATGTTGAAAGTGATTCATTGTTGTAATTGAATAAGGGAGCAAATTTGTATCGCGGTTTTGAGAACCATTGTATTAGGCTAAAAGCAGGGTGGTAAGTGGTAACATATAAAATTATTGATTAAAATTGCAATCTCCGGGCTGAAAGTTTGGAAACAATGTTGATGATGAGCTGTTGATTTAGATGAACAAGGGAGCAAATTTGCGTTTGTGTTTTGAGAAATAATGAGTGAGGCTAATAGCAGGGTAGTATAATACGAGTATTTTGATTGAGGTTGCAATATTTCTGTGGGAATAAATGTTAAAAAGGCATAGAATTTAACCAAATAATGTCATAGACAAAGTACTCCGTAGCAAATTTGTATGCGTTTTTGAGAAACTATGTATTAGACTATTGATTAAAGTTGCAATCATTTGGTGATTTAATTTAAGCAACAATAAGAAAATGAGGACGGGGAAGCGAGATTCAGCTTTGCTAAGTAGAAACTCTTGCTTGTATAGTTGTATTGGTATTAAGTGATAAATGCGGGAATGATTGTTATATTTTGATCTAGAGTTGGGTGATATTGTGGAGAAAATATTTTCAGACATTAGGTTTTAATGGGATACAGTGTTCTCTACTATGGACTATGGAGTATTAAGTTATGCCAAAAAAATGGCGGGAGTGATTTGATGGTCTTTTGTTTGTAGGCAGCGTGAACGAAAGAAATTACTTATATTGAGCTACATATCTAAGGAATTATACTAAATTTTATTACCTACCTTTGGTAATTTTATCTCGTGGAGGGTAAATAACTCATGGAAAAATTAATGTAAATGTATCTGTTGATTTAGAAACATGTGGAACTCATTAAGCTAATGCCAATAGAGCATTTTGTGCCACCGTTGACTTGACAAGAGTTCCATACTCCATCAATCTATTTGGTTTCGTATCAAATAACTGATGGTAGTCGTTAATGGCATAGAATTTAACCAACTTGCCCAGCATACATAACCTTTCTTTTATCTATGACTACCAGTGAGGAGGATCGGAGGTGGTTCATGGAAGCTATGCAGTCTCAGACTATTGATGTAGTGAAGCGCATGAAAGAGATCAGTCTAGTTATGCAAACTCCAGAGGAAGTTTTGGAGTCTCAAGGAGTAACTCCCACAGAAATTGAAGGTATTGCACATCACAAACGTTTAATTTTTGCCTTAGTGCATTAACTTGGCAAGTATTAAATGAGTGTCACTAACTTATCTTGGTGCTGTTTTTGTTAGACATGTTGGATGAGCTACAAGAGCATGTGGAGTCGATTGATATGGCAAATGGTAAGTTCAAATGACCATGAATGTTCCCCTCCCTCTTTGTTCCAGGCTGGCAGAATGTGCATTTTTTTTTTCTTTTCCTCATGCTTGAATTTCTAAGCGACACGTCATGTCCGAGAAATTGTATTTTCATGTTGCACTTCTTTTGTTGTGAGGCAAGTATCTGTTAGTTTTCGTTTCATAGGTGCACAAATATTAGGTAAGTTGTATGTTTGTTTGCTTGGGTAAGTTCATACAATTACAGATAGTACTCCCACGGTCTTATCTAGACGTTAGAGCTTGCCCTGGATATTTTCTGTGTAATTGTGGGCTACCCTCTGTCTACTTTTCTGTCACATGCCACTCAGTCTCCCATATATTGATCTTCCTTGGGCCTAATCCAATCTGATGAAAATTAAGCTCGTTTTTTCGACAATTATATTGTGGTGTTTCTTCCTTTGGCTCTTGCCCTCGAGAGTCAGCCTTCCTCAAACTGCTGGGATTTAATGCTACTATGAAAGTTTATTGTGGATTCCTTTTTAGCCATAAGTAAACCTCTTGGAATGATAGTGCTCTCAAAGATGCTGGTGAGCTTCGTCCCAAAATATAGCTTCTATTAGCCTATCGAGGGTGTTGCTCGTTCTGGACTCTTTCCCTTCGTCTCGAAGGAATTTGGTTGCTGGCTGTATCAAGTGTGTTGAGAGAAAATTTCCTATATATTATGAGGCAGCTCAAATAATCATACGAGAAGTGCCCGTGCAATTATTTTTTTTACCTTTTCAGAAAGGTCATGCACTCTTGCTGTACTGTTTTCATCCATATGTAGGCAAAGTAGTTTTGTAATTATCTTCGCAACTTTGATATTAACAATGTCTACAATCTTCAAATCGGGTAACGACATGCTAATTTTTTTAGTCTAAGCAACAGATTTATATTTTGTATGGCAGATCTATATTCAATTGGTGGATTGGGCCCTCTTCTTGGGTATCTGAAGAATCGACATGCTAATATTAGAGCAAAGGCGGCAGATGTGGTGACAACTGTTGTCCAGAACAATCCAAAGAGTCAGCAACTAGTAATGGAAGCTAATGGGTTTGAACCACTTCTTACAAACTTCACTTCAGACCCTGATATGCATGTTCGTACACAGGCGCTTGGTGCGATATCATGTGAGTATGCTGCTCTTTCTTTCTTACAGTGATACATTACGTAAAACATGGTATCTGTGCTTTTTTGCCTGGGTACAATATTTACAGTGATTCATTGGTGGCTTGCAGCTTTAATTCGCCATAATAAGCCTGGAATTGCAGCATTCCGTCTTGCAAATGGGTATGCAGCATTGAAAGACGCTTTGAGCTCTGATAGTGTACGATTTCAGAGGTACTAACTCTTAGTTGGTTGACACGTTTACTATTTTACTTGAGAAATACTCACATGCATGTGAAATTGCATATCCTAAGGTCCTACTTTTTTTTTTTTCACTTTTATAACTTCTCGGTGCACCTCCACTTTTCTTCCATTTTGGGTTTTATGCATGCACATTACATTTACCTTTTGGTACTCGTGGCTTTTTTTTTGCTTTCATTTCCTTCGACTTTCTCACTTTTTCGTATGCATACCCTCTACTCTACTAGCTTTTTATAACTTTTTCTTGTTGTAGCCATGGTATAAAATGCGGTAATAGACTAATAGTATTACCAAAACTGCGTGAGTCTGTAATTTCATGAGCCATTGTAGTTGTTGGAAATTTAAACAAAAAGGGCATCACCAAGTTGCTCTGTCTTTGGTCTCACTTACGACCTCTTTTTTCCCTCAAATGCTTACCGTCCTGTTCTTACTTCTTACTAATTGATCTTAGAGGACCTCACTCACACTGTCAACCGCTCATTTTTACAGGAAAGCCCTAAGTCTGCTCCATTATCTTCTAAAGGAAAACCAAGCAGATTGTACCGTTGTTACCGAACTTGGATTCCCTCGTATTATGATGCACCTCGCTTCTAATGAAGATGCGACCATAAGAGAAGCCGCTATGCAAGGTATACTAGAACTTGCCCGTGGAAAACCCAGTGACATGCCTGGGAGCTTTGTGGATGAAGACGGGAAAATGAAGAAACTTCTCGAAGAACGTATACAAGGCATAAGCGCCATGTCAAAAGAGGAACTAGGTGCTAACAAAGAAGAGAGGCAGCTTGTGGACACACTTTGGAGGGCTTTCTACAATGAGCCTTCTTCCCTTGGGGAAAAGGGTCTCCTTGTTCTTCCTGGTGAAGAAGATGATGAGCTTCCACCAGATGTGGCCGGAAAGCTTTTTGAGCCGCCTCTTCGGGCCTGGGCTGCAAAGCGAGAACCCGAGCAGCCTTCTGAGCCGGAAAAGAAAGAAGCGCCTTTGTTGCTGGGGCCTGGACCTTCTAATAGTTCCAGTTGAAGTGTTAATGGTGTAGAGTAACCAACAAACTATTGTTTTTTGAGATATTAAACTCGCGCCACTTTTTGTCTTGTGTTTTTCTGATGGTTGTGTAATGCTCCATTTTAGTAAGCGCTTTTGCAAAAAACGGGTTGGTTAAACCTCGTATGTTATTTCTTTTTTTCTGGTTGCATGTATGTTGTATCTAGTACTAAAGTTAGCAATGGGCCGTGCTGGGCCAGCTCGCGTGCCGGCCCGTCGTGCTTTCCTCCAAAATTGGCCCGGGCCAGGCACGGAGATTGGGCTAGCCGTGCCGTGCCGTGCCCACTCACCCGAACCCCCGCCGTGGCCCGCTCTTGGCACGCCCAGTTTCGTCCTCGGGCCGTGCTTGGCCCATGGGCCGTTCGTACCTGGCATGTAGGCCAGTCCATGTGCCTTAAGTTTATTTCACTTTTTAAAAAAATATTGTATATTTTTAGTACTTTTTGTTTAATAAATGATAAAATGTTATATAATTGTTTTATACTCCCTCCTATTCTATATTTTCTTCCCTATTTCCTTATTCGGTTATTCAGGTTTTCTTCCCTATTTCCTTTTTAGGGATGATTTGTGTGGCCCAAATTCAGTGGCATGTGGGTAGTGTGTTTCGTGTGGTCCAAATTCACTTTCTTGTTTTTTGTGTAAAATGGAAAGTGGAAGAAAATATAGAATAGGAGGGAGTAATTGTTATAAGGGTTTTTTTGTCAAACACAACCTTTAAAAAAACGAAAATTCCAAACACAACCTTTAAAAAAAAAGTTTGTCAAACACAACCTTTAATAATTTTCTTTTGTCTCAAACACGACTTTTTTGGCAAGATTTCAGCAACTTCGTGACAACTTGAAATGGTGACTTTCGGTCGATGTTTGAGATAGCAAACGAGGTCGGTTTGAGGTGTTTTTGGACTCGCTGGAAAGGTGGGAATGCGAGCTTTCTAGGGCTTGTCAACACATTGGTCAAATGTGGCCTTATGTGGAGTATTTACGGTCACTTAAGTGTTTCGGATGCGAGAATTTACTTTGACTTTTTTGTTTGTTTTTCCCTCCAATTCACTCCCCTCGAACCATCACTTGCACCCAACAACCACCACAAAAAACACAACTACGACGTTCCTTGCACTCCCCTGTACCTACATTCCAAATTTCAAACCAAACAAAGCATCCTAACCCAACAAAAAAACCACGAAAAACCCCTTAACCACTCACTATAAACCCAAACTTTCTGAGTATCCTTACTTTACACACCAATCGACCCCACATAAGGCCGTCTTTGACCACTGTGTTGACAACCCCATGAAAGCCTGTACTCTCGCCTTTCCAACGAGTCCAAAAACACCTCAAACCGACCTCGTTTGCTATCTCAAACATCGACCGAAAGTCACCATTTCAAGTTGTCACGAAGTTCCTGAAATCTTGCCAAAAAAGTCGTGTTTGACAAAAAAAAATTATTAAAGGTTGTGTTTGACAAACTTTTTTTTTAAAGGTTGTGTTTGGAATTTTCGTTTTTTTAAAGGTTGTGTTTTGACAAAAAACCCTTGTTATAATTGCTATATTTTTAGTACGTTTTGTTTTATAATTGCTATATTTTTAGTACTTTCGTGCCAATATTTGGGTCGTGCCGTGCCAAGCCCGTCGTGCCTGATTTGTGCCAGACCCACTCGTGTCTGGGCCGTGCCGTGCCTAGGCACGAACATTCGAGGAAAATCACGTCGGAGCCCGCCTCAAGCACGGTCGTGCAGGGCCCGTGCCGCCTCGAAAAACTCGTCGTGCCTTCCTCGGAGCTGTGCCGTGCCGTGCCGCCCGCCAGCCCACGGCCCGAATTGCCAACTCTATCTAGTACCTCAGAGCTCACAGGAGTAATCTAGACCGCATTTTAAATTGGTCTCGAGTTAAATCATCTTCAAAATTAGGGAAGAAGTGTATAATTCTCGTTCAATTAAGAAACTGATCGTGTTTAGGCAAAAGACTTGAATGAAGGTCGTGGTATGATGGCTATACGAACAAACTATAGGTTGCGTACCTTGCAGGTTTTCTCATCTAGAGCAAGTCTCGAAAAACAAACCACTGTTTTAAATGAAATATTTTACAAACATTATTGAGCAGGACATTTTGATTAACAATATACTCAGATTCGTTACAGTGCGATTAAGCATTTACAGCACCAAAAACGTAGTATAATTCAACATTTTTCTGTTCAAGAGTGCTACAAGAAATGTTACCGACCCAAAAGGAAAACAAAAGGGAGAAAACAGAGATAAAGTGCCACCATTAAAATGACTACAAAAGTTGTCAATGGAGGCATGTACTAAAGTGTGTTTATACAACATTGCATCTACTCATCAAAAAACTGATGCTTAGGGCAATTTACAATCCCACATTCTGATGGTTTCGAGTTTTCAGCAATGATTATATCTCTGCTTCCAAGCAAACCAACGCATCTATTCTTCTGCAAATTAAGATCGTCAGCTTCACAATCAATGCGTAATCCTAGAAGAAACAGACGTTGCAAAAACATTATAGTGGAGCAATGTCAACACTTGGTACATGACAAATTATTTCTCTATAACAAAGAGCTACTCCCTCCGATCCAGACAGATGGTAACACTTACCTAAAATGGATGATCCACACCAATGGTAACATACCATATTTGGCATGAAAAAGACTAAAT
>VHZZ01000009.1:707544-723537 GCA_009801015.1 Silene noctiflora
TTACCACAATTTTTTATTGAGATATGATGAGTGATAATGTCCAGGTGTATCCTTGGTGTTCACAAACAGAAGCGGACCCATCTCGTAGTAAAGGGCGGTAGTCGCTACCCCGTGAAAAAAAAAAATGGTTAAGCGGATAGATTTTGCTATCCCAAATATAACTGAATAATGGATAACTACATATGACCGCATTAATATATAATTAACATCATGTGTTTTAGTGGTCGAAGTTTTTTTTTTTTACCGATTGTCTCGGGTTCAAGTCTCATGAAATGCATATTCCCTCTCTCTTTTTTTTTGCTCTCCATACCACATTTTTATGTTCTCTAATTTTATTGTAGACAGTTATTTTTTGTCGTGTTTTACTAAGTAAATATAAAAAATTTAACATATATAAAACGAAATCAATAAAAATTTGCTAAATTACAAGATAAAAAATTTAGTCGATGAATTAGAAAACAAAAATAAATTAATAAATCCTAAATTAGAAATAAATATAACAAGAATTGTTATTTTAGTTGGGAAGTAACAAAATTTTAAGTTATTATGTAAGCGGTCATTGTACTCGTTACACATATTGTGAATTAGATTTAACATGTTATTTACCGCATATTTTTCTCGATCCTAAAATTTTTTATTATGGGGTTGTTTGGCCTTGCTTTTATAAAAGAGTTTTTTCTTTTTTAAAAGAACTTTTTCATAAACTACTTTTATAGAAAATTGTAAGTGTTTGGCCAAATTTTTAAAAAAGTTGTTTTTTCATTGTTTGATATGTTTGGCCAATTAGTGAACAATTTTTGTTTTGATTTTTAAGAATATCACATGTATCCCAAATATTATCATTTTAATGAAATTTATAGTGACGGAAGTAGAAGTATAAGTACCAATTTTATACTTCTATTTTAGTGGCTTAAAATGTAGTTTATGATTTTTTAAAAATAGTTTTAAACTACCTAAAAAATGGTATTTGGCCTAATTTCTACTTTTTCATTTACAAAAGCATTTCTAAAGCTTGACCAAATAGCACCTATATATGGGCTAAATTTTTTTCACTACCTCATACTTTAAATCCTCAGTCCGCCCTTATAATCACAAATCTTCTATATATACAAGGGGAGTAATTTAAAAGCATGTGATTGGTCATTTAATTTTAAGATTAAAAATAAATGTTATTACCCCACTACTTATGAAACTAATTTTATTTCAAGAAATATGAATTCCATAAGAAAAATTAACAACGAAGTTTTTAATTTATTTATGAAATATTTTTAAAAATTTAATATACTAGCTCTAAATATTCGAAAATTATAAATTTACATGAATTGAAAAATATAATATTTTTTTTAGAATAAATTCAATTAGATATAACATAACAATAGTCATTAAATAATTATAGCTTTAATTCAAGAAATTACCAAGTAATGATATTATTAGATCTTACTAATTTCTAACTACAAAAAGGTTTTAACATTCGATTTCAAATAATATAAATTTAACATATTAAAAAAAGTTAAAACGTAATATTCTTAGGTCTAACAAAAAAGAATAAAAAATATTTCAACATAAGTAAAATCGATATATATTTGATTTTCTTTCAAATTTGTATTAGCGAACCCGTGCATTTTTGACACGGATTTAAAACTAGTTCTCATTTGTGTCCATGCTTGCAACGGTTAAATACTATTCATATAGGGTAGATAAGATAAAAGCAGAATGTATATGAAATAACAATTTGTTTTAACTTACGACCAAAAACCACGACTCCACAACCGATACATCAGACCAGTATGAGCAAGTCCGTGTGCTACTTGATTGAACTTTCTACCTATAAATGATCACCTTACCAATTTAAAATTATTAACAAATTAAAAAACGATAATATAATGTCGATCATTAATAATAAGGAAAATCTGTAGTTTTGATTGTTTATTTATGAATTTGGACAAGTCAGATAAATGTACATAGGTTTTTTATATTTTTGTCTCTTGTTTTACTTGTTTAAGTAGTTTTTACAAAAATATATATTACCACCGCAATTTTATCCCCTATATACTAAAAAATTAACACTTCTCTAAATTCTCCTGTCAAATTTCCCGCATAAGTGATATTTTACTTGACAATATTTATTTCCTAATTAATTAGTCATCACTATCTATATTTACAATTGAACAATATTTATCTCCTAATTAATTTTGTAACATAAATTATGGTTTAACATCTATAATTGTTCAACTTTTACATAAATAAGGCAAATAAAATATTTCCTTAGAATTATATATGCAAATTTCTACTCTTGTTAAAATGGAGATAAACTGCATTTAGTTTAATTAATTGACAATTTCTCTAATATTTATATCTAAAATACCGTGCAATTGCACGTGAGCTATACTAGTTATAAAATTAAACAGTCTCACACCTGAAGACATTCCTTTTTTGTAAAAAAAAATATTCATCTAATGTTATTAAATAATAAATTATTTTTTTACATAATAAAATCGTCTCATAATGTGAGATCGTCGTGTCGAGGTCAAAATAAGCAAACACAAAGATATGCAAGAGCTCTGTGGGCCGCTATGTCCAAAGTTTTGTTGAATACCTAGTTTGGGCCGTTGACTCTCCTTAATTAGGAGAGGACTTTAATTTTTGTAATTGTTTAAGTTTGTCGAAAAAAATGTTAATTTGGGCTCTGTTTAGCAAGATATTTCAGGTATTTGATTTGGTCAAAATATCTTATTTGACCAAAATTTCAGGTACCTTATTTGTTTGTAAGCGTTTGACAAGTAACTTATTTAACCAAATAAGCTACCTGAAATGAAATACTACCTAGAGTAGCATTTGAGATTTCAGGTACCTGATTTGATTTGATTTTTCCTTTTTACCCCTTAAATTTATACTGTTAAATAATTATCATATCCTTTTACGTCATTTCATCAAAATCAGTTACCTTTTCAATTAGTTTGCCAAACGTTTTTTTTCATATAATCAGTTACCTTATCAGTTCATAATTTTCAGCTACCTTATCAGTTACCTTTTCAGGTTTTAGCTACCTTTTCAGGTCGTTTTACGAAACAGAGCCTTGGTGTAAAGTGGTATTACATAAAAAATTATTACAAAATGTATATTTTAAATAAGTAACTTTTATTTAATTAAATTAATCATTTTTTGTATTTGCTTTATATACATTACACAATTGTTACGTAAGACAACCTCAATGAAAAATAACTGGAACAAGAAATATAGACCGTATAGCCTTAGACATGAGGATATTTTGAGATGAATAGTTAATTTTTTTTCATTTTTATTATTTGGGTAAACAATTTCATTTTTATTCTAATGTTAATTACTCATTGACTCGTGTTTACAAATTTTAAAATCACTTTGTATATTATTTGTGTTTTTATTAATTCGTACTTTTTTTTATAATTATCAACGAAAATTAAAGAGTTTGGATTTCAAGCAATTTTTGTAAAATTGATTATATTGTTAAAACTAGAATTGATGAGATTGGTAATTGAGACAACGAGTAGTTATTATCTACAATACCATCAAAGACAACGAAAGTATATATGTGTTTTAATCTTGAAACTTCCAACTTTTTTCGTGTTCAAGTAACTTGTTGTACTCGCAAGTATGTACATACATTGCTATAAATACAAAAAACATAACAAATAAATAAGACGGAAAAAGAAATCCCAATGATTTAGTACACCTATGAGGTAATTAAGCATACGCGTGATGTGATTGTTGTGCATGCAAAACACGGAATGCTACCTAGTCACACAACCAATAAGTATATACCAATTCTACATTTTCTTATTTCAGTATGAGTTAGTATCTGTTTTCCGATAGGCTATGTAGTGTCAGTTTGTCATCAATTTAGACTTATTACTAACTAATTAAATTGTTTTGTATTAACTTGTGATGCATAATCATCTTGATTAGTTTATTATTCATGTACTAATCTAACAGACCAAATCAATGTTTTGTATTAGTGTTTATACTCTAAAGCTAAGCAAGATACATCCAGCTTTGAGTAATCTGATGTTTGACATCTCTACCGGCCAACCGACTAGTATATTAGTTGACCTAGGCTTAATTCAAACATATCTTTTTTCTTTATATAATCCTTTAATTTGTACTAAGTGTTTTAAAGGTTTTAATTTTGAGTTATGGTGACACATAGGGGGTTGAATATGTATACATTTTCTTATATATAATATAAGAAAATTGATACTCGCTCTGTCCCGGTCATTTGTTGTCATTTGGTTTTGGCACAAAGACCGAGAAAAGAGGAAAGAGCTAATTATAAGATGATAAGTAGACTAAATTGAATGTGATAGATCAAATTGCTCATCAAATGCAATCCTAAAATAGAAAGGACAACAATTGACTGAGACACCCCAAAATGAAAAAGGACAACAAATATCCGGGATGGAGGGAGTATTTATAATGTATGTTGTTAGCTTTGGATGGATGCATCATGTATATATCCTAATTTAATCGATAATCGTTAACTGGTACTCTCTCCGTTCCGGTCATTTGTTGTCCTTTGGTTTTGACACAAAGATCGAGGAAAGAGGAATGAGCCAATTATAAGATGACAAGTGGACTAAATTGAATGTGAAAGATCAAATTACTCATCAAATGCAATCTTAAAATAGAAAGGACAACAATTGACCGAGACACCCCCAAATGGAAAAGGACAACAAATGACCGGGACGAAGGGAGTAAGATCGAACTGGTAAGATCAAATCATGGGATCTTGTTTGGTAAGCCATATATTGGGTGAAATTAGTCAATTTCGGCATAAATAGTCATTAACCAATAATCATTCTACTAATCTCATGTGCTTGATGATAAATAACATATTTTGATAGCATGAATATTGCCGAAAATACTATTTTTGAATATGCTGGTAATGAGAGTATATTGTATTAGGTATATTCAATCTATACACGAAAACATTCTAATTATCATATAATAATCTGCTAATTACTGAACATCCTTTTATAATTCTGCTAATTTAATTTGATACTCAAACCTGCTACCAAAATCTGTTAATGATATTATTCGATTACGTTATCGCTATTATGAATCTGCTTCTACTATTTGCCGAATAACACTATACTCCCTCCGTCCCGGTCATTTGTTGTCCTTTTCCATTTTGGGGTGTCTCAATGAATTGTTGTCCTTTCTATTTTTGGATTGCATTTGATGAGTAATTTGATTTTTTACATTCAATTTAGTCCACTTGTCATCTTATAATTGGTTCCCTCCTCTTTCCTTGGTCTTTGTGCCAAAACCAAAGGACAACAAATGACTGAGACGGAGGGAGTATATAATAGTAAAACACATATTATAATAATTATTATAGTGACTCCTTAGTTGTCTTAATATGATATGGAAAGATAACTTTTTCTATATATCAAGTATCCAAAACTACTAATCAATTTTACTATTTCTTCTTCCTCCCTACTACTTCTTCCACATTTCTAAGATCTCTACTAATTTCAATGCTCAAATTACAATATTATTCATCATATGGAACCAAACCTAAATCAACCGAAAAGGGCAAACCAAATTAAACAACCATTTTCAAGTGATGAAACCTACATAAGATCTTATACTTGTAATTTTTGCAAGAAAGGTTTTTCAAATGCACAAGCTCTTGGAGGACACATGAATATCCATAGAAGAGATCGAGCTAAGCTTCGACAATCATCGATGAACAACGAGGATGTTAATGATTTTTCAATAATATCGGGTGGTGATGAATGTTGTACTACTCCGAGTACAAATCAAAGTCAAATTCGGACAAATATAGAAGATGGTATTATTTCAGAGAGACATGAACTTCCTTTGTTTGTTGATGGTGTTATTACGAGCATGGAGGGAACAAGTGGTACTACGTCTAGGGTTAGACAGGTCGAGTTGGGTTCAATCGACTTGGAACTTCGATTAGGGTCTCCGACTCTAAATAAACCTCCTCCTAATACATAAATGTTTGTTGATTGTAGAATTGTTAATAAGTTTGCTGGTTGAACGTGTAAATGAGCTGTTGCATGAGATAAGTCTGATTCAAATTAAACAACTATATTGTTTTGATTTATACTTATTAATTATTAGCATAAAAATAAATTACATATTGTATGTTTATATGAGTTTTTTTTTCCCTTTTCCGAGCTAGTCCTATACTCGTATTTTGGTATAAAGGAAGCCAGCATTAGGGCGACTTTGATTCCGAGGGGTTAGAAACCAGGTTATGAGTATCAGTTATCACCACTCGTGACTTTACCGACTAAGGTAGTTGACATCTGCAGCTAGACGTATACTCATATGAGTAACTTGGGTATTTTCGTTTCAATTTTAGGGTTATGAAAATATATTTTTCATATAGTTTACTTAATTAGGTTATAATTTATACATAGATTTCATGCATGTTATACCATCTACAAGTTTGTATTGTGTACCTTTGAGTGGGGTTGATTTAGTTAAACTATATATGTCTTTTCGCCTTCGATTTTTTGAAATTTGGTAGTAATAAAATTCATCAGGAAGAACTTTACCGCTTTTGCAGTCCTAGACTCATACTGGACTCGAATCTAAGATTAGACTGAATTGGCTGAAGTTATTCTAACTTAGCTAATAATAGTCTAATACATACCATCTTAAGGGAGACTGATAGTCGAAGACCAAGCTCATCTACAAACATTTAGACAAATTAAATGAGAGGATTTGTCTAATTATTTATTTAAGGACTTAATTAGGCTATATGATTCATAAGATGCTGTAGACGATACTTACCAAAGCTACGAGATTAATATTAGGATAATGCTAGAACGTTACCAGATATTACCCTATATATGTTACTGAGATGGAGACTATATCAAAGTTTTACTTCATGTAAAACTAAGTAAAATTGTTGCACAACTCAACGATTTTTAAGGGAAGATGTTGGTTAAACTCGCATCCATATAGTCTCATTGATTCTACGAGTAGAAGCATTGAGACGATGTTTCTTTATTTAAAGCGGACCTTATTTGAAAAATATTTAATTTAGAGTAATAAAAATAAACGTTTTATAGACTTCAAGTATTCATAGTCTTCATATAATAAGGGAAGGGGAATAGAAAAATTGATCTCTAATCTAATGACTTGACATCTCAACTGTTAGAAACCTAGAATGAAATTGCTGTTTATTTTTTTCTAGTAATTCAAATACTAGATACGTTGCATGTTGCATGTAGGCCGTTTTTTCGACTGAAACTGTCTAAACTGAATTTATTGAAGTTGAACTGAATTTAATTGAGCTGAACTGAAATAAGAGTTAATTTGTGAAGAGAAAAACTGAATTAAACTAAATTAAAATGAGCTAAAATTAAGTAAAAAAAAAAGGGTCGTAAGCCTGTAACATACGTATGATTATCAGAAAAAATCATGTACGCAAGTCAGCAACCGCACAAAAATATGATATGAATGCAGATATGTCGAACGGATCCGGCGGACGGGTTATGGATTCGGGTAAGCTACAGTGCTACACCCTACAAGTTACTGAGTCAGGTGTGTTTTGGGTTTGGAAAATATGTACGTGTACAAGTCAGGTTTATACCGTTTTTATGTCGGTTAGAATAGTAGAATTAACGCATTTTTAACAAAAGTTTTATTTTCTTTAATTTTAATCATAAATATAGACGTATTGTGAGAGAGACACTATCCACGGGGTGCTCTATTTCTCCTTCACTTGTCTTATTGTGAGAGGGACACTATCCGTTTTTAGCTTGTGACGGATAATGTTCGTCACAAGAAAAAAGCTTTGTATATTCCATATGCGAAGTATCGATTAGTTGGCTAGTTGCATACTTGCATATTACACGTACTAATGGCTAGATTTATAGGGTAATCATTTGACTAATTTTGTGGCCGGTAAAAGTATTCTTTTTAAAATAAATATACATATTTTATATATACGAAATTCACATGAACAACATTTTCCGTATGATTACACTTTCTTGATCAAACAAACGACCCTAAAAACCGTCTTTCACTAAAACTTGACCTTGATGATATAATAATAATCTCACTTATCATCAATCATCATTAGACCTGTCAAAACTCGACCCGACCTGAAAATTCGGCTCGCCCGACCCGTTTTTTTAGGGCTACAAACCCGGTTTTTTTGACCCGTGACCCGTTTGATCCGAACCTAAAATGACCCGTTATTTTAGAGTTAAGACCCAACCCGAACGGGACGACCCGTTAGGTCAAAGGTAAATCAAGAATTTTATTAAAATATTAATATTTATATATTATTATATTTGAAAAAAATAGTTAAAAAATTGTTTTTTTGTCATTAAAAATTACAAATACAACTAAAAAGTCAAATTTATATAACTTTTATAATACTTAATAATAAAAAAATTATTAAAAAAATTTAATTTAATAGTTATGTCAATATAATTAATGTAAGCGTTGAAATAATTAATGTAAACGTTGAATATGATTAAAATATTAATTTTAAATATGTTTTACCTTTTTAAAAATTATTTTTTAAAATAAAAAAATAGATTAAAAAAGACGTTATAAATTATTTCTTGACCCGTATTCTGACCCTAACCTATCCCATGACCCGTATTTAACCCGACCCGTATTCTGACTCGACCCGCCCAACCCATTTAACAGGTCTAATCATCATTCTAATAGTTACACCAACATATAAATTGGCTAGCTTCACAATATACTTAGTACATCTTATCATAAAACCGTCTCATATTTGTGTTCATTACATAATTTCCTAACATCCACATAAGTGTCCATCCCCTTCTAAACGCGTCTCATAATGCATGCATAATAATCATCCCTCAAAAATGCACCTTCCTTTTATTTTCCCTAATTTTCCTTGTTCACCTCCTTCATTATTACCCTTAATTATAATCCTAATCTCCTTACCATGTCAACCAAACCCCCATTTTCTTAATTATCTCTTCTTTAACCATGGGGGTGGGGTCCTTTCCTTGGCTTTCCGACCCTCGACCCTCCAAAAACCACCACAACCACAGCCACAGCCACAACCACAACCGCAACCACAAGCACAAGCACCACAACCACGATGCATGGATGTTCAGGAACGAGAAGTTGGATGCCTTAGGCATTTTGGCTTTCGACACCGCCAAAGCCATGTCTAGGTTAGTCTCCCTATACAAATCCGTTTCTCAAAAGGAAATCGATCGTCTTAAAAATGAATCATTCAAATCGAAAGGGATTTCGTTTTTGATTTCGCAAGACGAGGGTTTTCTTTTGACATTGGCTTGTGCTGAGCGTCTCGAGGACCTAGACCGAGCCGCTACCGCTGTGGCTCGGTTAGGCCTTAAGTGCTCGGATTACGGGTTGGTTCGGTTTGGTCAGGTTTATAAGGATCTTAAGGCCGGGTATATTGACATGGAAAAGCTTAATGATTACGGGTGCAAGGAAGTCGAAAAATACGTCGATAAAATGGAGAAATTTACGTCGTTAACCGGGCAATTATACGCCGAGCTTGAATCGTTAGCCGAATTAGAAACGTCGGAACGGAAATTAAATGAATGGAGGAAGGGTAATGGTAGTAAAGGTATGAATTACGATTTATTCGATCAAAAAGTCGTTAATCAACGGAAATTGGTTCGTCATTTGAAGGAGGTTTCGTTATGGAATCAAAGTTACGATAAAATTGTTGGAATTATGGCGAAAATGGTATGTGTCTTTTACGCTCGAATCTGCAATCTTTTTGGACCTCATTTTTGTCACAAAACCTACGTCGAAAATACCGTGTTTGATCGTCCAATACTACCTAAAAAATCATTGTCGGGTCCAATTTATGGTTCGGCCCCAAAAGTACCGTTAGTAAGGTTCCTAAGCCAGGATAGTAGCGTTTTTGTTACAGAATCGGTCGAGTTCAGGTCAAGCACAAGTTTATTATGGCATAAAACCAAGGTGTTCAATTCGGCTCCAACATCCACTGTTGGTGGGTCCGGTTTGGCTAATAGATACGCGAACGTGATTTTACTATCGGCCAAGTATTTATACTCGGATTCATTAATTGGAGACAATGCCCGTGACCAATTGTACAATATGTTACCCGTAAGTTTAAAAACGTACGTGAGATCGAAACTGAGGGTGGCGTGGAAGGCGGAAGACGGAGATGACGAGGAGATGGCGGAAGGGTGGCGGGTGGCGTTGAATGAGATACTAGGGTGGTTAGTGCCTATGGCTCAAGACACGTTAACTTGGCAAACAGAGAGGAATTTTGAAAAACAGAGATTTGATGCAAAGCCAACGGTATTATTAATGCAAACATTGCATTATGCTGATTTGGAAAAATGTGAAGTTGTTATTGCTGAAGTTCTTGTTGGATTGAGTTGTGTATTTTGGTATGAAAATCGTAGAATTTCGGACATATATTGATTGATTGATTGATTTTAGTGGGTTTTTATTTGATTCACTTGTGTTAATTGATCATTGTAAAATTTCAAAGTATGAAGGAAAAATTGTGAATAATAATCTTAATTTCGGAGTTTGTAATTTGAAAATGTGTGATATTTTCGATGTTTTAGGGTAATAATAACGTCACTCTATACATACTTTGTTATTTTGGATTATACTAATCTGAATGTGATATTCTCGATTGTTTTGATTGATCTTTGTAAAATGATTGTTATGACTCTTATAGAAGAGGGTGATATAATGTAATGGGAAAGAATAATAGTTGATATAACGTGTCGTTGAGATAGACAAAATGTTAACGGATGATTAAATAAGGAAAATGAGATGGCGCCACCCGGTGACGTCCAATTTCAGTGCCACCGAGGGTATTTTTGTAAATTAGACAGCGTTTTTAACATTTTCAAAGATTTAGTCAAATCACATAATGAAGGGTAAAACTGCAAAACTACTTCCACATCTTATTGATGTAGGTTTGTTTACCAAAGTTTTGCTCGACCCCACTTGCTACTATGTTCATCGCCAATGTATCACCGGCTTCTGCCGTTGTCTAACACACATATTGGTTCCATAATTTATCAACACTTATGTAATTGGTACTCCGTATAATACTCTTAGTTTCAACTGACACGAATACTAAATTAATKGAACATCTCATGACCATATTCGAATCACAATACAAATTGAAATGGACATCATAAACTTATTTAATGGACAGTAATGTGGTCAGCGAAATCAATTTACGGAAACTTTTGGCGGGAGATATTGGTTATGTTTGTTASTAWGGAGAAGTTCCTTTTGCAATCAAAACTAAATCAAATTTTATGGTTGGATAGCATGAGCTCTGTGTAAATTTTTCAGAGTACCTATAATCTTCTCAATTGGAAAGGATTCATAATAAAAGAAACACACAAAACATACAAGTTATGCAAACACCGCCGGCTGATCCTGCTAATGGAGAAAGGAAATTGACTTTTATGCCCTTCAATATTGCGTGCATAAAATCTAAACTCCTTTCATTTTATGTATTATTTTAATATTTTAATTAGGGTGGCACCGAGATTGTGTACCACCCGGTGGCGCCCTATCGCCATCCATTAAATAAAGGTTACGACTTACAATAGAGACTACATATAAAGTTCACAACACTATAATCTGACCCATGAACACTCATATTAGATCGAATGGGTAGCAATGTTAAAACTAGAGCTGATCATTTCCGGGTTCGGGCCGGATATGGGCCGGGTCAAAGCAGAGTAAGGCCCGCCCGCTTAAACGGGCCTAATGCTGTGTCCGTACCCTCCCTTTTCTTGCGGGCCGAGTAGCCCGCGGGCTTCTATTTTGTTATTAAAAAAAATACAAATATACATTAATCCAATTTTAAATTAATTAAAGAATAATAATCATTATAATTAATTATAATTTATCTTACAATTGTCATGATTTACATTAACATTTTTTGAATATTTTTTTAATTTAAATATTTTGTTAATTAAAAATATAAATATTTCAGTTATATTTTTACCCTCATAGTTTATGTATTATGTTTTACATATTATTATTTTAGTGTTARACATCACTATAAAATTGATAAAAAATTGTTAAAAAATGTTATTATTAAGAGTAAAAAGTATAGAATTTAAACCGTAAACGGGTTTAACGGGCCAGTCCACGGGTTTTTCTTATTGTCCATACCCGCCCAATTAGCTTGGTGGGCCGGGTTTGACCCGCCCTTTTAATTTTCCGGGTAAAAAATATTTGTCCAAGCCTACTAAAAAATCGGGCCGGGCAGAACAGGCCAAATGGGCGAGACGACCCATGAACAGTTAAAACTCATGAATAAGAGCTTTTTACCACCCAAACTCAAATCCAAATATTATTACAACATAGAAAATCGAAAAAGTCGGATATAAATCTACTTTTTGAAAGACAAGGAAATCAAAAACAGAATAATATCGTGCATATTCTCCCAGTTGTAAACAACACAATCAATAATCTGAATCCCAGTTACCTTGAAAAATGCCAGTTAGAGTATGTGATACATCTCTACCTTCTCAACTCCCAGGTAATTAAATTTATCATTTCCTCTAATTCATCAATTATGATCATATTATCTGCTCAATTACTGTTAATTTGTTCAAAAGGGTTTTTTTTAATGCAATTTTTGGATCATTTTATGCAGGTTCTTGTTCTGGGCATACTTCTCCTGCACCCTGTACTCTATTGAGTGTTGGGCAGGTATTTATTTTCGTGATTATCACTAATTTTGTGTTTTATTTTGTTAATTGTTATAATTTTGATTTGGGTTTTATTGACTGATTTATTGATTGATTTAATGTTGTTATAATCATGGGGTTTTATTGCATTCGTAGCGATTTCTGTATAATGTTGTGGGTATAATTGAGGGTAGTGAGTCACTGGTGGAACCTGGCGGGGGCTAGCAGGGGCGTCGTCCTCTGAGCAATGAAAAGATTGGAACTTTTAAGTTGAAATTTTCGGTTTTTTTTTTAGTTATTCTGTCATACTAATAGTTTGTTCCCCCTCAATCCGTAATTTTATATCAATTCCTGGTTGTGTCACTGTATTGAGCAATTACTAAGATTGGGACAGATTCCTTCGAGTGTTTCACAAGTTGGTTTTTAACTAAACTGAAAATTATAAGAATTCATTTTCTTCATTGCTTAAGAGGGCAAAAGCGCGTGTTAGTCCTCATCACTCGGCTTCTGCTTTTTACTAAGCTTCTGCAAGCCTTCATTATGATTAGGGATGAAGTAGGAGATTATGCTGCTTCTATAATCTTGATAAGCAATTGGAATTGTGTTATGCCAATGCTAAACAACCGTGTCGTTCACATATTTTCTACTAACATTTTGCAAAATTTTAAAACTCAAAGTTACTACTTCGTTAACTGAAACATTAAAATGGAAGTGTATTACACGAATCAGCTAACTCTTGCATCTTTTTGGAATGTGAAGAAGCTAACTCAGTGTGGGCTCCAATTTCTATTCACATATTTACATCTACTAAAACCTTAATCCAAAAAGAAATGCAGTGGATTCCTGTTGAAGCGAGGGAGTAAGAAATTATATGAAGTTGGGACACTGAATCACATCAAATCTCATCTAATCTCGAGTGATTGCATAATGATTTGTTGATTCCTGCTGCTTCATTAATGGGATTTCAATGTCTGACATGAATCCCCATCTGACTCTCAGGCATTTTCGGGAACTCAAAATGTTTCAAGTGTGCAAAAGGATGAGGCATGGAGAGTTAATGTACGAATACAAGGGTGCGACCTAGAACATGGGTATTTATGCGGCACTATGGAGGCTCTTAATGTCCCAATGGCAGATACACCGGTAAGCCTCTTCTTTTCCATGGGTATTTTTTTTTTCTGTTTTATTATTTTTGCAAGAAAGGTAGTAGCTTTATTCATCATCCACAAATGGGGGATAGAAACAGCGCATTTTCTTACAGAAAGTTAAAACACTAGGCAACAATCACATATTCAAGCTACTGACCACATCCTCCCCTGTCTCCATTAGCCAGGTCATCATTCTCACACTAACATTTACTTTGATCTAAGTAATTCTCTTAACATATCGCTCGGCACTTAAAGCAATTATCTGATTCTCTGTCGACTCATTTACTCCGTTACTGTTAGCGCACATATCACACATTTTGTCGTCCAGTGCATGAGATTAATGTGTGTATAGTACCAAGCAAGCTGTCTTCTGAAGTTCCATTCGTGTATTCAAGTCTTAACCAGTCCAGTATACTTCTAAATGATATACGAGAACTGGCAGGAGAAGAACAGATGGGAATATGTTTTTGCTGCTTCTTTGCATAACATGCATCTATATTCTATTCACAAAAATAGTATCTCTTATATAGACATTCTCAATCGTTCCGAAAAAAAATCACCAATGTCGTGACAAACTGTGCTTTGGGAGATTTACAAGGCCTCAAATAACAGCTAGAATGTAATTTCAAAGCCATTTTTTTCCCTGCTTAGAGATAAGTATTTTGTAGGTAAATAAAGTGTGCTGGAATTTTTAGGAACTATGCGTAATCCATCAAAAAGCAATGACACCCTCTTGGCCTCTTTGATAATCAAGCCTCGGCTTCAGCTTATATATGCCATCATAGCCTGTAAACTTATTGAAGTTGTGCCATATTTGCAGCAAAATAAGTAATTTGAGTAGATATTTCATGTTTTTAGTCAATTTCTCTCTCTTATTACTTTCTCACACGTGCATATACAAATCTATTTTGTAAAAGCAAGGAGTAGTGTAGATTGTATTTTGGAAACATCTGTGATAGTTTAAGTATCGGTTGTTTATTGTTGATTTTGATATTTCGCAATTACTGATACCATTGTCAACCCCATTAGAATTCCCTGCCATTGTTTTGTTTATTGTTAAGCTTGTTTATGGACGGATATGGTTAAGAGTTGAGACATTTTGAAATTTTCTTATGCTTCATTTCGATTTTATGAATTTGGTGTAGACGACCAAATTTTATTTATCATTTTATCTAGAATGTAAATCTGCAAACTTTTCTTCTTTTGCATAAAGTGGAGTTACTTTATGCATTGACCTTCTACTCTTGATAGTCTTGTGTTTGTCACACTTTGGATACTAAATGGTCACTGGACGGTTATAGGCTTATAGCGGCCATATCGGTTGTTATTTGATGCATGCCACCTCGTAAGTGGTAACTAATAGGAATATTTATAATAGTTGGGCCTCAACCATCACCTAAAGGTTTTGGTTGAGATGGTTCATTTATCATGGTATCAGAGCCAGTGTGACCGAAGGTCACGGGTTCGAATCCTGGCAACCTCAAAACTTCTCAAAAACTCACGAAGTGGAACCTCTTTGAATGAGGGAGCGTAATAGGAATATTTATAATAGTTGAGCCTCCACCATCACCCACCTTAAGTGTAACACCCCCATCTACCAAGGAGCCTTAACAAGACCTTCCCCAATAGATAAGGGCGCTACCATCTCGGTTTCCCGAGGCAAGTAATAATCAAATGTCGATAATAGAACAATTAAGTAATTTACATGTGATTACAAGATATTGAAAGAGAAGTACAACTTATTAAACTACCATCTAACAAACTAAACCGTCGTGACTCGTAGCAACTCGTCCCTCCAACACCCAGCAAGACTTCCAAAGACAACCTGTCAAACCTGCTCATCATACGGATCACGGCAGACACAACACAAGAAACAACAAGGAAACACTACTCACGGTCAGTACCATACCAACACACAACAAACACAAAACTAGGTACACAAGGCATCATAGTTCTCCAACTTCCTTCCACAACGCATCACATCACATCACAAACTTCCCAAGGTGTGTAGCCCTGCCAGTTCCCACCTAAGCCCCGCTCATCATACCGAGCGACAACCCATGTTCCTTAATGTACACATCCCCTCCCGTGGCGGGTTCCACGGAGGGCGAATCAAGGGCGTGAAGCCACTCCTGCAAGTGACTCCACTCAGCCGA
>VHZZ01000009.1:730102-755029 GCA_009801015.1 Silene noctiflora
TTTCTTTTCTAAAATGTTAATAATTGTGATGTAATGTCCTCGTGATGTGGAATGGTTCTTGTCGTATATGCTGCGTAATGGACCTAGAAGGTGAATTTCGGGGATGAAGTTCTTTTTAAGGGGGGTGTGGTGTTGGCTGTGCTGCGAGATGCGTTCTCGGCTGAGTGGAGTCACTTGCGGGAGTGGTTTCACGCCCTTGATTCGTCCTCCGTGGAACCCGCCACGGGAGGGGATGTGCACATTAAGGATTATGGGTTGTCCCTCGATATGATGAGCGGGGCTTAGGTGGGAACGGCTGCGATCCCCACTGGCAGTGATGTGATGCTGGGTGGTGTGATGCGTTGTGGAAGGAAGTTGGAGAACTGTGATGCCTTGTGTACCTAATTTTGTGTTTGTTATGTGTTGGTATGGTACTGGCCGTGAGTGGTGTTTCCTTATTGTTTCTTGTGTTGTGTCTGCCGTGAGCAGTCCGGTTTGACAGGCTGTGTTGGAGGGACGAGTTGCTACGAGTCACGACAGTTTAGTTTGTTAGATGGTAGTTCAATGAGTTGTACTTCTCTTTCGATATCTTGTAATTACATGTAAATTATTTAATTGTTCTATTATCGACATTTGATTATTACTTGCCTCGGGAAATCGAGATGGTAGCGCCCTTATTTATTGGGAAAAGTCTTGTTAAGGCTCCTTGGTAGATGGGGGGTGTTACAAAATTCTCGATCGAGTGACCACTGCTAGATCGAGTTACTCAACTACCACACATCTACGAGGAACTAATCGAGACTCGGCAAGTACTAAGGTCAGTCAACGATGGTCAAAGGTCCTCAAAGGGCGGGTATTACATTAAGGTTTTGGTTGACATGGTTCATCTATCAGTAGCTTCAAAACACATAGACTAAGGTGTTATAATGCCACCTGATAAGTGATAAGTATGGAATCATGACTAGCGAGGATTATTGCGAATAGCTCTTTTTTTTTTTTTTTAATCAGGTCTTCACTAGTTCTCCTACCAGACTTTTAAGTTATTGAAAATATGAGGCCTTATCTCTGTTATGTACTTCATTTCATGGTTACCGAATTCGCTCGGTGCCCTACGAATCGCGAATTGTTAAAAGCAAATTCTATTATGTTCCTTACTGAAAATACATATCACACACATTCTATAAGAGCGAATCGCGAATTGATAGGGACGTATTCATAGCGAATTCGGCAACCATGCTTCATTTGGGTTGCATGATTAATTACTCATCAAAGTTTTTATGTGACATCATGTAATATAGGTGGTAACGTTTTGGGAAGGAGAAATTGTCGATACCTTGAACTACACCTTCTACACCGGAAAATGGGAGGCCACGTAATATTTTCCCTTCCTTCCTTTTGTTGCATAAATGAAAATACCTCTTCTAAACCTTAATTCCCCTCCTGCTTTTGAGGAGGATTATCTTCTGGAAATGAGGGATTCTAATTTAGTCGTAATTTATTTTTTCTTTTGTAGGCCAGAAGACGATATTAGACACTGGACGAAATTTCCATCTTTTTCACCTCTTCTGGTATGTAACTCTCAAAGTTTCCCATGAGATTCAGGATGACAAATTTGCATAATTTGTTGTGATCTCTTATTAGAGTCAAGTGGAGATTGATGGCGGCAAGTCGCTAGACTTGAGTAACTACCCTTACATATTTATGGTAAGTTCATGTATCATAAATTCATATTAAATGAGTAATATGCTTCTGCTTTATCATTTGGAGGGAAATTATATGTATATGCTAATTTGACATCTAGAAACTTTTTTTTATACATTTGTGATGCAGAGATGGAAGGAGCAGTATTTTGTAAACGTCGGTACAGACTGTGGCTTAACTATAGCTGGGTTTTATTACGTGTGCTTCTCTTGTAGTGATGGCTCCATCAACGGCTTTTATTATGATCCTAATAGCAGGTACTCACTCCATCTGTCCATGAATAAACCTCTTGGTTTCCTTTTTGGTTTGTCCGTGAATAAATTTCCGACCTTTTATATTTGTTTTTTGGTGCTGTTTGTCATTATGGTTTATGAACCTACGTCTTTGCTCGACTTGTATCTCCGCAACTTAGTGTACTCCTTAATTCTGATACAAAAGAAACGACGACGTTTATTAGTCTGCCTTTGTGGCTGACATGTCCATATAGTCCCACTGTTTCCCGTTTTATTGTTATGGGCTGTCCCTTCTATAGTTCTATCGCATCCCGGCCCTCAAAAGAAAGAGGGTAGAGGGCATGCATTTTCAAACATTTATAGATATAGGTCAGGGCGCCAGGCCCACTAACTTATACGAAACCCCGCTAACACACTTTTAGTTGGCCGTGAATTCAACATTATGCCCAAGGTCACATTTGATTACCTCTAATGCACTGGGTATATATATATATATATCTCTGATGAAACCTGCTTCCGACTTCACTTGCAGTCCCTTTCAGAAGCTTGAACTAAAATCGAGTAACGAAGGGAAGTCTGGCTTCAGCTTTTCAACATATGAGTTGCAGTGATGGCTGACATGAGCTGCATAAAACTGACAGTTGATCAATCTTGTTGGTTATGTCTGAAAAACTCCAAATGCCACCAGTTCAGAAATTTACTAGAGCTTCAGCTTCAAATCTGGTTGTGCATCCATATCGAATTCTGTCTTGTTGTACATCTACTGACATCGAGTAATTCTCGATTAAATGTTGAATAATATAAGTTCATGTTCTTTATTTCAGAGTAGTTCTCAGACTTTCCCTTGAATGTATTTCTTTTATTGATTCTAAGAACTCAAAACAACAATCTTGACCCGTAAGCCTAAATGACTCGAACAACTCACAAATTCTAACTATCTAAAGTAGTATTAAATTTGAAACCAATGCAAACGACTTCAAAATACTCTGTCAAACGGGTTGTATTGGCGAATTACGGGTTCAGCTATTTCGGGTTCGGTAAAATACGAGTTGAGTCTACTTTGGATTTGGTAAAATACGGGTTTGTACACACAGGTTTCGAGTAAGAAATGTGTTGATGCATTGGGGTTTATACGGGTTTTGCGTCGTATTAGAAGCTCTTCTATATATTTGACCCGTTTTAAGTTTAAGACAGATAAATTTCTGATCGGCCTTGAAATGAAAAATTTCAAAAAGTTTTGGGGTGTAACGTGGCATCACATAATCCATAACAATGGATAAGATAAAACAAGGTGGACAACAGCTTAAAAATAAATCACATTATGTGATAATACTAACCAATAGTTTCAGTCAAATTTTTGCCTGAAAATTCGTCTGAAACGGAAAAAATGGCAGCAGCAGTTGCATATTCTTCTGCAAATTTGGGGTTGAAACAGCATAACAAACATGAGCTTTCTACTTTAAGAAATGGGCTTCTAAATAAGGGAACTGCTGTTTCCTTCAAACGTGTTTCCTTCTTAGTACAAGCTGCCAAGCTTCCTCCTGGTGTATGTCTTTTGCCTCTCCACCTCTTCTCTACTTTCTTTTTATATCTTCGTGTTTTGTATGTTAAGACATCAATATTCGCTTTAAACTTGAAACGGGTTCGATAGGATAGACGAGACAATTGTAGAATATGCCTAGGGAATCCTAAGTAGTGTGTTACTTGACCTGTGTTATAATACCCGTCTTAAGAGAGACTAACGAGTGGATGTTACTGTTATAGCCTAGACTAGTAGCATTGTATAATGCAACGACCTAAGAATAGACTCAGATTATTTTGCAGCATCCAGCTTCAAGAATACAGTGAATGAGTGATATTAGGCTTAATAGATTACTTATAAAAAAAAGTGCTTGATAAGGCTGCAACATTCGATCTTGAGACTCAAAACTATAAGGGATAATAGACGCATATCGGCTAACATTATACATACGATCAGATGGTGTTGCCGAAAGCAGAACCGAAGTTCAAGGCCCCCTTCCTGGGATTCACTAAAACTGCTGAAGTCTGGAACTCAAGGGCATGCATGATTGGCCTCATTGGCACTTTCATTGTTGAACTGGTATGTAACCTCACCTTACCCGCTTCAACTTCCTGTATACTCTTCAGTCACCAGTAATGTTATGTATCATTTCCCTTATGTAATATAATGTGGCTTTTGCAGATACTGAACAAAGGAATACTAGAGCTTATAGGCGTGGAAATTGGTAAAGGACTCGATATTCCCCTCTGAAATTTTTTACTTATGCGTACCAATGTATCAACTTATCGAATTCAGCTGTAAATCTGGTAAATCAGTTTGAGAATTTCTGGTTGCTACTCTTTAACTTCATATTACTCCATTCTATACCAACTCTAATCAATTTATATTGTTCCGGTTTGATTGTGATGCTTAATGGATATCAACTTAAGACGGTTATATTCTCCTGAGAGTTTGTAGACTCACAATGTAAAATCTTTGCTTTCAAAAAAACAAAATCGTTTACAGAGTACTCTGCATCATTCTTTGTACAAGCGTTACTGTCAAACTATTGATCGTTTATCTATTCCATTATAGATCATCTTCGTCAATCCTTGGTTTTATTAAATGTTCAGACATGACATACGGAGTACATCATTTAGGCACTAAATTCATACTTACCGTCACAAACACAAAACCGACCAATGAAATGGAGTAATACATACTCTATATGTATCAGATAATATGAATTTGATTTCGAACAACCACTGAAGATAGTACAATCTGTATTATCATCTGAAATCTGAAATCTGAAGCTATCACTTTTCACTAACATGAAATTCATGGCATTCCAAATCCTGGAAAACATGTCATGTCACTGATGTCATTCTCACCTGTGCAAATTATCGGGTGAAGTTATCTTAATCCTCTCACTTGTCCTCCACGTTTTGAGTTCGAAAAGACTCTCATCTACTCGACATTAGTTAACATCATTGAATGACACAATTGCAGTAAGCTTACTTTCTACAGTATCATTACAAGTGTAACTGTGCACCACAGACCAGAAATCCAGGATTTAGAGGGCCCTACAAATTCGAGTATCGACCACCGGGACTTTGCAAGGAGACTCGGATACATCCAATGCTTCCGCCAGAGATAGTCGTCGGTTTCTCCATGCGAACTCTGCCCATTTCTTCATTCTGTCACCCTCAGTCTTTCTGTTCTCTTGAACGCAAAGTACTTCCGCATACCCACCTGCATCGGCAAGAAAGATGTTTCAACGACGATTATGAGCTCACACACAAGAAAAACCGATTCTTCATAGCTGTCTTTGCCAAGATTGATAGAACTAATAGTGGCTACGGAAATCCATGCAAATTAAGCAACACTGCCTCAGAATCCAATTTCAAATTGGTGTTATTAGTATAAATATTTATCAAAATTAGTGTAAACATAGGATCAGATTGGAAAATACTCAAAAGTCAAAACCCCGCTATTTCATATTTTCGTGTGGTGCTTTTCGAATAACTAAAAAAATGTTCATTGAAACAGTCATCTCCACAGGTGGTTTACCATACACGACGACTTTATTGGCATTCGTATTTATTTTATCATTTTTTTAGCTAGCATGGTATGTCAAAGCTTTAACTGCAGAGAGCTATCACATAAAGAGGCAGGTTCGTGCCTTTCCTAGTTTTTCTAAGAATCCAATAGCCCTTCTCGACAAATAGATTTTTTTGGGCCCTTTTTTAAGCCTTAAAAGTCATAAACACTACTTCGAAAACAGTTATTATCAGCTCACTGGTTACTGTGAACTATGAAGCATGTAGAAACTGGACTAAGCAAAGTTTCTTCATAGCCTTTGACCTAACACACTACCACGAGAAACATACTTTCAAAAATAGTTGATACTACCACCAAATGAAACAAATTACATTATGAATAAATCAATAGCACAAGCAAACAATTCATGCAAGTATGCTCCTGCATTATTGACATTAAAAAAGTATTCCATACTACTTATTGATGGAGTTTAATGAGCATTTTTGCAGCCAATAGCAGGCGAAGCCAAGTTTTATGAAGAAAAAAGTAAGGATTGCCTTGAAACGTAAAGTAAGGTAGAAAGGTATAAGGGGAATCATTTACAATTATACATCACTGATTCATAGTGCAATAAAGCCTACCTCTTGCAAGGGCAACAATGTCCTTTTTCTCAACGTCTTCTTGCAAGTGCTCCAAATTCCCATTTTCATCTTACACGTTCAAGAACCAACAATATTAGATTATTCATTAGATTAATTGTTCTACAAGAAAATTTATTCGGACAAAAAAACCAAAAAAGTACTGCTCAATAAGTAAAAACCTTTTTTCTCTAATGCAGGAGCCTTCAGCAAATCAATCGCCTTTCTATACAGACCCTGCAAACAAAAACTAAACAACTGAGAAAATCTTACGGTTTGCAATCCAGAAATGTGACTGGTGTACCATTCTAATGGCTGATATTGGAATTATGTATAATATTACATATTTTGTCCTAGTACAGATAATCTAGGAATAACATATAATAGCAAATATTTTATCCTTGCTGTACGAAACCAATAATACAACAGGTCACGTAATATTACCATGAAGAGAATTGACATAGGCAAAATCGAAACCAATTTAATTAGGAAATAAAAAGACGGCAACAACAAAGCATCAATCCAAGATAATTGGGGATCACATGAACAATATGCAGAAACCATCGCTGGAAGAGGTAAAGAAAATAGAGAAGGGAAAAAACAGGGAAGCCTAGAAAATGAAGAAAGCAACAGATAGCCGTGGTATTGATACTGCACTATATCTGTCGCCAGTCGCCACTACACTACACTCTGACATTTCATTTTATGCCAAAAGTTAAAAAAGAAAGTCTTACAAACAATATTCAAGTTTGGCACTTACATTTTAATCGAGTAAACATAGACAAAGAAAAAGGACAGCAACAGTAAATAGAAGCTAAGTGAACAATAGAAGCAAATAGAAAAAAGAAACAAGAGGAAAGAAGAAGACAAGGAAAGTGAAGGATAGCAAAGCTAACTAGAGGAGTAGAAAGTTTTCAGATCAATCAATGGCCTGCTATCTAACCTCTTGAATTAATAGGGAGCTTGAGCGTTCAGCAGTTGCTTTATGTCGAAACATGAGAGCTATGCACGTCAAGATGGTGCCAACTTTCGGATGATGTGTACCTGCACCAGATCAAATAGGGTGAACATTGCTAATCCTAAGATGGGATTCTCAGAGAGACAGAGCGGATTCAGCGGAACTAGAAAGTATATCAATTATTTACCATAATTTGCTTCGGCTTTCTTTAATGCTCTGGTAAGTATTTCTTCTGCCTCCCCAAAATTCCTGAAAAGGAATAGTCATATTAGCCCAAAAATAAAAAGCTTAAGTAACAAGCGGAAGAAAAACAAACAAAGATAATTCGATCGTTTGTTACCCCAAATGTGACTCAAGCTGACCCAGCGCACAGGTAGCTCCCAAAAGAACTTCTTCTGACGCCATGTTACATGCGCCCAAAAGATATGGATCACTGAAATCCTTCTTTTCAGATGATTCGTTGATGGCCTTTTTATACAACTCCTTTGCTGCATCAAAGTCACGCTTGGCATGCAAAAACTCACCATATGATAAGGTTGCGTTGCCTAACAATTATCATAATTCATTAACAAGGGGTAGTATATTAAAAATGCACTAGTAGCATAGAAGAGACGAAACTTACCAATACAACCCTCATCTTGGCACCCTTCAAAACAGGCCTTGGCTAAACCAAAGAAAGACAGTCAGTTGGAAGAAACTTCTGTAAAGAAAAAACTTGACAAACGATAAATAAAACAGTAAGCTATTACCTGATTCCATATCACCTCGAACAATCTCAACTAATCCTTTAATAGCTTTAGATCGAGCATTAAAGACTTTATATCCATATTCGTCACTATTCTCCAGGCTTTCTTTCTCCAAAAGGTTCATGCACTTGTCTGCGAGCACTGATGAGGTGTCGTCCTATATAAGACAGGACAATCTAAAATCAGCCAACTTAGAGCTAATGAGAATCAAGTTTGATTCAGAAAGTATTTTCAGTGAGGTGACCAAAATCTAATTACAAATATGTATCACCATTATTATATGCAGCTGCAGCTGATTCAAACACCAGAAATTGAAGTATGGCATCTGAAAATGGTTAGCTAATTACAATGCTAAAATAATAAGCAGGCTTCAGAGAACATACCAGCCCAAGTTCTAAATTAAGCCCAACAAGTGCTTCCATTGCAGCAACTGTTCCATCATTAGATTCTAAAATTAAATCCCAAACCAACTGACAACATATCCCTATAACATCGACTTACGCAATAACATTTTTTCTTACCTCTTACACCTAGTGTCGAGCTCGTTAAATCCTGTATCAAAAGCAATGCCCGCATTGCTTCGTCAACATTACCTCTGAATGAAAAAAGGGGGGTCAGCATAACTATTAGCGTTGAACACATTGTTATTCCAAATGACAAACAATGACGGGCCGATTGTACAGACCTTTCCATCAATAAAGTAGAAATGGCAAGTAAAACCATCCCTTTTGAATTCTCAATCGTGGCATCAGATCCTTCTTGTGATTGAGAAGACAGTCCTTGCTCTAGTACCAGTAAAGCTTGTGCATAAGATTCATCTGCCAAACCCAAATGTCGACGAAAGAAACTAATTATTCTCAACAGAAACAAAGTCACAAGCTTTAAGTAATTGATATGTCCCCATCAAAATCAATACACAATACCGTGAAGCAAAAATATTCCTCCATCAACCTTAGCAAATGTTTAGCTAAATAGGAATCAGATACTCTAAAATCTATACCTAACTAAGCAAAAATTTGGCGAAATCCACAACAACAAGAGCCTCAATCCTAAGATGATTTGGGGTCGGCTCACATAAACATCATTTGAAACTATCAACGATTGTCAATTCTTCATTGATTGACTAAAAAGGTAAAACTACAAACTCGACAAAACTCAAATTGTGGTACAGCTCGTTAACTCCCGCAAAACTTGCTATGCAAAACAATTCCAACAAACAGTGACGGAACCAGGATTCGAATCCAAGTCAAACCAGTAATGCCTATAAGGTAAACTAGAAAAAAGATCGAAACTTTAACTAAAAATTTCAATTTATGTTCCTCGAGGACAACCGCCTCTGCTAGCCTCCTCAATCCGCCACCACTAATACATACATTCCTCAATACCCGTAATCTCACAAACCCCAAAACTACAAAATCAGCTACAAATAGAACAATTACACATAATTTGAGATTTTTACCTAAAAATTCCGACTTTTTTTTTTACCTTTGATTAAAATACCGTCACAACAAATAAGACAAACAAATGACAAATCCTAGTTCCGCTACTAAAAACCCGAAAAGAAAGAGAATTTAATTATATACCAGTTCTCTGTGATCGAGCAAGGTCAAGAGCGTAATTAATCATCTGAAGTGCAACTGGGTTAGCATTAGGTACATGGTGTTCGCAATAAGAACGCATTAATGGTGGTTGTAACGGTCGGATATTACGCCGTAAAACGCCGTTGACGGTGGTTATGACGGCGGTGGTAGGGTGGAGACGGCGTAGTGCTGTACGTAGCATTTTGAATTGGGGATTTTTGTTGTATGGAAGATGAAGATGAAGAAGATTCTGGTGATTTTCTGGGTTTTTGTGACAGATGTTAAACCTCTGTTGAAATTGTATTGTAGGGAGTAGGGGGTTTTACCGGTTAAGGACAGAGAAGAGATGATTTAGTCTGATACCTTTGACGAGTTTTACTATAATTATTACAAAGCGTCTTACACGTGACGAATCCGTTACAAGATGAACATGGATAATGTTTTTTTCACGATAAAGCAATTGGGAGGGAAACGGAGCACTTCATGGGTGGTGTCACTTGCAGCATATTGTGAGAGGACACTATCCGTCTTCAGCTTGTGACGGATATTGCACGTCTTCAATAAGAATTTGTGAAATTATTAATGGCCTTACAAATGAGTAGATGATAGGAGGGAGTAGGTTTTTAGTCAAACTAATGGCCTATCAAATGGATTGGGTCAGGTTTGAGTCGAGTCAATTTGGGTGTATTACATACTCAGATTAGTTTAGGTAGGGTTAGGAATTAGGATGGGTTATTTTGGGTTTCGAGCATGTTTCGGGTGTGTTGACCAGGTTAAATGGGTCGAATTATTTCGGGTCAATAATTAAGACAAAAATATTACGTTTTGGATTATTACGGAGTACTATTTATTATAGTGTAGTTTTGATTATTGATTCTTTATTTTAACTAGAGATGGAGTGGACATGGGGGTTGTTGGGCTTCAGCCCGACACATGGCTCATATTAGCACAGCACGGCACGACACGTCATGGTCATGAGCCATGATTGGTCGAAGTTTGAAAAAAAAAATGTGCCTAGCCTAGGCACGGCACGCCTTGGCACACTCAAAATACAAAGAAATAAGGCTAAATTGAAGGTAATGCTTGGGCAAGCATCGAACACACGACACGTTGTGGCCCGTGTCTGGTCCACCATTTTCATTTCACCGGCACGACACGACACAAAGCCCACCTTTTCGTGTCTGGGTCGTGTCATTTTCTTCTCCTAACACAGTGAACCGACACAGGGTATGGCCAGACACGACCCACTTCCATCTCTAATTTTAACGTAAATAATATTAGTGTTATTTCAATTTAATTGCTCTAATTTTTGAGATATTCCAATGAAGAAAATGCAAGACTAAGAAATTGTATTACTTTATTGAAACTCAATTGAATAAAGTTGAATTGAACTAAATTAAAATGAGCTGAAATTTAAATCTAGAAGAACGAGGTCTAACTCTCGCAATACCTATTTTACCCAGTGAGTTTGTACATGTACACAAATTGTAAGGATGTTGGGTTAACTAAAAAGAAAGAGGATTAAGCTTAATAGATAAGAATAGTTTCTTATTTTTTGTTTACTTGTCTTTTGGGATCTAAACTCACGAGAACATCGTGCACATTTTAACTTGCTTAAATATAAAATTCCTATATTCTATTCCAGTATAAACAAACAAGCAAGCAAACCGTTGATATCGCAGCCTCCTCCGAAGCAGCCAAATACATGCCTAAATCATTTTTTAAACATGGGAAGGTAGGTGTCATGGCATAAGAGATTATTATCCTAAATTGGATATACTCCCTCCTCTTCACTATATTCTTCCCCTTTCCTTTTATCACAAGAAATAAGAAAATGGATTTGGACCACACAAAACACACTACCCTACATGTAAATGAATTTGGACCACACAAATCAACCCAAAAAAAGAAATAGGGAAGAAAACCCGAATAATCCGAAAAAGGAAATAGGGAACAATATAGTGAATAGGAGGGAGTAAGAAATATGGTATGAATTTCCGGTGTGTGTCAAAGGTTAAAACGAGAACATCATTCAATTTTTTATATATATATTTTTGTATGTGAGAGTATTGATATCTTAAAACTGGTCGTCACGAGTTTTAAGGATATATTTGTATTTTCGATGTTTATTAGAGGAAAGATATTGCCCACAATTATTGGGAAACTTTGTAAAGAAGAATGAGGAGGGATAACTTGTTCTCGATGACCTCCACAAAGAAAACCAAATGAAAATATAGACTGAGCGAACAGGTGAAAAAGTCGTTATGGACAAATCGAAGTATATGAAAGCACAATATTGGTAAGAAAGAAGCTGACCTGCCGCAACCGCTATACTGAACATGGCACACGTCTGAATCTAGACTCTTTTCTCTATTAGACATCTCCTAATCCTACTATAGGTCAAAATACAAGATAAATTCAACAAAAAAAAAAAAGCTATTTGTACATTATCAAAACTAAAAAAAAAAAAAACACATGTATGTAAACCCTAGAGTTTCCTTATTTTTAATTTAAGAGATTTTAATCTAAAAAACCAGCTGTTTTCTAAATTTGGAGACCTATCTCTTCATTGAACAACCTTGTCCGAGAATCACTAAACAAACCAATCAACTTTACTCGTCTCTAGATATCAAAAATTTCAAAAAATAAAACTGGATCATAACTACTCATTATGTACTCGTATTTATTTTGCTCCAATTATGTAAAAGAAAGTAAAAGAAAAACTAGACTTAGGCCTCGTTTGGTTATCACATTAAAAACGGGAGAATTGAAAAATCTCATGAATTAGGAAAATGAAAGTTGTTTGTTTACCCAAAATCCCATGAATTCTATTTTCTAGGCATTCTCAACTCCTCCATAATGGAGGAGTTTAATTACCTAATCCCCCCTAGGTAGTTGGAAATTTTCGTGTCAATTCAACTCACGAATGCTAACCAAACGTGTTTTAGACCATTCACATGAATTGTCCAATTCATGTGTTTTGTAAATACATGAGAAATTAATTCCCGTATAACAACCAAACGAAGACTAAATCTGATTGAACTAAAAGAAACTAAATTGAAAAAAGATAAATCGAATAAAACTAAAACCGAACCAAAACATAACTAGTGGTGGCATCGGGCCGGGCTAGCCAGGGGCGGGCCAGGCTCTTATGGTCAGACTCGAGCCAGGTCATGAGGGAGGACGAGCTGGGGGTGGGTCAGAGGCGGGTCGGGTTTGGGTATTGTGACTCGGGCCAGGCCAGGGAGGGGGCGGGCTCGGGGCGGATTTGACCGACCCGAGCCGGGCTGTTTGCCAGGGGCCTAAACCGGGGGGTCAGCCCGTACTGATAGTCATCTCTAACTAGAAGTAGTCTTTGACAAATTTCAACCTTAGCCCCATATTTGTGTTGAGTGGGACATTCAAAGACGTTACCATTAACAACAAACATTTTTTAAAATTAATAAAATTACCAAATCAAATCAATTCAATTCAACTCAAAATCACACTATTTAACTAACCCAATCACCTCTACCTTACATTATATACACTAAAACAAAAAATAAATGAAAAATAATTATGAAAACTAATTTACGACGACGACCAACACCACCACCACCACCATCATCATCATCATCATCATCATCATCATATCATCTACAATCTTTTAAAAAAATCCCCAATTAGTTAGGGTTTGTTTGTTTATAATTACTGGAATTGATAGAATTAGGGATTAAAAATGGCGCAAACAGGAAGAATGATAGGGGAATATATGGTAGGAAAACAAATAGGATGTGGATCATTTTCAGTAGTATGGCATGCGAGACATCGAATTCATGGTACTGAAGTTGCAATTAAAGAGATTTCTATGTCCAGATTGAATAAGAAGCTTCAAGAGAGTTTATTATCTGAGATTTTCATTCTTAAGCAGATTGTTCATCCTAATATTATTCGTTTGCATGAGATTATTGAGGTATTTCATTCATTTAAGTTGATTTGATTGCGGTTTTTGGTAGTTTAGTAGTTTGATTTGAGACCGTAAGCTTAAAGATGATATCTTTTCATGTTACTCCCTCCGTCCCAAATCATTTGTTTACCTTTTATATTCTTTGCTAGGGGTATTTTAATCCAAGTTAAACAAACAAATGATTGGGACGGAAGGAGCATGTGGTTTGACGGTTTTAAGGGAGACTATCGCTTTACGGGGAATTGTGGGGTTTATTTCATGCGGTAAAAATTGGATTAGGATCGTCTTCATTTCCTAATCAATGGTCTAGAATGGGTTGGTTAATGGGGAGCGTAGCCTACTAGCCTGGGAGGGAATAAATTTGCCTAAGATTAAATCTCGGCCGTTGAGTAGGAAATGGAGAGGATTCTGAATCGTAAAGTGTGAGGAGGTGAGGAATTGTGTAGGTTAGGATTAAGATAAATTCTAGAATTAGACGGTGTAATAATAAGGTTGTTATGAGATGGACCCAAATGATGGGTAGTTATTGTTTGTGAGAAATTTTGGGCGTTTGTCTTTGATGGGTTGGTCTCACACTGTCACACTAAGTGTCTTCTTTGAACTTAAAAACAATTTAATTTAGTAGTTCTGTGGTCGAATTTTGCGAGGTCATCTTGGTTATTAATAGAAATGATCTCATTTTTTCTTATTACTGACAAATGTGTACATCCTCCTGGATTATGGATATAATGGCAGAATTGTTGTAACATCTTTATGTTGAATCATTGCCATGCTTTCTGTCCTGTCTAAAGGAGCTCAGCTAGTATACTCGTGGCCTAGTGGGTTACTGTGTAACTACTAGTGTCCATCGGTATTGTATTTTTGTGGGTTTTACATTAATCAATGCATAGATCATACCCTTTGGATCATAGTTGTTGGCTGGGAGTTGTGGTGCTCTATTGCATCACTACCTTTTGTGAGCTTCATAAGGATGCTAGAAACGTAGAGCTGTATATACATAATGTAGTGCTTCCGCACATTATGTTTGTCCTTCCATTCTGGAAAGCAACCAATTGGATCCAACCTATCTCCTATGCCCTCGTTGCTGTGATGATTGAAAAACTTGGGACAATGTGTTCGAGTAGAGTAGCCACTCAACTACAGTCTGGTTAAGTATGCTGTTATTTGGGAAAATGTCTCTACGTCTTCTAATTTAGACACCCAGTATCATCAATGTATGAAATTTAGCTGTCACTTACATAGTGTATGCTCTTTCTGCTGCAATGACTGAAACTACCTACCAGCAGTAGTTGAGTAGAGTGGCTATTGTGCTTGGTAAGTAAAAGACTAAGATAAGCACATTCTTATATACAACTAGAACGGAGGTAGCTAACTCAGAGGCAGTTTGATTAAGAACTAATTCATTTGTAAACAAAAAAGAGTGTTGAAAGTAATCCAGTGAACTAAGGGTGTTTGTGGTTAGTTAGCAGTCTTTTAGGTGAAATAGATTTCATGATTACACAATTTTTGACTTTCCATTTTATCATAAGAGATTCTTAATCCCCGTTTTCACATCTTAAATTTTATTCCTTGCGATGAAGAAAGACTTGCCATATCAAGAATGACGCAAACTAAGGATACCAATAAAAATAATGAATATAAAAGTGCAAGTGGGCAGTTTGGTTGAGGTTAACATAAACTTTTTCTAACTCAAAATTACCCACAAGGAAATTCTAAGTCTTTACAGATCAAGCTGAAAAGGGGAAAAATTATGTCTGTGAGACTCAGATGGAGTACTTATATCACCAACTATTCATTTTTACGAACATAATTTTGAATGCGAATGGAAGTATTGCTTGGAGTGTTGTTCTCTTTGGCTTGTAATGTGTTGTGGACTAGTGGTATCGGAAAAGGATATGCTCAAAAAGTATTTTTTTTCCGTATTCTTGGTTTATTTCTTCCCACTCTTCCCTAATCCCCAATGCGAATTATGTGCTTTATTTGCGCATCTTTGCTTTGGGTATATGTTTGATTTATGTTATAACATGGCTATTAGGTTCCCGGGAAGGTACATCTTGTATTGGAATACTGCCGTGGAGGCGATCTTTTCATGTACATACAGCGCCATGGCAGAGTCCCAGAGGCTACTGCAAAACACTTTATGCTACAGCTAGGTACTTCCTAAGTTCCTGCTATCTGCTATTCTGCTTACTTCAATTATTGTTGAAGACAAGATGTCCTTAGTTGAAATTTATCTATTGTAGCTGCTGGTTTGAAGGTTCTCCGAGAAAATAATCTTATACATCGAGACTTGAAGCCCCAGGTGTGCATGTGTTTGTGTTATTCTTTGTGGTTTTATGATATTTCAATATCTACATTATGTAATCCTGACATGGTTAGGTAATAGTTGTTTTGTTTATGGTATTACAAGGCTTGCATTATGAGTTTTGATAATGGAACATTTTTTCCTTTCGAAGGGTATTATTTGTGGTCACAAGAACACCAGATCGGTATTTTTATTTTTCACCACCCGGCTTTAAAATATGTCGCAGACCCCTTGGCACGATATTCTGGATATTCATTGAGTTTTTAAAAATTAGTGTCGTAGGTATTTACTCGCCCATTGTTTTTTTTTTTTTTTTTGGCAAAAAGCTTCTCGTATGTTGATTATATTTGTTCGTGGGCAAAGATTATATAATATTATTCTTTATAAATTTGATACATCTCAAAGGCAGGCAGCAACCTGATTTTTTTTACCTTTTCAAGTCTTAGCTTGTATAAGTTTTAAGGAGATGGAACTTTAGTCTAGCTGGCAAGCTGATGTAGCTAATCAACTTAGGACTAGTGCTTTGTTGTTGCTGTGGCGGAACCATATTGGAAAGAAAGTTAGAAAGGTATTCCTTTGTATTTTGGTTTGCAACTAGTTTGAATGTGATTTAAATTAGACCAGAATCCCCACCATTTTTTAATTGGTTCTTCAATCAGTATAATTTCAGAAATGACAGCGACAGCTACTCTTATTTTTTAATAGCTTTATAAGTGGTATTTCGCATTTTATGTTTGGCGTTTCACTGTACGCCTCACCACTACCCAATCTGGAGTGATAGTAGACTGCTTGTTGAAAATCTCATTTCTGAAATTAGAAACAGTTGTTACAACTTCTGAGGAACAGATTGTTAGTTTGTGGGAGTATAATTAAATGTCATTTGAAAGCCTGACCTGCTTCCTGTTATTGGCTGTTGGTATCTATTCAACAACATTATCCCAGTGCCTCAAGAGCCCCCAAACTGCAGGATAGAGGGAGCTGTATGTACGCAGCCTTACCCCTGAATTAGCAACACACACAGACTGATAACCTACAATGAAAATTGCATTGATAATTGTATCAAATGACTGGTACTTCTAAATATAAGGCATCCAGAACTAAAGAATAATGAGTCTGTAGCTTCCCTGGAAATAGTTGAGGCATATTTATGTCTATTTTTTAGTATATTAGGATAGTTGGTGCAGGGTGCCTCTTATATTTCTAGCCGTGAAAAGCAATATAGTCACTTCAAAACTTAAACTGGAAGCCGTAGCTAATTTGAATGAGCATTTTTAAACAAACCTGAACCTCAGCTGCTTTTATAACTTCATATGTCATGATCAATTTACTTCCTGATTGCTACATTTGGAGATAAGGAGAGAGTAATGAATCAGATTTAAACTGATAATGGATAAAAATGACACATTCAACTGAAGCTCTGATTGTGCCATAAACTGGAGAGACAGAGAGTTCTTAATGCCCTTGAAGTTTGAGAAGGAACTTGGTGTTAGAGTTGGAATTTGTTGTTGGGCCTTGTGCCCTATATGATCATGTGGCTAGGTCAACATAAGTCATGTAGGGTTAATAGTCAACATGGTAAAGAAATAAATTGAACCTATTATCTTCTATAAAAAGGAAAATAATCTTGTTCTCTTTATCATTTTCAAGAAAAGAAAAATAGTCATGCTCTCTTTCCATATGTGGTTTTAGCAAGAAAATAAGTAAAGTGTCTCTCTATGTTATAAATACAATAGTTCTAGAATAGATATTTGACCTTAATATATGTCTTTCAGTTCTATGCTTGTACTGTTGGAACAATTGTTAAATTTTCTATTGCTTGTGCTACAGAATCTACTTCTGTCCACAAATGACAGTAGCTCAGTCTTGAAGATTGCAGATTTTGGATTTGCTAGGTAAAGGTTCATTCCAATTTGGTTGCATGAGCATGTTCTTTTCTCCTTTTAACTCCAGTAGTTTTTTTTAATGTTCTTGGACGCAAAATCTGCAAAGAACCTTTTCTAGTAATGTTCTTGTAAAAAACCTTTTGTAAAATTTTCTGCAAGCGATCACCTTTCAGAATAGTGGGCTACAACCTTCATTTCACAAGTTTTGGTCACTTTATCCATATGTTGCCTTTAATACAAACCACGATTACCGTTTGAAATTTTGATCTTCAATTTCCAATGTAATGATCAAATGTAGCTTAATTGCTACACAAATGTCCTCCAGAAATTCATTAGTTGTAATTCAAGTTTTGCTGACCTAGAGAGTCATTATAGAATTAAGTCTTGGTGATGGTGGTTCAAATTTTCTGCAGATTTTGTCATTCAGTTTTAGTTTTAAGTTAAAATATAGGCGGTCAATTCAAGGCTTCTTTGCTTGATATGTGGTTATTTGCATGCTGCATATATGTTGAGGCAATAACGGATGTTGGTTACAATGTGGAGGGAAACAAGTTGAATTTGTGGACCTCTTGCATAATCTTTTGCTAGCTAAACCAACCTACCAAAGTTGGCTTTTATACTAACTGTAGCTATATAATAATTAAACTGTAGGGTGTGTCAGTAAATTATTGCACTCAAGAGAATGCTATACTGCTCTTCCTTTGCTACAAATACACAATATACATAGATACATTCAACCGTCACGTTGGACATGATTTGATTTTTTTTTGACCCTTTCTCGCTTTTGGCCTAAAATCAAGTGTCGGACTTCCATATTTGTTGATCCCATGAATACTCTTGAGAAAATTGAAGATTTTGAGCAACATCAACAAATCATATTGAAACTATCTCTTATCTTGCTAGCTAGTGTTTTCTTTTTTTTTTTCTTTTTCCTTTTTTTTTTGGTCATAAGTAGTAGACGGTATCAGTGAACAATGCTCCTTAGCTACCATGAGTACTTTTTCCTGGAAATAAAATGCTGTTCACACTGAAACATGTGACACTAGTTTGTTTCACAAGCATAAAATAGGAATCTTGATGTGTAAGTATTAGGCTTACTTTAGCCATATTTGTTGATTACTAAAGGTAGGTTATAGTTGAATGGCAATGTGGCATCATCAAGGTGAAAATTGGACTCTTGACACTTAAGATGCTAGGCTTTACCTGAACCATATTTATCAAATATGAAAGATAATTGAAGATTGAATGACATTTTTTGCCATTTGCATGGCTGAATTTATGTTGGCTAAGTTAACATTATGATAGTAGTATGCTCTAAGATGCGATTGTTCACAAGAAATTGTTTGAAAGATGATTGCTGGTAAAAACCAATGATTAAAAGATCTAATGTAGACAGACTGCTTCAAGCATGGGGTTGGGGATTTTGATATTTATGATAAACTGTTTAAGCTTGACTTTCCTCTCTTCACAGATCTCTGCAGCCTAGGGGGCTTGCTGAGACACTCTGTGGCTCTCCACTGTACATGGCTCCTGAAATAATGCAGCTGCAGAAGTATGATGCGAAGGTGATTCTCAATGTTTTGCTTGCTTATTTTTGCCATCTAAGTGCTACAACCTAAGTATCTCTGATCTTTTTCTGAATTGAACATGCAGGCAGATCTCTGGAGTGTTGGTACGATTCTGTATCAACTAGTGACTGGAAAAACCCCTTTTACTGGAAACAATCAAATTCAGGTTTTTATACATCCTTTTGTTTTATTTTAAATATAAAATGTGTTGGTTATGTTGTCGGGATTTCTATTATTGTTATTTATTACTCCCTCCACACACCTATGTTCGCTCCCATTTCAATAAAATACTCCTCACATATAATAGAGAAATGAGGCGAACACTTATGTGCGGAGGGAGTATTTATTAATTAAGGTCAATGTGTAACTCATTATCTAATATTCTGCAGCTGCTCCAGAATATTATCAAAGCCACGGAACTGCGTTTTCCGCCAGATCTGAAAGATTTATCTGCTGAATGTGTAGATTTGTGTCAGAAGCTGTTGCGTCGTAATCCTGGTAACTCAATTAAGGCAGTGAATTCCGAATTTAACAGTAAACTTGTCGCTCAGTAACACATTTATAACTATCAAACTGATAACTCTTGGTGCTGTGAGTATGACTCTTAGGCTTTTTAAGTGTAGCATTTCTAGTTCCTATTAGTAATGACGTTACTGAGGCCAGAGTAGAGGTTGCTGTTTAACCTGAAAACATTTTCTTGCTGTAAGTTGGTACATGATACAAAAATGCCCTGTTGAGTAACGGAATTGTGGACACAACAATCAATATTTCAAAAAATAAGGCCGATTCTTAAATGACTATTACATTCTTAAAGAGAACAATGGGACCGTGAATTTGCAAATGATGCATGAAAACATAGATTACTAAAATCAATTCAGAATGCAGATTTCAAGTAGTCGAGAAAAAACGCATTTTGTAATTTTTTTGAAATAGCATCCTCATCTTTTGCAACCCGTAGCGTTATAATAGTGATGTCGCAATACCACGGCCAAATCCGATACAATTTTTTTGTACAATGACTGGTAAAGATTCGGGTATATTATGCAGCTCTCTTGTGGTTAAATTGAGGATCTGGTAGATTATTTCTAGTTCAAATTGATCTAAAACTATACCACTACCTCAAATACGAATACAGGAAATATTTTTGTGCATAGTTCCCTGGATTCTGCATGCGGTAATTTTGCTTTTCTGATATCCCTTTTTTGCTTGTATTGCAGTTGAACGGCTAACCTTTGACGAATTCTTTAATCACCCTTATTTGTATCGGCATCAGCAAAATGAAATATCTAGGTAAAATTAAAATGACAAGAAAACCGTTGTTTCCCTCCTTCAATCTTGAGGTGTAATCCTTTATAGTTAATACCATATTTTCTGTTGCATGTAGGGGAAGAACAACATCGAGAAGAGTAGATAGTCGCTCATTGTCTGATGATCTCATGAAGAACCGGGAGGAAAGTTCTTCAGATGATTGTTTGCCGTTTTTGCTGGATGATGACTCTAGTGGTCCTGATGGGAGTCCATCTTTTCTGGGGAGGAAATCGTCGATGAATTCTTCTCATGGGTTCTCTCCTGATTTAAGGAAAGAAGCACCATCTAGCACCATGAAATACGCTGACAATTCATCTAGGCATACCAATATATCCCAGAGGATGCAAACTAGTGGTTTTAGAATAGACAACAGCAGACCTACAGATTATGTTGCACGTCCACTTATTTCCAAGGAGCAGAGACCGGTGAGCTCTCATTCAAGAGGTATCATAGATTTCTCTTGTGATCATCATTTCATGTACCTCAATCTAATAAATGTTGAATGTCTTGTCAACATTTTCACTCCATTCATTTTTTTTTCATTTATTTGCAGTTATGGACTTTTCGGAGTTCATTGATCAAGATTATGTTCTCGTCTCAGGACCTTCCTTGGATACTTCATCCTCATCTACTAATATGTCGAAGCCAAGTGTATCTCCAACCAAGCCCAGTTATCCAATTCCAGCATCTTCGGGTCTTGGCACAAGATCGTCCGCTCCCGTGCCAATTGTTGGGCAATCAACCAGAAATGTGTATAACGTAGGAAGCTTAGAAAGTCAATGTTCAGCTCCTTCTGGGACCTCACAAGGGTCCTTGGACGCTGCAGATGTCTTGGAGCAACCATCAAATGACTTCACGACGAGGCTTAGGTCACTGCAGGAGTGTGCAACTAGCATCAAGGAACTGACAAATGACATGGTTCGTTAAAGTGTTTATGTCGGATTCTAATTAAACTAAACGATGCTCCCTCCATCCCACTTATATTGTCCCCATTTGACTCATTGAAAGATTTCAACTTTGACAATTAGTTTTTAGATTCTTATGTAGATATACAATGTAGAAAGTGTGATTGAGCAAGGCGACCACTTTCATTATATCATTCTGAAAAATTTAAGGCTAGTGTACATTTTTAGAAAATGTTGGTCAAAATTAACCTTGTTTGAGCAACAAATGGGAACTATAGAAATGGTGTCAAGTATATTGTTTTATTGAAGATGTTTGTGTTGTTTGCTTCTTTGTAGATTGAAGCTGCTAGGCATCTTGAAGCATTTTCCATTCAGCTAGTTGTTCTTGCAGTGTGGAAGCAAGCACTGCACATTTGCCATACTCAAGCAGTATCCTCCGCTGATGGAAGTCCCTCACCTGATATATTGAAGTTCAAAGGTAGCGTAAACAAGATGGACATTAGTTCAGATTTTCGTGAAGACCTTGATGCTGTTACCTCCCAAGTACTTGAGGATGTATCTGCTGAGATCAAGAGGGAATTTCTCAGCGAAGTAGGGCATGCTGAGGAACTCGCAAAGTTTGTGGAGCCAGGTATGTGTTGCTTTTAGTTCTTTACAGATTGCTGCTTTCTATCTTACATCTTTTTGCCAGATAGGTCACGATTGCATTGCTCTTTTTTGGGCAAATCATTTGTAATATGAAATTATGGTTTGTTGCGTGCTCAAAATGCTTGTCCTTCACAAATTTGTTAAAAGTTTAGCAAGCAATTGCTTATTAAATAGCTTCCAGCTTTCACCTGGGAAGTATGTGTTTGGTCCAAAGTATTTTTCAACTAAATAATCACAAGTCAAGTCTAAGAGTAGTCAGTTGTGTTTAAAGAAGTTGAAAATTATACAAGTGAACTTGAGTGCTAGAATTTGCTGCTTGTCCTATTTAAATTCAGTGTTTGGCCCAACATCTAAAAAGTATTCTTCGACTAAATTTTCCACTTAAGACTTTCTGTTTCTGGTTTTGCGTGCGTTTGCTTACGTGGATTGGAATTTATATTGCGTTGCCGTTCAAGGAGTGTATGGGATATTGGTCTGTGCTCTGCTGACAATGTATTATTGTATTATTGGAAAGCATTGGAGGCTCTCGACTCCAGTGTAATCAAGGTTTAAGGAGTCTTGTGAAGTTTTATTTAGGCAAGGCAGTACCAACTTTAGGTGATGGTTGGACCCCCCTTCCTTTCTGAATTAATTTGCGTGTGCGTGCTTGAGTGTGAGTCACATGTTCATTCCAATCTTATTTCAAGTCATTTAGCTGTGTAGCTGGTCCTTCCTTTTCTCACTTGAACACTTACCCTGGTTTCAGGTAATGAGGAAATGCCGGATGCCATGGAAACCATATATCAGTCTGCTCTTGCATTAGGCAGACATGGTGCGGTAAGTTTTCTGCCTTTGCTGTTTCCATCTCCTGCCTTGAATGCGTATCCCGAAAGCATACCTTATTCATTAAGTGACACGATGTGTTTTCATCTTTTATATCTCTTGGATATAAATTGTAGAGTCAAAGTGAAAGCAAAAGTTGAATAATCATTATGATCATTAGAAAAGCTCTCTCTGAATGATTATTTCATTTGGTGTTGACCAATCATCGCTTAACTTTTCAGCGTACTCCAAAATATCTCTTCCCGTGGTACCTTTTATAGCTTAAAAACCTTGATTATAATTGGTGCTAAAACCCAAGAAAAGCCAAGTTCCCAAACTAGCGCCAACAACATTATCCAGCTGCATTCGACTCTCAAAGGCTTACACGTATGATGATGTTAAGGGAATTCTGCTGTTCGCTATCGTCCTCTATCCTCATTTTATAAAACAGTTCATGTGTAGCAAAATGGAGTCATGACAAGTCCTATGCTCAAGTAAACTCACTGTTAATACAACTTCTGCGTCCTTAGAGGTTCCTACGATCAGCCATTAACAAACTCATACATTGTTGACAGGTTGATGAGCTGATGGGGGACATGGAGAGCGCGACTTCCTCATACTCAAAAGCTGTACGCCTGTTAATCTTCCTTCTTGTTGAAGCACCATCTTTAATACTAAATCCTCCTTTCTCTCTTACTAACTCGGATCGCTTTAGGCTTCGAAACTACATTAACATATTAAACGATAGGCAAGGTATTTCAAGGTCTCAGAGGCTGGCTGTCTTTAAGCCTGAGGAGTAGTCATGCCCGTCCGCCTTGATTTAACTGTGTGCTTCTAACATGACTTCCATCAGTCTACCCTGTTCTTTTTACTTTTCTAAAATTTGTATATTATATTTGTTTGATTGTACAGTTACATTCTTTTGGGTGACTCTTGGTTGTTGACTGAAGTAGACATGATTGTGTAGTTGTGTTTGCTTTGTTGGCTGTACTTTTATTAATATATTTATTCATCAATGGGAAAATACATCTTTTCTCGGAAAATTGTTCTGTTTGATTTTTTTTATTTTTTTTTTATGCGTTTTTCTCGTGGTGGAGCATTTTCTAGTGTGGCGGTCACAGGAAAAATAAATAACTCTCGACAATGATTTCAATTGACCAAGAATGACTTTGACGTAAGTCTTTATGAACTGTAATAAACCACATGCTGACATGCACCCTCAATAAACCCGGACCGGAAAGATCATCACCCAACATGAATACACGATCCACTCCGCATAGCACACATGAAAAGATCCGACTGGATTACCCGACCTGTGCTGTTCATGAAAAGATCTGATTAGATTACCCGGCTTGTGTTGTTCTGACCGACTTGTTTACCTGATTTTATGTTCCTGCATTTCTTATGGTTCTGGATTTTCACTCGCGTCAAAATCAGTGTGGAGGGGAGGCGGGTTTTGTGACCTCAAAATACACATCCATTTATTGCATTTGGTGTATGTTTACTGGATTATTGCTTGTGGTTGAACCGCCCGCAGAATGCCAGGATACTGTCACTGTCGAGTGTCGATTAGGTAGCACGGACACTCCTCCTAACTAGCTGTCCCGTGTCCGACACCCGACACTCGTCGGACACACGCTTAAACATGTTATAGTTTAGACGAGAAATAAAATGTTAAAAGAGATTGATTAGAAGAGGGGTTTGGGCGGGAAATGAGAATTAGTGAAAGGTACATTACAAAACTAAAATCATATGTTATCTATAACCATAAAATATATATTTTATTAAATTTAAATAACGTGTCACGCGTCCTAAATTTTATGGGATGCCGTATCACGTGTCCGTGTCGTGTCCGTGTCCGTTTTGGTGCTACCTAGGGTATCAACTAATGTAATGTTCTGAGTTCTCTCCCTCCTAATCCTATCTATTTATTGCATTCGGTGTTTGTTTTTATTTTTTCTAAGATGCAAAGTCTTCACAATATAAAGCACCGAGGAGATTCGGACTTAAGACCCATTGTCCGAGGAGACTCGCCACTCGGACTTGAGATCTATTGTCAAGTGATACTCCATCTTAAACCCACCGTTTTTGCCTGTATACAGACGGTTTTTATCCGTTCTCATACTGTATTCAGACTGACAAACCCTGCCGTGACGTTTCAACGGAGACAGTTGAAACAAACCAAAC
>VHZZ01000009.1:777370-789042 GCA_009801015.1 Silene noctiflora
AAGCCTGAAAATATACTCCTAGACAAGGATTTTGAACCGAAAATTTCAGATTTCGGGTTAGCAAAGCTATGCCAGAGAGGTGGCCATGGTCAAGGATCATCTGAATTGACCCGAATTAGAGGCACAAAAGGGTATATGGCTCCTGAATGGGCAATGAACTTTCCGATCACGGCTAAGGTTGATGTCTACAGTTATGGTGTAGTAATCCTAGAGCTTGTAAAAGGAATTCGACTGTCGAATTGGRTGGCGGACAGTGATGTTGGTTCGGAAGCTGTATCGGAACTTGCAAATTTTGTGAAATTGGCTAAAGGNAGAGCTTGTAAAAGGAATTCGACTGTCGAATTGGATGGCGGACAGTGATGTTGGTTCRGAAGCTGTATCGGAACTTGCAAATTTTGTGAAATTGGCTAAAGGGGAGACTGAAAGAGAGGAAGATTCATGGGTAGGAGACTTCGTGGACCCGAGATTACAAGGGAATTTTAGTAGAAAACAAGTAGCTTTGATGATTAGGGTTGGATTTTCTTGTGTGGAAGAAGATAGAAATAAGAGACCAACTATGGAATCAGTTGCACAAGTTCTTGCCGAATGTGAAGATGAAACAATTCCTAGTGTAGATAATATGTAAATTGATTATTTGTAGGTATATCGGGTGCACCATGTCATCGTACACCCTATCCAATGAAAATATTAGAATCTTTTCCGATCTTCATCTTCGTAAACAATTCCTTAGAATTTTTCGTATGTAAATAACCAAATTTTAGCAGGTTTTTGTTTGCAATTTTTCGTATGTTTTTGTTTTCAAGAATTAAACAGCAGTTTTGAGGTGGTTTGGCACAGTGCAGCTCTGCAGGAACATGAGTTTAGATAACAGAATTCTGTCTAGATCAGCCGATATTTAACGCATCACAAATTCTTGTTTAACACCGTCTTAAGTTAAGATTGTACTTATAAGATTACAACCGATTTAAATAAAGCAAGAATAAAAGAAGTGATGTGAGACGTTTGAACTCTGAAATTAGACCGTCCTAACCAAAACCAATTTTTTTTTTTTGGCAGCTGTTTGCACGAGCTCTTTTTTATACCTCTTTCTATTTTGTTTGTGTTCTCCATCTAACAAAATGCCTTTGACAATTGTTGACATTTTTCTAGTCTCAAAAATCATTTTCTTGTAAGTTATAATGTTTTTAAGTTTAACCTCTTCTTCTTTCTTTAAATTTTCCACGATATAACTCACTTTCAAAACTCATTTTTTTCCGAAAAATACGAGATAACCCTCCTTACAAACGACAATATATTCACCATCATTGAGAATGGTGGATTTTGTGAAAATGATGTAACCGAGGTGGAGTCGCAAATGTAATCTCCAATCGAGGTGGAGAAAATCACCAAAAATCCCATTTATGTATTTCACAATATCGTAAAACTCGAATCCCAACATATACCAAAAGAAATAATCATACACCAAACAAATAATCAAAAATGTAAGACACCCTTAAAGCAAACCCAAAAAAAAAAAAAAACAATTCTTTCTAAAATTCCAAAAAAAAAAAAAAAAAAAAAGGGCCAATGATAATTTATAATTTTCCCGCCTTATTTCCTATAAATATACTGTACATAGACTCCATCCCACGAAAAACAACTTCAATTCCCAACTCAAAACACCACCTCAAGTGAAATGACGAAACTACCCTCCCTCCGCCGTCTCTTCCTCCCATGCTTCACCTTCCCCGCCACCCACCCAACCACCACAACAACCACTCCCATTCCAACCAAGAAACGCCTCAGCACCTCTTTACGTGACGACAATATCGACCCAAACCCATCTCCAAAACCCGACTCCTTATCTTCTCCAGAGAGCGTGCTCTCCCACGCGCCACCTAGACCGTCCAAATCCATGGTCATCTGCACATTCTTCGGCCCTCGACACGGTTCCCATATTTGGTTCTGCGTCCAACACGACCGTCTTTCGTCAAAACCGTCTCTTCTTCTTGAACTATCCCTCTCTACGCATAATTTCGCTCGGGAGATTCGGTCGGGTTTTGTTCGAATCGCTTTGGAGTGTAAAATGACGGAATTGGGTTCTTGTCCTTTACATTCTATCCCTCTTTGGACATTGTTTTGTAATGGACGTCGTGTCGGGTTTGCGGCTCGGAGAAAACCGTCGGAAGATACTAAATTGATGCTCAAGAAAATGGAGAATATGACCGTTGGTGCCGGAGTAATCCCGCGAAATAGTAACAGTAATAATAACGATAATAATAATAATGGCGAAGATTGCGGAGAAATGATGTATATGAGGGCGAATTATGAGTGGAGTATTGGAGGATTTGATTCTGAATCTTTTCATTTAATTAGTCCTGATGATTGTCCTGGTCAAGAACTCTCTGTTTTCTTGCTTAGGTCTAGGTGATTGATTAATTCAATTAATTTTCGGGTTTAGGGGGTATTTTCGGTATTTCACATGGTAACGATCGCGATTCTTTCGGTTAATTTTGGGAGATCAGGGGTATTTTGGGTATTTCACATGATAATCGTGTCGCGGTCATGGGTATTTTGGGTATCAGTGGTTTCTTGGTTATGTCCAGTTGAGGTTCAAATGTATTTTGGGTGTTTTACATGGTGGTTGTTCGGTAAACCGTGAGTCTTGTATAAGACACCCGTCTTTTTTTGGTATCATATTTTGTATCTCATGTTTAAATTTCAAAATTTCCGGTTGAGTACATGTATAATTCATTCAGTGTCATACTACAAAGACGGTTTCATGCAAGAATTTGCGTCGAGTCGACCAATAGTCCTTGAAGGAGGGAGAGCTTGAAAACTCTGCATTTTCTTGTTTTGGAGATTCAACTTTATGGGACTTTGAGTTTGTAATTTTTTTTGTTAATTTTTAATTTCTTGTTAATGTCATTTTCTTTTCACTTACTTTTTGCAGATGACAACTGTATGTGTAGAAGACTAGTAGTTGAATTAGATAGCTTTTTTTTTTTTTTGGTAAGATAGTAGGAGTAATTCTTTTAATGTAAAGAATTGTTGAAATGAAAGTAATGTCTTTTGAGAATGTTTGTATGATTGGAAATTTACTTTGCAATTTAATGTTACTGTCATAATGATAATACATCATGTTCTATTATGTTGTTGAAATCATGTCAATTGGTTTTTTTATAAGTTATTTAATCGGATTAAATAACGATAACTAGTCTCTGATTAGAACATTAAAATACGGTGTACAACTGTTCAAAATCAATGTTGTACCGACCATTTCAGATCAATTTCGGGTTTATAAAAGTTGGGTCCGGGAGGGTCAGTTCAAGCTGGGTCAATTTCGGGTTTGTAAGAGTTAAGATCAGGTCAGGTTGAGTCGGGTCATTTCGGATTAACTATTATCAAGTTATCTATGGATTATAATTAATATGTCGTAATAGACATTTAGGTTGGGTTATATTGGGTCAGACAATTCGAGTTCGGGTCAAACTCGAGTTAGTTACTGGTGTTTAATGTATGTTCTACAATGGTGTACAAGTTATAGGTTAAAGTTGTCTTACACTAAATAAGAAAACTTATCCTATTATAAGACGGACTTATGTAATAATTATCGAGCATGTTTAAATTATTGTAAATGTTTTTGTGAAAGTTGTAATTTTTGCTGTGATTGCTTTTTAATAACATCTGACTTTGTTTCAGTCGATCTTTGTAACTTTTTTGACCTTCTTTTTTCTGGTGATACTTGAATCTTTGACCATATGTCCATATGTATTGAGTTTGATGCCTTTAAAATTTATGACTTCCAACATTCTACAGTTGATGATCCAGCATTTAATTCAATGCATTAAATTCTTCCTCCTTTACTAAATTTAAGCACCTGAAATAAATTGGCATGCACTTACAGGAATCAACAAGAATACTATCAGAGTAAAACTTTCCATTTTCACAAATTCTAAAATAAAACGGTGTCTTACGGTAAGACGTTCAATTTTCAAAAATTCTAAAATGAGATTCTCTTACTAGTAATTCTCGAGGTCGGTGAGTCGATGACTATAAACTGTGCACATAAAACCCACGATGTTTGATTTTTATACACGACATGCCTTTTTCGTAGTTATAAAAAATTTCGTGGTCGTACCTATTGACCAAGTTCGTGTAAATAGTACCCTCAAGGTTTGAATTTCATTCCCGATTCATGGGAGATTAAAGTCTGTTTCCAAAAATTCGTGGTTGGTGACTATTGACGAAGTATTGGTCAAGGCTAATTCATAAACGACATAATTGTTTCAACTCGATCCGAGATATTACATGGTACCGAGTATTTTTTTATATTTAAGACGACATGGTTATTCCAACTCGACCCTAGATGTAAGACTTTATCCGTTTTTCATTTAAAACGGTACATGTAATACTCGGTATCCAGAGTGTATATGAAAATGACATGACATAACTTTATACAGTGATATACACAGAAGTTAAGTTTTGTCTTGTATCCACAACACATTAAAACATTAAAACAGTAGTTTATGCAAAAGAAGAAACAGAATGATTGTGAAACAAAAACCTAAACTTTGTTGGGAATCATTTATGCATATATAGCTCATAAAGCTGCTGCTCAATCTTTGTTTATCATGCTATTCATTCACTTCTACGTCTCCCTCATCATTTGAACGGTCATCTGTCTATGAATTTTAATCATGTCCTCACTATCTATTCAATTATTGATTGGAAACTAAGGGGTAAGATTATCCGTCAGACTCTCCAAAGTCTTAAGACTTTGCAACATCAGCTTTTCACTAACTTTTATTATTTCTTTATTGTTCAGATTTACCTCAGACTCACCTCAGACTTTATACATTATCYGTCAGACTCACCTCAAACTCTACTTTTCTACTTTCCACTTCACTTACTTTTTTTTTCAAAAAAAAAAAATGCCACATGGGTATCCATTAATTGTATACTTTCAACTCATGGTGGGGTCAAGACTCATCTAAAGTATTAAGTTGAGTCTTGGATTTCCAAGACTCAACTTAAACCTTTGTCAAGACTTTTGTAGATTATTGGTAATCTTGAGTGAGTCCAAAGTCTTGTCTCAAGACTGCCAATAATCTTACCCTAAGCTAACACCTTATTTATTTCGATGAAAAAGAGTTGAACGGAACTGAGGCTATTGAGCTAAACTAAATAGAATTGCAAAATGAATTACTCTATAAAAGTTAATTTGAATAAAGTTAAGTTGAATTAAATTGAATGTAGCTGAACTAAAATTAGTTGAAATTAACTAAAAAAGAATAGAGTTTAATCCATCTTTAGACTTGTTTACTTTTCTAGTTTTATTATTCTAGCAATAATTAGGGCATCTTTAGTTGAACCTACACATACATGATTAGTGTGTTATCTAGTTGCTGAAAATTGAAAAATATAATAAGTGTACATACTAATAATTACCGTGCATGCTTTCGACTTACTCCCTCTTATTTTATATACAGTGTAAAATAATTGTATGAGATATTTTTTGCTTTGCTTTATTTCATTTTAGAGTAACTAAAATGTAAACTTGTGAACATTAAAGTCATTAAAATATGATACTAATTAATGTCGATATATATACATTAATAATATACTACTAGAGTATGTCATTGTGAATTGTAATAACCCTTTTCAAATTAAAAACTAGTACTACATCAAAGAATAATATACGACGCTACAGTCAATTTTTATTATGGTTTTTTAACAATCATAAGTATATATATTAATAATATTTTGATTAAAAACAAAAACGACAGTATTACTGTAACACCCCGGCCCAAATCTTGGGTCGGGAGCGGTTACTCATGATAGCTCTCCAGGTTGTGTTCATTGCCCACAGATCAACACGGGTCCTTTCCAGCGCATTTTGTCCTCACTCATGCGCATCCCGGGAACCTTTCCAGGAGGTCACTCATCCTAAGATGACTCTCAGTCAAGCACGTTTAACTTTGGAGTTGTTTTGATGGATGACCAGAAAAGAAAGTGCACTTTGTTGATATGAGTAGTACTTTCAATCCCTTTAAGTACTAGTCATTTAAGCTTATCACTGGACTTCTTCAATTACGTGGGATGTTACAATTACATCCTAACATCTAGTGGTGGATCTGTCCCTCCAACGGATGATGAGATTTTTGAAATTTTTAGTTAAATAATTTTTCATCTTTTATACGAGTGTATTTTATGTTATTAGGTGATTATCCAGCTTAAAATTTTTCGACCACTAAATTCAAATCCTGACTCGGCGGATTAAATCATCAAAAAAATTCAGAAGACCAACATCATCATTTACATTTCCTAGGAATAAATATGCTATTTGATTATAGTATGCGGCTACACTTTAAACATGCATGGCATCATAGTAAAGTCTGAATGTCTTCAGGAAATGAAATTATGAAATTCCCAACTTTTGCAAAGAGTCTACATCTTCTTTCAATTATTTGTCTTTTAAAAAAATGTCATAATTGAACTTGAGTAATTCTCCCTTCTGACGGGTATATTCGTCACAAGCATATGACATGTCAAATATTACCCACATGAGTATATAAGACAAAAATCAAAGTGTTTAGTGAATTTTATTTGACTTGTCACAAGCTTCTGACGTATACTATTCGTCACAAATGAGAATTTGTTGATTTACATTAGTGTCACCTCGCTCATTTTACCTACCACAACGGATCATATCATTACCTATGTAAAAACAACCATTTTCTTATAAGACCATTCTATAATATAGGGGCATATATAGGCATGAGTCGTGACCATTGTTGTCAGAATCGCTATTCGATCCAACGATTCTACGATTTTACGATCCGAAAATGTTTGATCGATCATGGATTCTACGATTCTATCAGGGTTGTAGAATCTTACGATCCTATTAATTTGAAAATTTTTAGAGATGAGATCATAACACGATCCTACGATCCGATTCCATAATAAAAATATTAATATATATTATTATATAATGACACCATAAAACCAAAATTTCGTATAAGTTGTAAAAACATGTTCATACAATGATACTAAAACCATTAATTACCAATATTTTATGAATAAATATTAATAAATAAGTGTTTTGATCTTCAATTATATGTTTTTACCAAATAAAAAATAATATTTAGTGAGTTTGTAGAATCTTGCGATTTTACGATCCGATTCTACCGATTCGATCCTACCTTCCCAATCGATCCAAAGTAGAATCTCAATCCTAACAACATTGGTCGTGACGTGACATAAGAGGAGAATAGCTCGCACTTAACATTTAATTATATTTATTATTAATTTTATTTTAATAACCCGATAGTTCAGATAAATATCGACATGTTAAAATATGCAAGTTTCCAAAATAAAATATTAGGTAATTAAAATAAAATATATATTTTTATGTATAGTAAAAAATTAGTTGGGCTTTGAGTTGTGGAGTAATCATATAATAATCCTATATAAAATAGTCCTATACAACAATTTTGCGATGGAGAAGAGAACAAGAGCTAGCTTAAGTGATAAGAGCTCTCTTACCTCAACCATGAAGTTGGGGATTCGAATCTCACCCGCGACATAGTGCGCTCATTTGAACAAAAACAAACAATTTGTGATGGAGAAGAGATGAAAGTGGGCTGGACAAGCTCATGCCACGGGCCAAAAGAGGCACAAAACAGGCCAGCAAGGCTGATGAATGGGCCATTCCGTGCTAATTCTGCATGTTTAATTTTCGTGGCATGGCCCAATCACAATGGACTGGGCCGCATGGTTCATTCCTTCCTCATTTCTTTCAGGGTAAGATTATCGATAAGACTCATTCAAATCTCAAGAGTCAAGACTCTCACATGTCCACGTCAGCTTTTCACTAACTTTTATTATTTCTTTATTGTTCAGATACGCCTTAGAGTCTCCTTAGGGCTCAGAATTTATACATTATCCATCAGACACACCTCAAACTCTACTTTTCTACTTTTTCACTTCATTTTTTTTTCAAAAGAAAGGACACGTGAAATTCACTAATTGAATAATTTTCAATCGTGGTTGGGTCAAGACTCACCCAAAATCTTAAGTTGAGTCTTGAATTTCTATACTTTTCAACTTTTTCACTTCATTTTTTTTTCAAAAGAAAGGACACGTGGAATTCACTAATTGAATAATTTCCAATCGTGGTTGGGTCAAGACTCACCCAAAATCTTAAGTTGAGTCTTGAATTCTATACTTTTCTACTTTTTCACTTCACTTTTTTTTTTCAAAAGAAAGGACACAGAAAGGACACGTGGAATTCACTAATTGAATAATTTCCAATCGTAGTTGTGTCAAGACTCACCCAAAATCTTAAGTTGAGTCTTGAATTTCTAAGACTCAACTTAAGACTCTGTCAAGAACAAGGCATATTATTTGTAGTTTCGAGTAATTTTTGTCTCAAGACTTACCAAAGTCTTGTCTCAACACTACCAATAATTCTACCCTCAATTTCTCTATTTTCTCATCTTCAAATCTTCTACGTGCTAAGTTCCTTCTTCTCTTCTTAGGCTGATTTTGTGAGTTTGCGGACAGTGATAAAGCCAGGAATTGAATTCAACGAGTACGAAAAGTTTCAATGGAGACAAACAGATAAATGATATAGGAAAACTTGAAAAAAATTAGAAAATACTAACTAAAACTTTTGTAATTTCCATCCCTTAATTTTAGATTTTTATTTATAAAATAAAGAAACAAATACATGATAGTGAGAGTACATTAGTATTTAGTACCATGGTAAAAGTGTAAAGCATACTACGCTCTCACCTAGTATAATAACTTGAAGACAAACAGACATAAAACAAATAAAAAACATAACACTTATGAAAAGAGGTTCCAAATATATATGGAAATAATTCTCATATGCTTGAATTTAAAGGCCATATAGTAACTTGGACCGGACACAATATAAATATTTCACCACGAATCATTTTAAACTGGAGTAAGAGCATTATCTCCATTGCTTGAACCCTACATGCGAAAGATAATAATAAATTGTTAGTATATAGTGGCGGAGCCAGAATTTGAGCTTAGGGGGCGGAAATTTTAGGGAGAACGGATGAGTAATAATATAAGGCACATTGGAAAATAAATAAAAAATTGTTGTTGGAAGCACTCGCACTTCATCTAATATTTTCGTTCATAATAATGAAAAGGATTTTTTGTCAAAAGGTATTTAACATTTATGTCATTTTGCACGCAGGTGCCCAACCCTATTTTTTTTGCCCAAAAGTACCTAAGGTTTATGTCATTTGTTAACAAATACGGAGTACTAATTAACATTTTCCGCAAAAAAAAAAGGTTGACTTTGGGGTTTGACTTAACGGTGAAATGTGATTTATTTTACACTCTACTTAATCTCTTTCTTTAAGACTAACTAATCATATAATTTAACTTCTTTTTCTCTTCTCCATCGATAATACCTTATTTATCAACTCTTGTCACTAGATTTAAATTATGTGATAAATCAATCTTAAAGAAAGGGATTGAGGAGGGAGAAAAATAAATCACATTTTTTTGTCAAGTCAAACCTCAAAATTAACTTTTTTTTTTACGAAAAATGTTAATTGGTACTTGTTAACAAATAACATAAACTTTAGGTATTTTTGAGAAAAAATAATGTTAGATACTTGCATGTAAAGTGACCTAAATATTAGATACCTTCTGACAACCACCTTGACTTTAATTGAACTTACTGTAATTTAATTTATAAAGAAATTTAGAGACTTTACATCGATTAAAGTTGACAAGTTTTATAACAAAACTTTAAAACTTTATTATCCGAAATCGCTACCTGGTTGGGGAGATCAGCCTGAGCTCCACCAAAACTTAGCTTCAGGTCGTTGATTTGCGAAGAAACATCCATCCTTACAATCGATATTGCACTTGTATATATCGAACAAGATTGGAAATGTGTGATTTTTATTTATGAGTAGTTCTTATTTTGTAGTATGAATTATTTATTTGGCCTTATATATAGACTTCACACCATGTAAGGGATGATCATTGATCCACGCAAATTTTTGTTTCAAATGACCACTTTTCGTCTAATGCTTTAAACAGATATATGTGATTATTTTATGGTTAAATGTAACCAAAATGGTAAAGTCAATGTTATAACTTATGGTAACTTATTTTTGAATAGTTTTTCACATTTGGCTGTAAAATGGTTACAAATTCCGTCTTATGGCTTCAAACCAAAATGGTTCATCTGAAACAAGACTAACTGGATAAGCATAGGTATGCTCAATTAAGTGCTTGAGACATACGCATTTGAATTTTAAGGCATCGTAATTTAAAATAGCTCTCACCCAATTAAAATAGAGGTGAAAATATGTTCTCCTTCTCTATTTATTTGTTAGATTAATTATCTATTTATGGGTTATTTGGCTATGCATGTTTATGCTGCCTGAAAAGGCAAGAGACTTTGCCAGTTTTAACATCAAGGATAGCGAAAATGTTATGTTCATCGTGGCGGCGGATTATTGGCTGAATTACGAATCCGGCATGTCCCTTGAATATGGCAGACTTTTAATCAAAGCAAAAATAATGATATTGAAAGTCACTATTTATTAAAAAATATCATTTTTTTCCGTGTCGCACACATTGATACATTAGTTTTTGCGTCGGCAAAAATAGAGGGAAGCAAGAGTCATCCCACTAGTTAGCACGAACATTCCTCCTAACTAGCCATCTCGTGTCCGACACCGGACACCCAACACTCGTCGGACACACGCCTAAACATGTTATAGTTTAGACGAGAAATAAAATGTCAAAAGAGATCAATTAGAATATGAATTTGGGTGGGAAATAAGAATTAGTTATAATAAAGGTCAAATTTAACCTCAAATATTTAAATTTAACATTACAAAACTAAAATTATACGTTATTTATAAATATCAAATATATATTTTATTAAATTTAAATAGCGTGTCCAGTGTTCTAAATTTCATGGTATGCCGTATCACGTGTCCGTATTCGTGCTACCTAGTGATCCATCTCTTGCACATTTGAACACTCGTGGATTTTAGAACGTGTGATGGTTCCAAAGCTGACGATTAGAGCAATCCAAGGAAATCAAAGTGTATGGTATATAATCGACTTTAAAAGATAAGCTTGTGATAATATATCATCTACTTTGTCTTATAATAACAATAAGGCCCTTTTTTATTTTTTTATTTTTTGAAAAATGAGCAGAAGTGAATTGAATTAAGTTGGGTTGAACTTAACCGAATTGTTGAAGCTGAGGAGAATTAAATGTCGTTGAAGTAAGAGTTAATTTTATGAAGAGATGAGTTAAATAGAAATGACTGAAGGTGAACAAAAATGAACTGAATGGAGTTTGAGCTGATGAAATAAAACGAGCTAAAATTAAGTCATAAAGAACAAAGCCTAAGTCACATTTTGTCACGTTGTTGGAAATAATTAAAATATCATTAAAAGTGTTAAAATATACGTTAACTAATCGTTACTCTATAAAGGTATTATACTATATCACGCCCTTGTTTTACCCGTCAAACCCCCTTTTTTTTCAAGAAAATTTCCTATTTTTCCTTTTCTTTTATTATGGGGCAATTCTCATTTGTGACGGAAGGTATCCGTCACTTTGAGAAGACGGGTACCAAATTGTGAGACAAAAGACCCATGAGAGGAGAGAGGAA